>CM070719.1:21184050-21559748 GCA_036346275.1 Otatea glauca | reverse complement strand
CGTATACCATATGCAACCCACAAGGCTCAGACCCTAAACATTCGCCTCTTCCTCGGGTATTCCTCCAATGCTAGTGTAGACCTCAACTAGTGGTTTGTTGTTGGCAAGGATGAGTACTTAAAGCACCCAATAAGTTATGCATATAATGCAATTCTATCATAACTATATACAAGGCTTATTCTAATGGAATGGCTAATATGGTTATTTGGCAAGAGAGTAGCATTTATAAATGAATACAATAAGTAGATAGAAAAGACAAAGAAAAATAACAGCATTAAGTAACTTGTAGGTATTTCTCAAGTAAACATGGCATCCAACCCTAAGTCAAATTCCAAACTTTCTAATGGCATGTCAGCTTTCCCATCCAAGTTTTCACTTATAAAATCTAACCCTTGAGTGTAATTCCCAGCATTGCTCAATACCACGAGTACAACTATCCGAATAGATTTTACACTGTAGAGAGGTTATGCGCTTACCCATACGACATGATTATCTCTTTGACTCGCCATTAACACACTTCCTTTGGTGTGCCAGAGAGAACTCATGGCAAAGCCTTTATAAAGCTCTCTCTTATCCCAAGACTACCCGCTAAGGTTTCAATAATCAAGGGTTACACCACCACAATAGGGCCCTCTTTTTGCGCCATGTGAGTTGATCTGCACACCCGACTCACACCACCACTAGTAGTACCAAAGCTAAGACATTGCAATTTAATTAGCTAGGTCCATTCCATTCTAGACATGTGGTTTGCATGTTTAACTCGTGTTAAATGCTTGCAAGGTTAAGTCCTTAAGATGACCAAGGCAAGACTTCGACAAACCTCTACCCTTTTGGCTCCACCCTAGCACAAAGGCCCATTGCCACTTGCCTGAAGTCTAAATGATTGCACCCCAGCTGATTACCAAGCACCACATGTAATCAACAAGTCGAAATCGCTATGACCTCCTCACTACTACAACTCAAAATCATTGTGTGGCAACACCGACATACCAATTCCATAAACATATTCCATACTCCATTAGTCAAGATTAAGTTGTTATTCCAAAGTCATGAGGTATATGTGGTATGGCTAAACATATTAAACAAATCTAATTAAACAACCTATGTTGATTTCTAATATTAACCAACTAATAATGAACAACCTTAGGGGTAGGTAGATTAACTTGATCCCAAACTATTTGAAAGCAATTGTACACATAAAATAACATGCAATAATTTGAATCAATATAGCAATTTTGCAAACTCGATTCAACTGATCAAAGAACAACTTGCCTTGAAAAGTTCTTGCTCTTGCTCGACCTTGATCTTGAGTCAATGATTCCTCCTGATGCTCCGAGCACTTCAACGCTCACTACAGCACGATGGAAAACATCAAATAAATACCAAAACATAGAGAAAAACAAACTCCAAAAATCAAATACAATACACCATTAAATAGATCTAAGTTTTACAAATTTTTAGAAATTTGAATCGCTTCAATCGGACTCAGATGAGGGAGAACGAAGCCGAAAAATTTGATTAAATAAGAAAATAGAAAATCATTAATTATCTCGAATTATTTTTGTACTAAAAACTCTAATTATTACGTCATCATCGACATCACCGTCTTGAACACTCACTGGACCGACATGTGACATGGCGCATGGATCGAGTCCACGACCGTCCTTGGTCCACGATAAACCCGCCTAAAAGGGCTTGACTAATTGACGTAGGGACCCGTGGATGTCGACTCGGCCAACAACAGCACACGACACGCCAAAGAACCACATCACCTAAGCATCCGACGCGGGCATGACGTGGCGACGATGGGGACCTCCACATGCGGGCACGCAGGTGATGCCACGTGAAGTCGACGCGCCAGAGCCCTAGGGTCGCCAACAACGGGCAGAAAGGACACCAACATGTAGATCCCTTCATTGCCTTCCTGATGACACGATCTGTTTCTCAGTTGAACCACTGAGGTGATGGCGGCGACGATTGGAAACCTTGGTAGCTAGGGTTCTTGCGGGTGATGATGTTCCGATGACTCTCGGTCGAGCTAACGCGGTGCACTAGAAGCAAATTACCGACGCTGGTCCCGGCTGGTTTAGACGATGACCCGAATTGAACCTTCTTGGTGGCAAATCGATTGCATCTTTTGTCCGCAATGGCATGAGCTAAACCTCAAATTGCGTGAAACTAAGAGCAGATCACTACGACTAGCTTAGGGCTTTAGTTGTTTGATGCCTTGTGCAGCTGATGCTTACTTTAAATAGCAGAAGATGTTCGAGACAACAACGATACGGCCACATAGTCCATAGCTGATGCTACAAGATCGTAACACCTCGAAATTTACCCTAATTTCAATTTTGTAGAATTTTTTATTTTTGAAGATTTTTTGGGAATTTATTAAAATTTATTTGGATTTATTCAAACATGGCCTTTCTTGAAATCAATTAAATAATGGAAAAGTTTATGTAAAGTTTTATTGAAAATATTTTATTTGAGTTCCAAATGTCTCAAAGTATTTTCTAGAATTTTTCTCGATTTTTCCGGTATTGTTGCTATTTATTTTGGCTTTTAATTACCTAATTATTTTAAATGAAAAGGATTTAAAAATGAAATGAATAGTATTGGGTCACCAAGATCGTGCTCACCAGAATAACCCCAATTTTTGCTTTAAGTGTTATTTTGTTGTCATTTAGGCAATTTGAGATTTATTGGTATTTTTCTCGATTTATTGGAATTTATTTTGAGAATTAAGTAATTAGCCTCTTTAAGAAAACCAATTAAACATCCGCATAGTCAAAATAAAGTTTTGCCAAAAATATTTTATCTCAACTCAAATTGTCTCAAAGTATTTATGAGAATTTTCTTAGATTTTTCTTGATATTTTAATTACCTTAAATAAATTAATCTAATTTTGGGAATTATTTTAAATCAAAAGCTTTTGAAAATCGGTGAATGCGATCGGGCCAAGCCCAAGATCGCGGTGCGCTGCGGCTCAGCCACGCGGCGCCTGCTCAACCCGGCTTCACACGCCTTCGCTAGTCGTTGGATCCGCATCGACGGCCTTCTTCATCGCAGTAACCCTAGCGCCGCCACCGTTAGATCGAGATCGCGCGGCTGAGATCGTGGTGGCGTTATTTTGGAAAGATCCGATCGCATCCGCTGATTTTGGAAAGGGCGGATCGATCGTGACGACCGTGATCTAATCGCGGCCGCCGCTGCATCGGACGGCCGCGTCGCCACCTCCGATTCGGCGCCAACTCGCCACGACTTGCCGCCGCCGCTGCTATAGGGTTGCCTTTTCCGGGCGCATGTCGAGGCTATTTAAAGCGCCGGACCGCACTCGAGGATCGCCATCCTAGTGCGCATATGCTAGCTTAGCCTCTTCACGTCGCCGCTTAGCCCCGAGCTCTCCGAGTTCTTGTAGCGCCGCCGCTTTTCTTTGCCGCTTCGCCATCGCTGCTTCCATCCGCCGTGGAATCCGGGGCTGGTTCACCGTGATCGAGCCGCTACGAGCTGCCACCTCTTCGCCGCCGTGTATGAGCTAGTTCACCGCTGGAACAATGTAGTCTTCGCTCTGGGAACTCAGCCAGCGACATCGCTGCAGGCTTTCGAGCTTGGCGCAATAATGATCTCCACCGAATCGCCCGTGATTGCGCCACGCCCGCATCATCGCAGCGGTGCTTCTGCAAAGCTCGCCGTTAGATTTAATCTGGCCGTCGGGATTGACACGCTGTGCGCGAGTGCGCTGGCCGCTGGATCGCCTCGTAGATGTGCGACGCGCGGTCGGCGCGTACCAAGCATCGCGCGCTGGTGCACCGTGGACAAAGCGCGTGTCGTGGACATGGTCCATAGACCGAGCGAGGTGCACAATTTGATTGGCCCATGTATCGCGATGACGCCATGCCGATATCACCTTGTCCACGATAAGATCTTGAGTCCACGGACTGGACCGCTTTTCGTGACTAAGTCCGCGCGCCAAGCCATGTGTCTATCTCTCGATTGGTCCACGGTCGCTATGCATTAATCGTAATTTCCAAGAGAAAATAATTCGGGAAAATCGGTTTTTCTAATTTCTGTATTTTCAAGATTTATTCAAACTTCAAAAGGCCATATGTTTTGAAGTTTAACTCGATTTAACTTATTCAAATTTCTAAAAATTTGTAAAATCAAGATATATTTATTGGTGAATTTTATTTTATTTTTGGAGTTCGCTGTTTCTCGCTTGGTGTTTATTTGCTATTTTGGCATCGCTTCGCGTGAGACGTTGAACCGCTTGGTGATCCGAGGAAGATTCATCGCTTAAGACCCAAGCTCGAGCAAGACCAAGACCTACTCCAAGGCAAGTTGAGCTTTGATCATGTTGCACCCAATTTCACCAAATTGCTATTTTGTCTTTAAAATATGCATGATATTTTATGTGTATAAATGATTTCAATTAATCGGGAATTAGATGATATGCCTAATTGAATTAAATCACACCTTGTCAATTTTATGCCATGATCTAATTGTCACCCTAGGATGTGGAATTATAGTTGGTTAATATTAAAATCAACATGGGACTAGTTAGACCGTCCGAGATTGCTTAGCCATGCCCGCCATCACATGTGTCCGAATGTTGTTACTTAATCTTGACTAATGGAATATGGAACAATGTTTAAGAATTTGTGTGTCATGTGTTGTCACACAGTGCTATTAAGTTGTCGTGGCGAGGAGGTCACACAACTAGATTGAAATGTTGGTGGCACAAGGTGCTTGGTAATCAACTGGGGTGGTAATGTTTTAGATTGGGGCAAGGGGCATATGCCAAGGTGGGCCAGATTGGTGTGGGTATGTGGAAGTCTTGCCTTAATCACTTTAAGGACTTAACCTTGCAAGCCTTTGACTCGAGTCTTTCTTGCAACCACATCCGAATGGGATGTTTAGTCAATAAATTGTAGCCTAGATTTCGTGTCAGTCGTGGTGAATAGTGAGTCCCGGTTTATGGCTTAACTCACATGGCACAAGAGGGGGCTTCATGTGGTGGTTTAACCCTTCAAGGTTGAAACCTTAGCTAACAAGATCGGGTCTAGGTGTAGCATTGTAAAGGCTTTGTTATGATCACTCGCCTTGGTGGTGTTTGGTTGTATCGTGGGTAAAGTGCATAACCTCCGCAGAGTGTACAATCTATTCGAATAGCCGTGCTCACTGTATTGGACAATGCTCGAATTACAAAGTAATGGTTAGACTTTTGTTAAACAAAACCTCTTGGGATGGCCAAAGCCATGGAGGTGGAAATTGATTTAGGATTGAAACTTGGTTTACTTCGTAAATGTCAATCTATTAATTAATGATTTGTTTTATCGCTTTTCAATCTATTTATTGTATTCTTGTTAAATGCCGCTTATTGCAAAATATCCATCTTAGCCATTCCTTTGGATTAAGCCAAGCATATAGAATATTACACTTGCATTGCCGTACAACTTGTTGAGTGCTTTATGTACTCACCCCAACAACAACAACTTCGTAAGAGGAAGAATCTACGCTTTCGTGGAGGAGGATTATATGGATGCGAATGCTTAGGGTCCGAGCTTGTTAGTTGCCTCATGTGAACTCGGGAGCTGCTATGTTATTTATTTTTCCTACGCCGCTTATTTGCTATTTCTTTTATAAGCCCTATGTGGCAATAATCATGTAAGACAACAAGCTATTATTAATTATGAAAGTTATGCTATATTCCGCAGGTATGATCGTGATAGCATCTATGTTGAGCCCGTGTGCACTAGCATGATCCTCGACTAGTGCAAGATACACGCAGGGTCCGAATTTGCAAATTGGGTCCCGACATCACCTGGGGCCAACATACGTAAACCCTAGCCGTCGCAGACCGTGACCGCCTGATCGATCCAATAGCGCCGCTGCGCTCGCAGACGAGGCATCGAGGGTGTCCGAGCGAGAGCTTCGTAAACCCGTGACGCAGCTGCTAGGGTCATCGAAGCCGAGGAGGCCTTGTGTAGCCGGGAGGTGGCGACCAGTCGCCCAGAGCCGATGGGGTCGCCAAGAAGAAGAAGAGGAAGACCCAGAGGAGCGTGAGGGAGCCCGAGGAGCCGCAGAGGGCCATCGTGATAGGTTTGCACCCATGCCACCATCCACCTGTATGCGCTGACCGGGCCTCACCTGTGGTGGCCGGATGAGTGAGAGTCGGTCTTAGAGTTGTGTTGAGACTCGAGTGTTGTGTCGCATCTTAAGTTAGTCTTTACCTTTAGTAGACGTTAAGTTGCATGTTTAGTTTGGTTCTTAATTGTTCCGCCGAGTGTGCAAAGATGTGTTGCAAAGCCCTTAGGCATTGTAAGCAACCATACCAAGTATTAATAAAGATTGTTTGTTGGGTTTAACCTGTTTCCCGCCTAAGAAATTCTTGCATGTTATCTACGCTACATCTATCTTTCCTAACCCAAGAAGCAATCAAGCTGATGGTGAACACCCGCAGAATAACGGAGCTTCGTGAAGTGGTTTGCGCCTGTGCAACAATCCCAACGAAGGGCACCACCGCAGCAAGCATCGCCAAGGGATATGCGTAACTTGGGAGCTTTTCTCACGCGCAAACTCGCTGATGCGCACTATGATGCAAACAGATGACTAATATGGTTGCAGCCAACAACCCCGCTGCCGTAACAACAATGGCGGCCTCGCCTTACTCCAAGTTGTCGATTTATGAAGACCGACCGCCAACATTCTCGCAATGTCAACCCTTGAAAACGGATGATTGGTCGAGAACCATTGAGAGGAAGTCGTACATCACCAATGTGAAGGCCATGAGAAGGTTCTTTACGATCCCATCGCCTAGAGGAAACAATCGCATCGGTGGGAGAACCATCAGGTTACTCATGAGGCACCCATGGAAATCACATAGGAAGAGTTTGCAATGGCCTTCCGCCAAGATTATCATGTTGAAGGGATGATGGACCCAAAAGGAAGAATTCAGGCGCTTAACAAGGAGGCCAACCAAGGGTCGACATTTGAATAAATTCACGCAGCTTAGCTCGCTATGCCTCAAGACGAGCGACGACAAGGCCAGAAGTCCCGCTTCACGAAGGGACTAAACTCGTATGCCGCAGGGGCTAATTACCCACACTTTTTCGGATTTTCAAGAATTGGTAAACAAGGCTTTGATTCTGGAGGATAAGCGTAAGGAGCTTGGGGAAAATCGCAAGCGCTTGATGACCAACCCAGGTGGACGCCCTAACCACCTGCGAATGAGGATGACACCGCAACAGTTTGCCAGGTTTCAACCGCAAGCTGTTAACAAACCAGCAACACCTGCGCCGTGACCACCAGGACAGGGTTATCAGACGCCGGCCCAAGGTAACAATGCTCAAGGAGGAGTGCAGCAGTCAGCCACCAGAAGGTGCTACAGTTGTAATGAGTTGGGGCATTATGCTAATAGATGTCCCCGTAAAGGAGGTATCACGCAAAGCGCTTTCAACCTTGAACGACACTTGCAAAGGCGCCATGGCGACGGGCGAAGCCGAGGAACCGACAGCAGGAGCAACGCCAAGCTACTATTCGGGCAGAGTCAACCACATCACCGCAGATGGAGTCGAGGAAGGCCGACGCCGTGGCCGGGTAAGTTTTTGCAAACTCAAGACTGCAATGCCTTATTTGATCTCGAGCTTCGCATTCATTTGTCTCTGGGCTTTTGCATCCAAAATGGTTTGATTATGAAAAATCTTAAATGTGTAGTGTTAGTCCAAGCTTCGGGATCTGTGTTAAGATCTAGCCTTGGGTGCTTGGGAGTTAAGCTACTAATTAATGGGGTAGAGTTCCTAGCGAACTTGATCATGTTAGATACCCAAGCTTTAGATGTTATCCTCGGTATGGACTGGTTGACCAAGCATAAGACAATATTGGATTGCGGTCGAAGGGTTGTATCCATTGAGAGCCCTGGAGGAGAGAAAGTGGAATTCCAAGCGACAGCAGTTCGTGATGGTCAACTAATGGTTAATAGCGTAAAAGCCATCAGCATAGAAGAAATGCTAGTGGTCGTGGAATACCTGTGATGTATTTCTAGAGGATCCACGGAATGCCGCCTGACCGTGACATCGAGTTTGTCATTGAGTTAGCACCGAACAAAGACCGATAGCAAAAGACCCTATCGGATGCCTACCGATGAACTAGTAGAGATGAAGAAGCAGGTTGAAGAGCTGTTGGAGAAAGGCTTCGTAAGACCAAGCTCATCGCCATGGGGAGCGCCAGTTTTGTTTGTAAGGAAAAAGGATGGAAGTCTAAGGATATGTATTGATTATCGAGCACTTAGTGAAGTAACGATTAAGAACAAGTACCCGTTGCCAAGAATCGACGACTTATTTGATCAGTTGAGGGGAGCAAGAGTCTTCTCCAAAATAGACTTCGTTCAGGATATCATCAACTAATGATTCGAGCAGAAGATGTCCCGAAGACTGCATTCTCGACGAGATATGGACATTATGAATTTACAGTTATGTCATTCGGATTGACCAATGCGCCGGCATATTTCATGAATATGATGAATAAGGTTTTCATGGAGTATCTCGATAAGTTTGTTGTTGTCTTTATAAACGATATCCTGGTTTACTCAAGACGTAAGAAGAGCATGCCAACATTTGAGGTTGGTTTTAGAAAGGTTATGAGAAGAACAGCTTGTACGCTAAGTTCAACAAGTGTGATTTTTGGAAGGAGAAGGTTGAATTTCTTGGTCATGTGATGACTGTGAAAGGAGTGGCAGTAGACTCGAGCAAGGTGGAGACAGTCATGCACTGGGAGCACCAAGTCTCACTCAAAAAGGAAGTTTTCTGGGAATGGCAGGTTACTACTGACGGTTTATAGAGGGATTCTCAACAATTGCGAGATCTCTCACGCAATTGCTAAAAAGGAAAAAAGTTTATGGATGCCAAAGTGTGAGAAGAGCTTTGAGGAATTAAAGAAGTTGTGATGACAACACCCTGCTAAGCTAGTACCGCTCGATGTCCGTAATAGTTTTGACATATATCGTGATGCATCAAGACAAGGACTTGATGCGATTGATGCAAGTGGGTAAAGTGGTCGATATGCGCCAAGGCGCTTAAGACCGCATGAAGGAAATTATCCTACGATGACTTGGAATTGGTCGCCGTGGTGCATGTCTTGAAATTGTGGTGTTATTATCTCATTGGAAATAGATGTGAGATATATACGACCACAAGAGTTTGAAATATATTTTCACTCAATGATCTTAACATGAGGAAAAGAAGGTGGTTGGAACCGATAAAGGATTATAATATGGGAATCCAATACCATCCGGAAAGGCTAATGTAGTGGCCGATGCTTTGAGTCAAAAAGCCACGCTGCAAATATGATGGTACAAGAAGATCAATCGAGCTATGTAAGGAGTTTCGAAATTAAAATTGAAAATGATTCCGTATGATTCATAGTCGCATTGAAGTAAAACCACGCTTGAGGATCGATTCGAAGGGCAAAAGGATGATGAGAAAATCAACCAATCAAAGCTAAAATGATGAAGGATTAGCGCATATTTTACTATGGATGACCAGGGTACCATGTGGTTCAAGGGTCGAATCTGTGTGCCACAAGACCAGAGCTTAAGCAGTTGATTTTGGAACAGGCTCACGATTCCAAGTATTCAATCCATCCAGGAAGCGCCAAGATGTACCGGGACTTAAAGGAGAGGTTTTGGTGGCCGAATATGAAGCGTGAAGTCACTGAGCATCTTGCCTTATGTGATATATGCCAGAGAGTTAAGGCAATACACCAAAGACCAGCAGGATTGCTACAGCCGTTAAGGGTTCCAGAATGGAAATGGGAAGAAATCGGTATGGATTTCATCACTGGGTTGCCAAGAACTCAAAGTGGGTATGATTCTATATGGGTCATTGTGGATCGATTGACCAAAGTTGCTCACTTCATTCCGGTTAAGACAACTTACCTCAGAGACCAAGTTAGCGTAATTATACATGGCCGTAATTGTGTGTTTGCATGGTGTGCCTAAGAAAATAGTGTCAAACAGAGGTACTGGGCCCACCTCGAGATTCTAGGATAAATTGCATGAAGCTATGGGAACGCTGCTTGAACTTCAAGACAAAGATATCATCCGCAGATCATGGCCAAACAGAAAGAGTAAATCAGACTGAAGATATGTTAAGAGCTTGCGCTTTAGCCTACACTACTTCATGGGACAAATGTTTATCAGATGCAGAGTTCAAATATAACAACAGCTACTGTGTTAGTTTGCGATGTCGCCATTTGAAGCTTTATATGGCCGCGCCTGTTGTACCCTCAACAATTAGAATGAGATGTAAGAGCGTATGATATTTGGCCCTAATATTCTCAAGGAAGTCAAGAGCAAGTTGCTATGATAAGAGAGAGGTTGAAAATCGCATACCAAGGCAAAAGAGTTACGCCGATAATCGACGCTGTGATTTGAGTTTCGAGCCGACGATTTTGTGTATCTTAGAGTTACCCTCCGAAAGGAGTTAAAAGGTTCCACGCTAAAGGAAAGCTTGCCCTAAGATATGTTGGACAGCTTCAAAATTTTGAGCCGCCGAGGGAGGTTGCTTATCAATTGAATTGCCGCAATACTAGCAAAGCGCGCATGATGTGTTCCATGTGTCTCACCAAGAAGTGTCTTCAAAAGCAACGGAGCGTACACCTTTGAAGAGATTGAGTTGCGTAAGAATTTGACCTACAAGGAGCAATTGATGAAAATTTTGGATGTCATGGACCGCAGAGCTGTGGAACAAGTCACTGCTTTTGCAGAGTTCAGTGGAGCAACCATTCTGAGAATGAGGCAACCTGGGAGCGTGAAGAGGATCTAAAGTTATAATTTCCAAACCTATTCCTTAGTTAGCCCTGAATCTCGGGGTCGAGATTCTGTTAAGGGGGGAGGTTTGTAACACCCCAATTTTTGCTTTAAGTGTTATTTTATTGTCATTTAGGCAATTTGAGATTTATTGGGATTTTTCTGGATTTATTGGAATTTATTTTGAGAATTAAGTAATTAGCCTCTTTGAGAAAACCAATTAAATATCTGCATAGTCAAAACAAAGTTTTGCCAAAAATATTTTATCTGAACTCAAAATGTCTCAAAGTATTTATGAGAATTTTCTTGGATTTTTCCTGATATTTTAATTACCTTAAATAAATTAATTTAATTTCAGGAATTATTTTAAATCAAAAGCTTTTGAAAATCGGTGAATGTGATCGGGCCAAGCCCAGATTGTGTGCGGTGGCTCAATACAGGCGGTTTGTTCACCTCTTCGCCGCCGCGCTACCGTTGGATCCAGATCGACGACCTTCTTCATCGCGAACCCTAGTGTCACACCGTTAGATCGAGATCATGTGGTTGAGATCGTGGCGTTATTTTGGAAAGATCTGATCGCATCCGTTGATTTTGGAAACGGCGGATCGATCGATCGACGCGATCTAATCGTGGCCGCCGTTGTAGATCGGACGGCCATGGGTCGCCATCTCCGATTCGTTTTCAATCCGCCGACTTGCCGCCGCCGCTGAATATAGGTTGCCTTTTTTCGGGCGCATGCCGAGGCTATTTAAAGCGCCGACCGCACTTCGAGGATCGCCATCCCAAAGGCGCATCCGTAGCCTAGCCTCTTCACGAGTCGCCGCTGCTTAGCCCCGAGAGCTCGCCAGAGTTCTTGTAGCGCCCGCCATTTTCTCGCCGCTTTCGCCGCAAGCCTCCATCCGCCACGTGGATTCCAGTTTGGGTTCACCGTGATCGAGCCGAGCCGAGCCGCCACCTCTTCATCGCCGTAAGGAGCTAGTTCGCCGTCGAACCGCTGCCGCCTTCGCTCTGTGAACTCAAAGACCGCCGCGACATCGCTGCGGCTTCGAGCTTCACGTAGCCGCCGGATCTCCACCGAACTATCCGTGATCGCGCCACGCTCGCATCATCGCCAGCAGTCGCCGCAA
This sequence comes from Otatea glauca, assembly GCA_036346275.1. Taxonomy (NCBI): domain Eukaryota; kingdom Viridiplantae; phylum Streptophyta; class Magnoliopsida; order Poales; family Poaceae; genus Otatea; species Otatea glauca. The sequence goes on along the minus strand of CM070719.1, from coordinate 21,547,820 downwards.
AGCTCGCCGTTAGATTTAATCGGATGTTCGGATTGAGACGCTGCGCGAGGCGCTGGCGCGGATCGCCTTGCGCATGTGCGACGCGCGGTCGGCGCGGTACCGGGCAACGCGCGCAGGTGCACCGTGGACACACGCAGTGCGTGGACATGGTCCATAGACCGAGCGACGTGGCGCATTTGATTGGCCCACGATCGCGATGACGCCATGCCGATATCACCGGCCCACAAAGACAAGATCTCGAGTCCACGGACCACGTGTTTTCATGGACAAAGTCTATGGGCCAAGCCACGGTCCATCTCTCGATTGGTCACATGTCGCTTGTGCATTAATCAAGAATTTCAAGAGAAAAATAATTCGGGAAAATCGGTTTTTCTAATTTCTGTATTTTCAGGATTTATTCAAAATTCAAAAGGCCATATCTTTTGAAGTATAACTTGGATTTGAGTGATTCAAATTTCTAAAAAATTTTAAAATCAAGATATATTTATTGGTGAATTTTATTTTATTTTTGGAATTTGGTTGCTCTCTATTTTGGTGTTTATTTGCTATTTTGGCATCGTTTGCGAGACGTTGAACCGCTCGGTGATCCGGAGGAAGATTCAACGCTTCAAGACCCAAGCTCAGAGCAAGGCCAGCACCTACTCCAAGGCAAGTTGTGCTTTGATCATGTTGCACCCAATTTCAAATTGCTATTTTGTCTTTTAAATAATGCATGATATTTTATGTGTATAAATGATTTCAATTAATCTGAAATTAGATGATATGCCTAATTGAATTAAATCACACCTTGTCAATTTTATGCCATTATCTAATTGTCACCCTAGGATGTGGAATTATAGTTGGTCAATATTAATAGTCAACATGGGACTAGTTAGACTGTCAGAGATTGCTTAGCCATGCCACGCCATCACATGTGTCCGAATGTTGTTACTTAATCTTGACTAATGGAATATGGAACAATGTTTAAGAATTTGTGTGTCATGTGTTGTCACACAAGTGCTATCAAGTTGTCGTGGCGAGGAGGTCACACAACTAGATTGAAATGTTGGTGGCACGTGGTGCTTGGTAATCAATCGGGTGGTAATGTTTTAGATTGGGGCAAGTGGCAAGTGGCATGTGCAAAGGTGGGCCAGATTGGTGGGTATGTGGAAGTCTTGCCTTAATCACTTTAAGGACTTAACTCATGCAGCCTTTGACCCGAGTCTTTCTTGCAACCACTTGTCTGGAATGGGACAAATGAGTCAATAAATTGTGAAGCCTAGATTTCTGTGTCGTCGTGGTGAATAGTGAGTCCCGGTTTACAGCTTTACTCACATGGCGCAAGAGGGGGCCCTGTGGTGGTTTAACCCTTCAATGTTGAAACCTTAGCGAACAAAGATCGGGTCTAGGTGTTGCATTGTAAAGGCTTTGTTATGATCACTCGCCTTGGTGGTGTTTGGTTGTATCGTGTGGGTAAAGTGCATAACCTCCGCAGAGTGTACAATCTATTCAATAGCCGTGTTCACGATATTGGGCAATGCTCGGAATTACAGTAAGGGTTAGACTTTGTTAAACAAAAACTCTTGGGATGGCAAGGTGCCATGGGAGGTGGAAATTGATTTAGGATTGGAAACTTGGTTTACTTGTAAATGTCGAATCTATTAATTATGTGATTTGTTTTGTCGCTTTCAATCTATTTATTGTATTCTTGTTAAATGTCGCTTATTGCAAAATATCCATCTTAGCCATTCCTTTAGATTAAGCCAAGCATATAGAATATTACACTTGCATTGTGTGTACAACTTGTTCAAGGCTTTATGTACTCACCCCAACAACAACTTCGTAAGAGGAAGAATCTACGCCTTTCGTGGAGGAGGATTATATGGATGCGAATGCTTAGGTCCGAGCCTCGCGCTTGCTCGCGGTGAATCGGGAGTCGCTACGCTTATTTATTTTTCCGCCGCTTATTTGCTATTTCTTTTATAAGCCCCGTATGGCAATAATCATGTAAGACAACAAGCATTATTAATTATGAAAGTTATGCTATATTCCTGCGGTATGATTGTGATAGCATCTATGTTGAGTCTGTGGTGCACTAGCATGATCCTCGACTAGTGCAAGATACATGAGGGTCCGAATTTGCAAATTTGGGTCTCCGACATCAGCCCGCCCAACGCGCTGTAAACCCTAGCCGCCAGACTCGCACCGCCGGATCGGATCCAATGGTCGCCGTTGCACCGCCGCCATGCGACGCGGCGCTTCGATCTTCGCCGACGGATCGTCCGATTGCGCCACGCCGCTTCTTCCTCGCGATCACCATAGAGACATGGGCATTGATGGCCGTGGAGTTTCGCGTGAGGGTTTCACGACGCCGAGGCAGCTTTTAAGTATCCATTGAGTGCGCCGTGCAGCTTCTCGCCGCTTCCTTTTGACTCCTTGCACGCACACCGAGACGCCCGAGACTTCGCGTAGCTCGCCAGAGTTGCCGCACCGCCCGCCGCAGTTCTGCCTTGTTCCGCCGCCGCCGATTCCTCTCCGCCGCCGCCAAGGTCACCGGAGTGACGCTCGCCAAGCCTGGCCGAACGAGCCGCTTCTTCACGCCAGAAGCCCCGTAGCGCCGCTGGTTGCGCTGCCTTCCCCACCGCAACCTTCGCTCGCCACCGCCGACTTCGTGAAGCATCGCCGATCGTCCGACCGCATCGCGTGATTCTCGTACTTCCACATCGCCGATCTCCTCGCTTTCCTAGCGCTAATCTTGACCGTATATGTGTAGATTGAACAAATGTGATTAGATTTTGTTTCTCGCGCTTTGTTTTAGTCTCAACCGCTGGATCGATAGTGTACGTGTGAGATTACGCCGCTTAGTTTGATGAATAGTAAATAGCTCGTAAATGGGCCGCTCGATTAGATCTAAACAAGAGTCGGGTTGAACTGCGGCACACGGATCCATGCCGCTCAAATTTGAACGAGCGGCGAGATTTCGCCGCGCCTCACCAATCACGATGGACGCGCAGTGCATCTTTGATCGAGGATCTGACTAATCTCGGCCGTGGATTTCAAACGAGCCGCCGCGATCGCGTGCGCTGTTGCCGTAGCCCGAGGCATCGACGAGCTTGCGCGCGGATCCACCGCTTGATTCAATCCACCGCTGGATGCTCGACACGTACCCGAGATGCGAACCGCCGCCGAGCCCGCGCAGAGATCCGACCGCTGATCTTTTGACGGCCGTGATTGCGCCACGTGGTTGAGATCCGCCGCCGGCTGGGATCACCAAGATAGTGACGCGTCGTCGCACGAATCTCGAGGCAATCGATCGACGCCGCAGCGACGTGAGTGCCGACGCTATCCGTGGGGCCAGCGATCGCTCTATGGACCGAGTCCATCGAGACCGACCCGAGCCGTGGACCGGGTCCATAGACCGAGGTGACGGGCTGCACCGCAGTGCGCCACGGTCACCGACGCCATATCGATGCAATAAATCATTTTTCTATTGAAAATAATTATGTTAATTCGGTTTATTATGTTTAATATATTTGCAAACTTTGAAAAGTCATAACTTTGCATTTTAACTCCGATTGAGGTGATTCCAATTTCTAAAAATTTGAAACATCAAGATCTATTTATTGGTGAATTTTGTGGAATTTTAGAGTTCAACTTGCTCTTTATAAATTATATTTATTGTGTATTTATTTATTTTAGTAGACGTTGATTTGTAGGAAAGCTTTATGGAGAATTTCAACAAGAAGACCAAGCTCCGTGATCGATCAAGAACTCTTTGAAGGCAAGTGATGCTTTGACCATTTTGATCCCGCTTCTTTTGAACATATATTTTGCTCTCAAACTATGCATGCTAAATTAATTAAAATATATTTAAATGAATTTGCGTAATTTAGCTAATCAACCCATACCGTTAATGTCACCTTCAAATTACTTTTTGTATGCCTTTAAATCATTCTCCACCCTAAGGTTATTCATATATGTTGGATGTTAATATGATGCCAACACGGAGGCTAGACCGTGAATAGATGCTTAGCCTTGCAAACTAATCATTAATGATCTTTCTGAAATACTACAATATTGATTAATGAAATATCGAATGTATTTTGAAAATGGTGTGATGATGTCACATGATGAGATTGAGGTTTTGAGACTGTGTGGTTCTCCACCGATGTTGAGTTGTTGGCCGCATGTGTTGCACAATAATCAATGTGGTGGGAAATGATTTAGATCTGGGCAAGTGGTAAGAGGTCAGGTGTGTGGACCGTGGCAATGGATTGATGAGTGATGTGAGTCTGTGCTACATTGGGTCAGTATACCACTATCGAGTGTTGGAAGTCTTGCCTTGGCCGCTAAGGACTTCACCTTGCAAGCCTTTTGATCCGAGTCACCCAGACAACCACATGTCCGATATGGGACAGACCTAGTTGATTTGGGTTCGATATATTTCCTCCGATACTCAGGTGACAAGACACGGGGTGTATCTGCAAGGGGGAGCGACTTTGTCGCTGCTTGTACCCATCCAACGGTGTTGGCCTGTCCTATAATTAGGCTAGCATCATGTGAGAGGAGTGATAACGAAGGTAACACCGAGAGGTTCATTGGTTAAGGTATGTGTTCTTGAAAGGCTTTGGTACGGACGGCCACTTGTGTGGTGAATGGTCAGATCTTGTGGGTAAAGTGTACAACCTCCACAGAGTGTAAAATCTATTCAATAGCCGAGTCCGCTGTATTGACATTGCTCAGTGGATTACAACAAGGGTTAGATCTTCTAAATAAAATGTGGATTGGTTGGTTGTGTGCCAATGCTAAAATGAGCTGCTTAAGGTCAGCCAAAATCTTGAAGAAAACCATTTGAAGAACTTAGCATTATATATAGCGCTTTCACCGCTTAATCTAAGTAAGATATAAGTTCAAAATGTCTGTTTGATGCAAAAGAACCAAGTAAGCCAATTCTTTGAATAAGCCTTGCATATAGTAATAAGCACTGATTCTGTGCATTACTTGTTGAGTACGGTGTGTACTCACCCTTGCTTTCAAAACAACACTAGTGGAGGAATCATCACCAGTATGGGAGGAGGAGTACGTCGAGGAGCCAGAGATCTAGGGGGCAAGCCCAATCAGTTGCCTGTGGCAAGATGGGGCTTCTACAGATGATTATTTGTTTTCCGCTGTTATTTTTATTTACTCTGATAATGTAAGCCCTGCGTGGCTGATCTATGTAAGGAGACCATAAGGTCGCACAACTCATTTAAATACATGTTTGAAGTACTTTATTATTATTCCGCTGTGTATGATTGTGGTACTTTAACCCTGTCTATCCTGTGTGCACTAGCGCAATCCTGGACTAGTGCAGAATACACAGAGGGTCCGGATTTGCATATTCGGGTCCCGACAGAGGTGGTATCGTGAGCCATACCGATCAGAGGTCTTGACCCTAAACTAGATTAGCTGTGTTTGGCAGATAAAACTACTTTCTAAAATTTAATCAACTTGAGCAAGAATATCAATGAAATCTCGACTTATCTTTTCTCTCTTGCTTCATATCTATGCTGAAATCTTATTATTATTATCTGTTTAATTTAAACGAGGTCTGTTTTGGCAGATGAGGGTGATCCACACCTATGGAGAGCGCACTGGAGGATTCGCCGCTGAACTATGGCGTCTGATGCAACTTCTTTGAGGTTTCGAGAGGCCACTTTACTAGGGACCACCGTGGTGCGGGCATGACTTGATATCGCCAGATGTCAAGATCACTGTTTATGCTCGATAGAGGACGAGGGCAAGCCATCCTATCTACATCACCGCCAGGAGGGCTTCTTTTGAGGCCGGGATCCAGGAGACGGCACGTCTCGCGATGCGGCAGATTGCCCGCACCTACTCCGCCGAGTTGAGGGCACTGCTTCGCCAACACCGCCGAGATAATCGCTATAACAGGATGGAGCTTTGGAGGAGGATGCCACGATCACTTATCTGGCGAGGTATGCCATCGCCCATGAGGAGGCCATGGATGAGACAGTCTAGGAGCTGCAGAGAGCCCGCGACGAGGTCACGGAGACGAGAACTCAACTGCGGGAGGGCTTAGCTCACTCCATGCGTAAGATCCAGAGCCGAGATGGCTCTTTATGGACCTGAGCCCGAGCGCCTCGAGCCGCACGATCCGGATCCGAGGAGCCGAGCAGAGGCACCAGCAGCAGAGCCACCGACACCGGCAGCCGCCTCGGGACCAAGCAGAGTCGGTGGGTCGATCATACCGACCGCCGAGGGGCATCGTGACCGCTTGCCCCTATGCCGCCGCACCAGCCATAGTACCTTCGGAGGACCGCACTCTCGATGGTTTTGTATCCGAGAGTCTATTTTCTTTTAGAAGTTGACTCAAATGTTGAGTCACTCTTTTGAGTTTAGTTGGTGTAGTGTTGAGACTCGAGTGTTTGGGTCGCCTTTTGTTTCAGAGTCACCAATAGGTGTGAGTGTCTTGTATGTGTTGCATTGCCCTTAGGCACTTGTGAGCAACCATACTACCTTATATTATATCAATAAAGTTGCTAAATAATTTAAGTTACACTGCCTCCCCACATAAGTTCTTTTACTTGTCTATGCTTTCTTTTCTTAACCTTGGAAGCTTGCAATGATGGTGAGGACTCGTGGAAATGCCGGAGCCAAGGGAAGTGGAGCCAACCAGCAGACAACCAAAATGAGGAGCCAATTCTCAACCACCGCAAGTTGATCTGCAGAACTTGGGAGCTTTTCCGCTGCCCAAACTCACCGATGAGCACCATGATGCAAACTATGCAAGATTTCCAACCAAGTCGCCGCAGAACGCTCAAAGAAGGGGGTAACCATGGACCACACCCCTATTCAAGACTATCAGAGCTCATGAGGACTCGTCCACCCTCGTTCTCAGGCAATGCCAATCCGTTGGAGGCGGATGATTGGCTAAGAACTATCGAGAGGAAGTTACACATAACCCAATGTGTAGGAAATGAGAGGGTACTCTATTCCTCTCATCAGCTAGAGGGAACCACCACAGAATGGTGGGAAAACTTTTGTGCTTCGCACGAGAATCCTCAGGGTATCTCATGGGAGGAGTTCACAACAGCTTTCCGCCAATACCATGTGCCAGAAGGTATCATGGATCTGAAGAAAGAGGAATTCAGGAATCTCAAGCAAGGTGGCCAATTAGTGGCCGACTACTTGAACAAATTTACCTCACCGGCACGCCACGCACTGTAAGACGAGCTACGATAGCGCCGCATAATCCCGCTTTATGAAAGGATTAAACACGGATTGCAGTGGACCGATCAACCACATATTCCATGACTTCCAAGAGTTAGTCAACAAGGCTCTCATCTTGTAGGATAAGCGAGGAGTTGGATGACAAATGCAAAGCTTAATGGCGCAACAAGAAGGTCGCCAGGTGGCAGAGGCGCAGGACGCACCCCAACGCTATCATCCGGTTTCAGCCTAGAGGCGTGATAGGGCACCATCCGGCAGAATCGCTCTGGGTCGGATGCCTGCACTTCGCCGTAACCATAGTGCATCGGAGGCGCTTGTAGGCACGGAAGACGCGTTATCATCGCAACGAATCGGGCATTTTGCCAATAATCGCTCTAAGAAGGGAGGTGTCACCCCTGCACGCTTTAACCCGGGAACACACCGCAAGGACTCCAAAGTGCCGAACGTGAATTGCGAGCAACATTATCGCAACTCCGCCTCAAGCAATCGCGAGGCCGAAGCCAACCACATCACAATGAAGAAGTTCGTAATGCTACGATGTTGTATCGGGTAAGTTCCTAGTAAATTCAAGCATCACCATCGCTTTATTTGATTTCGAGCTTCACATTCATTTGTTTCCGAGATTTTGCTGTTCAAAATGATATGGATATAGTGAATCTTAAATGTGTGCTTATAGTCCATCCTCGGATCGTAACTCCGATCAAAGTAGGATGTTCGGGGTAAGACTAATAATTAATGGGGTAGAGTTCCTAGCGAACTTAATCGCCCCAATACCCAAACATTGATGTTATCCGGGAATGGATTGGCTAATTCAAGCACAATGCGTTGTTGGATCATGACGAAGAGTCATATCGCTTGAAAGCCCGAATGGAAAGAAGATTGAGTTTGAAGCGACAAAGAAGGCGAGATGGTCGCTGATGGTCAACAAGATGAAGGCCGTCAACTTAGAAGAGGTTCCAATAGTCAGGGATTATTCAGATATTTTTTCGGAGGATTTACTTGGAATGCCGCCGAAAAGAGATATCGAGTTCGTCATAGAACTTGTTCCAGGGACAACTCCAATATCCAAGAGACCTTACTGGATGTCCATGCATGAGTTGGTAGAAATGAAAACAGATTGAAGAGTCATGGAAAAGGGTTCATAAAACCTAGTTCATCGCCATGGGGCACCCGCCTTGTTCACAAGAAGAAGGACGGAGTTTTAGAATGTGTATAGACTATCGCACTCAATGATGTGACGATAAAGAATAAGTATCCGCTACCAAGGATCGATGATTTATTCTACCAGTTGAGAGGAGCAGGAGTCTTCTCCAAGATTGATCTCCGATCGGGGTATCATCAGTTGAAGATCCGATTAGAGGATATTCCGAAGACCGCATTCTCGCCAAGATATGGACATTACGAAGTTTACGCCTATGTCCTTCGGTTTGACAAATGCACCAAAGATATTTCATGAACTTGATGAATAAGGTTTTTATGGAATATTTGGATAAGTTCGTTGTCGTGTTCATAGATGATATCCTTGTCTATTCCAAGACAAGAGATGAGCATGCCGAACATTTAAGGCTAGTCCTTGAAAAGTTAAGGAACAATGCTTGTTTGCTAAATTTAGCAAATGTAATTTTTGGAAGGATAAGGTGGAATTTCTTGGACACATAATGATTATGAAGGAGTTGAGGTAGATCCAAAGAAAGTGGAGACAAGATACATTGGGAACCACCAAGACTAGAACCCAAACCGTAGTTTCCTTGGAATGGCGGATATTACCGACGCTTTCATGGAAGGATTCTCCACGATTGTAGACCCTTACGCAATTGTTGAAAAAGGAAAAGACTTTCTTATGGACACCGAGTGTGAGAAGAGTTTTCGTGGAGTTGAAGAAACGACAACACCAAAGACTGTATTAGTTTTACCCGACGCTCATCAAGGCTTTGATATCTATTGTGATGCATCGCACAAGGATTGGGATGTGTATTGATGCAAAACCGAAAGGTAATCGCCTATGCATCAAGGCAATTGAGGCCGCATGACGAGAATTATCCGACTCATGATTTAGAATTAGTCAGAGTGCATGCACTAAAAATATGGCGCCACTATCTCATTGGAAACAAATGTGAAGTATATACCACCATAAAAGTCTTAAGTATATCTTCACACAAGTCGAATTCAATATGAGGCAAAGAATATGGCTAGAGTTAATCAAAGATTATAATGTTGGAATTCATTATCATCCTAGCAAAGCCAACGTGGTGGTATGATGCCTTGAGCAGAAAGAACCACAAAGGTAAATATGATGTTGGAAAAGAGTCAGCAGACTTTGTAAGGATTTAAATTGAAATTGGAAATGGTACTGTATGATTCTTAGCACTTTTGAAGTAAAACCTACCCTCGAAGATCGATCAGTGAAGGGCGTAAAGATGACGACAAAATCAAGAGAATTAAGGACAAGATGGATGCAGCAAGGTAATGGATTTCAAACTGGATGAGCAAGGTATTATGTAGTTTAAAGGGCGATTTGTGCAAACAAAAAGGATTTGAAGTTAATTTCGGAGGAAGCCCATAACTCCAAGTACTAATTCATCCAGAAGTGCCAAATGTACCAAGACTCAAGGAAAGATTTTGGTGGCAAGCAAGAAGCGGAAATTGCTCGAATATGTTGCATTATGTGACATATGTCAAAGAGTCAAAGCAATGCATCGGAGACCAGTAGGATTATTGCAACCCTTAAAGATACCTGAATGGAAATAGGAAGAAGTTGGTATGGATTTCATCACCGGTTTACCAAGAACCCAAAGTGGATATGATTCTATATGGGTCATAGTAGATCGTTTAACTAAAATAGCACATTTCATACCAGTAAAGACCATTTACTCAGGAGACCGGTTAGCAGAACTTTATATGGCAAGAATTGTCTGTTTGCATGGAGTACCGAAGAAAATAGTGTCTGACAGAGCTACTCAATTTACCTCAAGGTTTCGGGGTAAATTGCATGAGGCAATGGGGACTCGTCTGAACTTCAGTACAGCATACCATCCGCAGACGGATGGTCAAACTGAGAGGGTTAATCAAATATTGGAAGATATGCTGAGAGCCTGTGCTTTAGCATATTCTACTTCATGGGACAAGTGTTTGCCTTATGCTAAATTCAGCTATAATAACAGCTACCAAACAAGTTTACAGATGTCTCCATTTCAAGCTCTATATGGTCGATCCTGTCGAACCCTGTTGAATTGGAATGAGACAGGTGAACAACATGTTTTTGGACCGGACATTCTTCAGAAAGTGGAAGAACAGATCGCCCTGATCAGGAAAAGACTGAAGGTTGCTCAATCAAGGCAGAAGAGTTATGCCGACAATCGTCATAGAGAATTGAGCTTTGAACTCAAGATTTTGTGTATCTCGTGAGTCACACCACTCAAGGGAGTTAGAAGGTTTCACGCAAAGGGAAGCTCGCACCCGATATATGTTAGGCCATTCAAGATCTTGAGCCGCAGAGGTGATGTTGTATATCGCTTGGAGTTACCACACTATTAGAAGGAGTACATGATGTATTCCATGTGTCACAATTGAAGAAGTGTCTTCGAGTACCTAAGAGCAAACACCTTGGAAGCAATCGAGCCGCAAGAAGATCCGACTTATAAAGAGCATCCGTGAAGATTCTAGACATAATGGACAGAGAGACAAGAAATAAATCAACGCGTTTTTGCAGAGTTCAGTGGAGCAACCATTCGGAAAGTGAAGCAACGTGGGAACGTGAAGAAGATCTAAAGAAGAAGTTTCCTAACCTGTTTCTATAGTCAGCCCTGAATCTCGGGGATGAGATTCTGTTAAGGGGGGAGGTTTGTAACACCCTAAAATTTACCCTAATTTAAATTTTGTAGTATTTTTTATTTTTGAAGATTTTTTGGGAATTTATTGAAATTTATTTGGATTTATTGAAATATGGCCTTTCTTGAACTCAATTAAATAATGGAAAAGTTTATGTAAAGTTTTATTGAAAATATTTTATTTGAGTTACAAATGTCTCAAAGTATTTTCTAAGAATTTTTCAGATTTTTCCGGTATTTTTGCTATTTATTTTGGCTTTGTTTAATTACCGAATTATTTTAAATGAAAAGGATTTAAACGAAATGAATAGTATTGGACCAGCCCACCATCAGGCTCACCGACCCAATGAGCCGTAAACCCTAGCCGCCGCAGATTCGCACTGGCCGGATCGGATCCAATGGCTGCCGCTCGCTGCCGCCTCGCACGCACGCGCTTCGTGATCATCGCCGCACGGACGGTCAGATTGCGCCACGCCGCTTCTTCCTCGCGGATTACCGAGAGACGGGCATTGCTGGTCGCGGAGTTTCACGCGGGTTTCCGCACGCCGAGGTAGCTTTAAGTATCCATTGAGTGTGTCGTGCGAGCTTCTCGCCGCTCCTTTTGACTCCTCGCACGACGCCGAGATGCCCCGAGACTTCACAAGAGTCGCCATAGTTGCCGCACCACCCGCCGCTGTTCTTGCCTCGCTCTCGCCGCCGCCAAGGTCACCGGAGTGACGCCTCACCGCCGCGCCGAACGAGCCGCTTCTTCACGCCGAGAAGCTCCCGAGCGCCGCTGGTCGGTCATCTTCCCCGCCTCTAGCAACCTTCACTTCTCGCCGCCGACTTTGTCAAGCATCGCCGACCGTCCGACCGCATGGCGCGATTCTCGCACTTCCACGCCGATCTCCTCATTTTCCTAGCGCTAATCATGACCGTAGATGTGTAGATTGAACGGCGGTGATTGGATCTAGTTTCGCGCTTTGTTTTAGTCTCAACCGTTGATCGATAGTGTACGCGTGAGATTACACCGCGTAGTTTGATGAATAGTAAATAGCTCGTAACGGGCCGCTGGGTTAGAACTAAACGGTAGTCGCGGGTTGAATCGGGCGCCGATTCGCGCCGCTCAAATTTGAACGAGCGCGGAGATGACACCGAGCCTCACCGAATCGCGCATGGACGCTGCAGTATCTTTGACCGAGGATCGACCAATCTCGACCGCGGATTTCAAACGAGCCGTCGCGATCGTGTCGCTGCGGTTGCCGCAGAGCCCGAGGCATCGCCGAGATCGCGCGCGGGATCCAGCTGTTGCATGCTCGACACGCACCGAGATGCGAACCGTCGTCGAGCTCGCGCGCAGGAGATCTGACCATTGATCTTTTGACGGCCGTGATTGCGCCACGCGGTTGAGATCCGCCGCCGCTTGGGATCACCGAGATAGTGAAACGGTCGCATGAATCTCGAGGCAATCGCTAACGCCGCCAGCGACGCTGCGGCCGACGCTATCCGTGGGGGCCAGTGCATCGCTCGTGGACAGAGTCCACGGACGGACCGACCGAGCCGTGGATCGGGTCCATAGATCGAGGTGACGTGGCTACACCACAAGGCGCCACGTGTCAGCTAACGTCATACTGACGCAATAAATTGTTTTTCTATTGAAAAATAATTATGTTAATTTGGTTTATTATGTTATATATTTGCAAATTTTGAAAAGCCATAACTTTTTCATTTTAACTCCGATTGAGGTGATTCCAATTTCTAAAAAATTTAAAATCAAGATCTATTTATTAGTGAATTTTTTAGAATTTTTAGAGTTCAACTTGCTCTCTATAAATTATATTTATTATGTATTTATTTATTTCGAGTAGACGTTGATTTGCCGGAAAGCTTTATGGAGAAATTCCAATAAGTAAGACCAAGCTCTGATCAGATCAAGAACTCTTTGAAGGCAAGTGATGCTTTGACCATTTTGATCCCAGTTTCTTTTGAACATATATTTTGCTTTAAAACAATGCATGCTAAATTAATTAAAATATATTTAAATGAATTTGTGTAATTTAGCTAATCAACCCATACTGTTAATGTCACCTTGAAATTACTTTTTGTATGCCTTCAAATCATTGTCCACCCTAAGGTTATTCATATATGTTCGATGTTAATATGATACCAACACGGGAGGCTAGACCGTTAACAGATGCTTTGCCTTGCAACGAATCATTAATGATCTTTCTAAATACTACAATATTGATTAATGAAATATCAATGTATTTTGAAAGTGGTGTGATGATGCCACATGATGAGATTGAGGTTCGAGACTGTGTGGTTCGCACCGATGTTGAGTTATTGTCGGAATGTGCTGCACAATAATCAACGGGTGGGAAATGATTTAGATCTGGCAAGTGGCAAGAGGTCGTGGTGCAGTGGGCCTGTGGCAATGGGTTGATGAGTGATGAGAGTCTCTGTGCTACATTGGGCCGTGTGCCACTGTTGAGTGTTGGAAGTCTTGCCTTGGTTAGTTAAGGACTTCACCTTGCAAGCCTTTGATCTAAGTCACTGCATAACCACATGTCTAATATGGGATGCACCTAGTTGATTAGGGTTGTAATATCTTTCCTCCGACACTGTGGTGACAAAGACACGGGGTGTATTCAGGCGGGGAGCGCACTGTCGCGGCTTGGTACCCATCCAACGGTGTTGGCCTGTCCTATACTTCTGGTTGGTAATCTGCGTGAGAGGAGTGATAGCGAAGGCAACACCGAGACGCTCATTGGTTAAGGTAGAGGTTCTTGAAAGGCTTTGTTACTGACGGTCACCCGTGTGGTGAATGGTCAGATCTTGTGGGTAAAGTGTACAACTTCGCAGAGTGTAAAATCTATTCAATAGCCGAGTCCGTGTATTGACATTGCTCGGGATTACAACCAAGGATTAGATCTTCAAAATAAAATGTGGATTGGGTGGTTGTGTGCCAATGCTAAAATGAGTCGCTTAAGGTCAGGTGTCAAAATCTTTGAAGAAAATCATTTGATGAACTTAGCATTATATATAGCGCTTCAACGCTTTTAATCTAAGTAAGATATAAGTTCAAAATGTCGTTTGATGCAAAAGAACCAAGTAAGCCAATTCTTTTGAATAAGCCTTGCATATAGTAATAAGCACTGAATTCTGTGCATTACTTATTGAGTACGGTGTGTACTCACCCTTGCTTTCAAAACAACACCAGTGGATGAATCAACGCCAGTATGGGAGGAGGAGTATGTCGAGGAGCCAGAGATCTAGGGGCAAGCTGGGCCACTTGTTCGTGGCAAGATGTGGCTTCTACTGATTATTATTTGTTTTCCACGTTATTTCTATTTACTCGATAATGTGTGCTCGCGTGGCTGATCTATGTAAGGAGACCATAAGGTCGCACAACTCGTTTAAATACATGTTTGAAGTACTTTATTATTATTCCGCTGTGTATGATTGTGGTACTTTTACCCTGTTTAGCCTATGTGCACTAGCGCGGTCCTGGACTAGTGCAGAATAGACAGAGGGTCCGGATTTGCAGATTCGGGTCTCGACAAGTACCCCGATCTTCCGATAGGTTCTACTTTTGCAGAACGGAGATGTTTGCATTCCAACGGTTTCCAATCAGCGGAGATTAAAACCTTGCAATCGCTACACCCACGCACCTTTCATTATTAACTGTGCTTACGACCGGTTGACCTAACCACGAAGGTTAATTCCTGCACGCATGTCGTGACCCGAATTTGCAACTGACCTCCTGTATACCGCACTAGTTCAGATCACGCTTAGTGCACACAAAGCTCAACATAGATGCTATCATAGTCATACACAATGCAGTAATATAATATAACTTTAATAATTAATAAGAATCGTTGTCTTACATGATTATTGCCACAATGGGCTTATAAAAGAAATAGTAAATAAGAAGCAATGAAAATAAATAAGCGTAGCAGCCTCCCGCTTCACCGCATGCAACCGACGAGGCTCTGACCCAAAGCATTCGTGATCCATATAATCAACCTCCACGAAAGGCGAGATTCTTCCTCTTCTTAAGTTGTTGTTGTTGGGGTGAGTACATAAAGCACTCAACAAGTTGTGCACAGCAATGCAAGTCTAATATTCTATATGCTTGGCTTAATCCAAAGGAATGGCTAATATGGCTATTTTGAAGTAGAGCGGCATTTAACAAGAATACAGTAAATAGATTGAAAACAGTAAAACAAATAATAGTAATTAATAGATTCAGCATTTTTCAAGTAAACCAAGTTTCCAATCCTAAATCAATTTCCATTATCCATGGCACCCTGCCATCCCAATAGGTTTTTGTTTAACAAAAGTCTAACCCTTAACTGTAATTCCCGAGCATTGCCCAATACCGTGAGCACGGCTACTCGAATAGATTGTACACTCTGCAGAGGTTATGCACTTTACCCACACGATACAACCAAACACCACCAAGGCGAGTGATCATAACAAAGCCTTTACAATGCTAAACCTAGACCCAAGATCGCCGCTAAGGTTTCAACATCAAGGGTTAAACCACCACAACAGGGCCCCTCTTGCGCCATGTGAGTTTAACCATAAACCCGGACTCACTATTCACCACGACAAAGATCAAATCTAGGCTTCACAAATTATTCAAACTAGACTGTCCCATTTCGCATGTGGTTGCAAGAAAGACTGTGTCAAAGGCTTGCAAGGTTAAGTCCTTAAATTGATTAAGGCAAGACTTCCATATACCCCCGCCAATCCTCGCCCACCTTGGCACAATGCCCCAATCTAAATCATTACCGCCTCAGCTTGATTACTAGCACCACGTGCCACCAACATTTCAATCTAGTTGTGTGACCTCCTCGCCACGATAACTTGATATCACCGTGACAACACATGACACACCAATTCTTAAACATTGTTCCATATTCCATTAGTCAAGATTAAGTATCAATATTCTGACACATGTGATGACGTGGCATGGCTAAGCAATCTATGACGGTCTAACTAGCCCATGTTGATTATCAATATTAACCAACTATTAATTAACCATCTTGGGGTGACAATTAGATCATGGCATATAATTGACAACATATGATTTGATTCAAATAGGCATATTATCTAATTCCCAGATTAATTGAAATCATTTATAGACATAAAGTATCATGCATAAAGTTTAAGAGACAAAATAGCAATTTTGTGAAATCAGGTGAAACATGGTCAAAGAACAACTTGCCTTGGAGTCGGTGCTGGTCTTGCTCTGAGCTTGGGTCTTGAAGCGACGAATCTTCCTCCGGATCACCGAGCAGTACAACGTCTACGCGAAACGATGCTAAAATAGAAAATAAACACCAAAAAAG
This sequence comes from Otatea glauca, assembly GCA_036346275.1. Taxonomy (NCBI): domain Eukaryota; kingdom Viridiplantae; phylum Streptophyta; class Magnoliopsida; order Poales; family Poaceae; genus Otatea; species Otatea glauca. Next base: position 21,531,445 of record CM070719.1, on the reverse strand, counting down.
AGAGAAACCAAACTCCAAAAATCAAATAAAATTCACCAATAAATAGATGTTGATTTTTCAAATTTTTAGAAATTTGAATCACTCAAATCCGAGTTAAAATGCAAAAGATATAGCCTTTTGAAGTTTGAATAAATACTGAAAATACAGAAAATATAATTTCCGATTTTCCCGAATTATTTTTCTATTGGAAAAGATTTTTATTGCGCAACGCTGATGTCAGCCCTGGCCCAGACCAATCAGGTGGCGACACGTCAGCCCTGGTCCATGGACTTGGTCTACGGAACCACCTTTGGTCCACCGTGGACGCGGCCCATGGCGCCTTGCGCCACACGCTGACACGCGGCGCACATCCGCGAGGGAATCCGACGGCTCCCGTTCTATACTTACGTGGCTCAATCTCGAATGCTCATCGCACATCTAACGGCCAAGGCTTACCCGAGCGAAACATTGTTGAATGCGGAGACGTGGCTCTATCTGGACGGTCCGGTGAAGATCCAACGGCTGCGCGAAGCTCCGAAGCACGGCGGTGGGCTTACACCGGAGCGGAGGAAGACGACCACCCGAACGGCGTTTCGGTGCGACTCCAGCTAGATGAAGTGGCAGCCTCGACGTGGCTTGACGCGATGAGTCTGGATCTGGAACCCGAGCGGCGGATGGATGCTTGACGGTGATGGAACAGTGAGAAAACGATCGGCGGCGCTACGGAAAACTACGGCAAGCTCTTGGGGCTAAACGACGGCGACTCGACGGCGAAGACTTGAACGACGGAAAGCGCAAGGCGGTGAGGAACCTCGGGGTGCGGCTACGGCTTTTATAGCCTCGGCATGCGCCCACAAATGGCAACCATAGCACTCCGCGGCGGAGATGGCGTATGGCAATGGTTTGAAACCCGACCGAGACAAAGACGCCTAGCCGTCCGATTCGCGGTCAATAGCCACCATTAGATCTCGGCTGATCGATCCAATCCGCACTTTCCAAAATCAACGGATGCGATCAATTCCTTCCAAAACAATGCCGCACGATCTCAACCGAACGATCTCGATCCAACAGCCGATCGCATTAGGGTTTCGCGAAAGAAACGGCCATTCGATCTGGATCCAACGGTCCACACGCGATTTACCGCGAAGTGGTCGACAGATCGCGATAAAGGTCGGACTTGACCCAAGATCGCTCACCGATTTTTCAAAAGCTTATTGATTTAAAAAATAATTCCCAAAATTAGATTAATTTATTTAAGGAAATTAAATATCAGGAAAAATCCAAGAAAATTCTCATAAATACTTTGAGACATTTTGAGTTCAAATAAAATATTTTTCGCAAAACTTTATTTTGACTATGCAGATATTTAATTGGTTTTCAAGGAGGCTAATTACTTAATTTTCGTAATAAATTCCAATAAATCCTAAAAATCCCAATAAATCTCAAATTGCATAAATAACAATAAAATAACACTTAAAGCAAAATTGGGGTGTTACAAACCTCCTTCTTAATGTAATCTCGATCCCTAGATTCAAGGTCGACTAGGAATAGGTTTGGAAATTCCGACTTCGTGTCTTCTTCACGGTCCCAAAGTTGCCTCATTCTCGTAATGGTTGCTCCATCAACTCAAAGAAAAGCTAATTGATTTGTTCCCCGTGTTGCGCTCCACAACATCCAAAATTTTCATCGGTTGCTCCTTGTAGGTCAAATCTTTCTACAACTCAATCGCTTCCAAAGGCGCTCGCTCCACCGCACCAAGACACTTCTTGAACTGTGACTCATGGAACACATCATGCACGCCTGCAAGTGATCGCGCAATTTAATCGATAAGCAATGTCCCCTCAACGGCTCAAAATTTTGAACGGCCCAACATATCTTGGGGCAAACTTTCCTTTAGCGTGGAACCTTTTAACTCCTTTCGTAGGGGTAACTCTAAGATACACAAAATCGTTCTGCTCAAACTCAAATCACGGCCGATTATCTCGCAGAACTTTGTCTTGATCATGCGATTTTCAACCTCTCTCTTATCATGGCAACTTGCACTTCAAATTTCCTTGAGAATATTAGGGCCAAATATCATACACTCTCTCGCCTCATTCCAATTCAAATGGGTATGATAGGCACGACCATATAAAGCTTCAAATGGTGACATATGCAAACTAGCTTGGTAATGTTGTTATAGCCTAACTCGCATACACTACAAGAAACAGAGAAAATTGTGGGTTTTTTAAATTGTACAAAACAAAACCCATGAATTTATTTATTTAAATTCGCCGGTTTCTATAAAGCCCACGTATTTAATTAAATTGTGGGCCACAATAACACCCATTAAATTTATGTATTTAAATTCGCTCGGTAATACAAAGACCCATTAATTTAATTAAATTCAGGCGCCAAAAATCCCACGAATTTGTATACGATTTTAAAAGCCCATCGGGCTTCTCTCTCTCTCGCTTCTCTCTCCCGCTTCGCCGTTGCTCGCTTCGCCTTCGCGCCCGCCTTCGCTCGCAAGGTGTCTGGCCGCTTCAGCTCGCCACTGCCGCTTCGCGGCCGCTCAAGCCGCCTCGCCGCTGCCTCGCTTCGCCGACCGCGCCGCTCGCCGACCGCCACGACGTCGCCGCCACGCCGCGCTTCCCGCCCGCCGCGCCATCGCGCCTCCATCGTTTGCCGCCGCTGGCCGTCCTGGTGCCACCTCGCCTCCCTCGACCCTCGCGACGCCCACCGGCGCTCGAGAAGGTATATTTCATCTCTTTTATATTCGCTGAAGTTATTTCATCTCATTTTATATTCACGCATATGGTATATATATTTTTATTTTCTCACGCCATTGTTTATAACGTTAGAGTTTAGGGTTTGTGTCGAACAAAGAGAGAGCCTAGGCGTCACCCGTTCGGGAACGGCGCATCTCACATTTGCTTGTGAGGTGCGCGGTTCCGGATTTGTCTAGCTTATTTTGGACAGCCCGAGAATGTTGGTTGTTGCATGGGGCCTGTGACGTGCGAGCGATCTGAACGTGATTTCGGCCGCATAACCCGTTGTTCTCCGACGCACCAAAGATCAGCGCGGCGCTTGGAGAACAACGGGTTATATCGCCAAATTTCGCTCGTTCATAGCGCACGCCATGTGTCGCATGCAATGGCCTCCATTCTTGGGTGGGTATAGAACACATCTTTCCTAATAGGGTTGTCTTTGTCACCTAAGCCACGGTCATACGTCGACATCGTTTCATTTGTTTAGCTTTGATAATGGGTGACGATCGAAGGGCGATGTATGACGGATGGAGGAGTGATGGGGCACTTAAGGAATGGGGGCGATCACGGATGCTTTTTGAAGCAAGCATTCACCGGAGGAGATGAATATGTATTGCCCGTGTACCATCTACTTAGAATAATGCTACTACAACAAGGATATAGTGCAAGATCACATTTGCAAAAATGGGTTCGTGCCTAACTATTTGGTGTGGCATCACATGGAGAGGCGCGCAGGCGGTGCCATTGAGTCGGACCATGGGGAGGATCACGACCGGATGGAAGAGATGCTGGGTGATCTTGGCAGGGGGACTAAATTTAACTCCGGGGAGGGGTCACAGCTGGAGGAGGTTAAGGAATTCTATAGGCTACTTGACGCCGGACGAGAAGTCGCATGACTTGACCAATGTGACCGCCCCGCAGCGGTTACACGGCTTATGTCAATGAAGTCGAAGTTCAACTTTTCGAACAAATGCTTCAACGCTTTGCTTGAACTTCTGAATGATGTTCTTCCGCCTAACCACAAGATGCCAAAGGATTTGTACCAATCAAAAAAGTTGATGGCCGGCCTTGGGATGAATTACCAGAAGATTGATGTGTGCGAGAATAATTGCATGTTGTTCTGAAAGGATCATGACAAGGATACTCATTGTATGCATTGCGGTAAGTGTAGATTCGTTGAGGTGGTAGATGAGGAAGGGGTATCAGTGACTACAAAGGTCGCGACTAAACAGCTTCGGTACATGTCGATCACAGATAGGCTTAAACGGCTGTACATGTCAAAAGAAACAGCGAAACATATGCAGTGGCACAAAGAAGGTAAACGTGAGGATCAAGACCCGGATATGATGGTGCATCCGTCTGATGGCGAGGCATGGCAGGCATTGGACCGATTCGATCCTGCATTTGCAAGTGACCCTAGGAGTGTCCGTCTTGGTTTGTCCATAGACGGTTTCACACCTTTCAGCACAAGCGCTAGCCCCTACTTTTGTTGGCCGGTCTTCATCATGCCATACAATCTTCCACCTGAGATTTGCTTGAAAGAGGGGTTCATATTCCTTGCTCTTGTCATTCCAGGTCCTAAGCACGCAGGGAAGGATCTCAATGTGTTCATGAGGCCCTTAATTGATGAGCTGAAGAAGTTGTGGCGAGGGGAAAAGGAATACGACAGCGTTGGTGGTAGAGAATTTACCTTACGAGCCGCATACCTGTGATCGGTCCATGATTTGTTGGCATATGGCATTTGGGCCGACTGGTGTGTTCATTGTCGCCTGTGTTGTCCAATTTGTATGGCTGACTCTGATGCATTCAGGCTCACGCACGGTAAAAAGATCACATTCTTCGATTGCCATCGACGATGGCTTCCGACGAGGCACCCTTTAGGAACGACGCCAAAGCATTTCAAAAGGATAGAAAGTTAAAAAGGGTCACGGGCGACTCACAGAGAGGAGATAGTGAATGGCATAGTCGGCTTCTACGATCTACTAAGTGAGTTTCACTGGCTATGGAAAGGAGCACAACTGGACTCATATTTCTTTCCTTTGGGAGCTGCCTTACGCGAAAGCTTTGATTCTGCCGCATAACATAGATTTGATGCACCAAGAGCGCAATGTGGCAGAAAGCACCATAAGCATGGTGTTTGATGTAACCGACAAAACAAAGGATAACGTGAGTGCTAGGAAAGACAATGGGTGATCATTGTGCTAGGCCGTGGCTCGAGGTTAAAGTTGGTTTAAATGGAAATGAGAGCCGGCCACGAGCTCCATACTGTGTGAAGCAAGAAGACCGTAAACAGGTTTTGAGGTGGTTGAAAACTCTAAAGTTTCCTGATCGCTATGCATCTAACATAAAACGGGCTGTGAATGTCAACACCAGTAAGCTAAATGGGCTAAAGAGTCATGATTACCATATTATCATGGAAAGATTTGTTCCGATAATGTTTTGTGGCTATTTTGATAATGAGTTGTGGAGGATGTTAGCCGAGCTCAGTAACTTCTATAGGCAGATATGCACTAAGGAAATCTCGAAGACGTTGATGCGGTTAGAGAAGGGAATTCCATTGCTTGTATGCAAGTTGGAAAAACTTTCCACCTGGTTTTATGAATGTGATGCAACATCTGCCGTGTATCTACCTTGGGAAGTGAAGGTTGGAGGTCCTGTGCAGTTCAGATGGATGTATAGTCAGGAAATGGAGTTGAAAAAGCTTAGAGCTACAGTACGCAACAAGGCAAGGGTAGAGGGGTGTATCGCAGAGGCTTATGTAAGTAAAGAGATCACAAACTTCTCAACAAAGTATTTCGCACTCAAGCACAACGTGAATGCCCCTCACGAACCTGCACTGCTTTCGCGGGAAGAAGAACCGCAGCGAACTTAAGCTTTTTCAATTCAAGGGTCAACTTGTTGGGTCGTACACTACACACCATGTTGAGTATGAGGAGTGGAACTGCCATGCTTTACATGTTCACTAACATGGTAGAAGTTGAAAATATTTTGAGTAAGTGACTTTCTCAATTATGTTTTCAACATTTCGCCTTCCACGAGGCTCGGTTTCTCACAGGAGTGCTCGCCGCCGAGGTCCGCAGACGGAAGCACAAGCGCACGAGGAGGCTCGTGAAGCGAGAGGAGGCTCTTCAAGCACGAGAAGAGTCTCGCAACACGAGAGGAAGCTCAGAGAAGCCGAGAAGACTCGAATACATGAAATGTATCTGCAGTACAATCTCAACTTTGAACAAAACGCTCAATTGTACATTTGTGATTAAAATCTAACAAACAATCTATATGCAAAGAATCGTCACAATCTCTTGGACCTAACGTGATGCTGTTTCGCCCTCCGTTATGCCGCAGTAAATATACTTGAGTTCATTACTCTCTAATTCACTTAGCTCGTAAAATCACGTTTCTCACAAACTTGACTATTATGTCATAGGGCTCCCACCACCTCCCTTCTACATGTTTTCTCCACACATGCAGCCACCACCACAAGGAGAAGCATCACAGGTGCTCACCTCCCTGCGCCCTTCATAAACCCCTTTGGGATGCGTGCACCACCCTAGGAGATGCACCTCAGTTATATGATATTCGATGCATTCTTTTTTAAAAAAACTCTATTCAGATACTTTATATCACAAACTATGATCCACAGAGCTCCCACCTCCTTGTCCTTTCTACATGTTCACTCCATAGATGCACCACCTTACAGAGGAGAGGCACCACAGTAAAGACGGATCGGTTCAATTCGTTATTCAAAATTTGAATGAATGATTTATATGTGGCATAATGTAATTGCCTATGCCTTACAGGCTCCAGCCTCCAAACCCGTTCTACATGTACCCACCACCTATGCCAGCCAACGAATGCCTATGTACTTCAACCCGTGGCCCCTGCAGCCACCTCGCACGACACCACGGTATGGATGTCAAAACATTCTAAGTTTGCGAAACGAGCTAAGTTTGTCAATTGTGAGCCAAACCAAGTCAAATTGAGCAAATTGAGCTACCTTCACAAAACTTAGTCAATTATATCACATTTAGGCAAATAAAGGTTAATTCACAAAGTTGAGCCGACTTAGTCATCTTGAGCAAATTTAGCTATACGCTCAAAACTTAGTCGATTTTAGGACATTTAGGCAACTCTTTCTTAAACCTTGCACAAATCATCTCAATGTTCATACTTGAAAAGGTTTACTTGTGTGCTTATGAAAGTTCATTGGTGTGCTCTGTAGATATGTGATGGTTTACCAAATTATTAACCCATTACGTGCTATTTGATTTTTCTTTCTCACAATAACTCTTTGATTTGGAACCTTATATTGTATCGATTTGTTGGAATTGAAAAGTTATCTTAAGACAACTTGTTCAATTGTAAATTTATGTTTTAAATGCTTTATATGGCATCCTTGTAGAATGTGTTGTTTGCCAATGTACAATCTGATTGTTTATCCTTGTAGAATGCTTTATATTTGTACTTTGTATATTGAACTCTTAAAATGACTACCAAAACTCTTAATTACTTCTTTGAACTATTTTCACTGTTTGTTATCTTTTGAATACTCAGTGATGCAATTAGGGTCTTTGGAAGTTGAATTAAATAATTTTAGTTGTAATCTTGGCCTTGAACTAGATGGTTAACTTCTGTTAATACTAGAGAGTATTACTTTGATGCTTCATTGAATATGAGATTGATATTCATATGATTATTATAGCATATCTTGACTAGCTCATAGTTGTAGTTCTTATATATAGTATCTATTCTTGTTTAGCTTAACCTGTCATATTGATATTCTCATATTGTGTCTTGGTCGAATAGTACTATTCTGAACTTGTTTCATATGAATCAGCATAATTTAGGAAAGGAAAGAGTTAAATGCTTTATTTGCTAAACTCTTGCTAAGCTTACTCGATTCTAGCACATTTAGCAAGAACCGACGATATGTTACTTGTAACACAACCTAAGTTAATCTTGAACTTGCAGGTTTCTGGGTCACGCCCTCTAGCACGTACTAACGACGACAACATAGAAGACATCTTCAAAAGCGCCGACGGTAGTGGTAGCGCCCACAACTCCAACAACCCCGAGGCATGAATTCCATTGTGAGCTCGATTGGTGTATTATTGTTGTACTTTATGACTTGTTGTGATGGATACATTGTGATCGACTTATTGTGATGGACTTATTGTAATGGAATGTGGATTGTATCTATTGCGGTTGTAATGTGTTGTACGTCATTGCGTAGTTTACAAATTGCCGTTGGATGTGTGATTGATTATCTAAGGATCTGCTAGAATGTCTCCTTTTGGTTTGAGAGATTGATATATATATTATAACTACAAATGTTTTTTTGTCTGCTGAGTGGATGTCCTATTTACTAGAGAGGTCATGCCAAAATTTTGTACATTTCGGTGACTTAGTTTTAAGCCGGTTTTGAAGAGTTAAAAGGTTGGTTTCAGTATTTTAGTAGAGGTAATAGGTTTGGTGTCTCGTTTGTTAATTCTTCGTTTGCTTGAACTTCATTGTTGGGACAAATAGGTTGGTTTCAGTATTTTAGTAGAGGTCATAGGTTTTGAAGAGTTAAAAGGTTGGTTTCAGTATTACCTTGGTTCAAGTGCTGCAATTTATTCAATAAATCTCTAGCATAATATGAGGGTACAAATCTAACTCGCATGCATTCTTTCAAAACATTCCAAGTGGTTGGGACATTATCTGTTTGTTTAATTTCATGCCACCAATATAATGGAAAGTTAGTAAATTCACTAGTGGCAAATCTTATTCTTTGTTCTTTCGGAACTTCAAAGCATGAAAAATTTTGATCCACAGATAGCTCCCATTCTAAATATTTATCTGGATTATAACGACCCGCAAAAGATGGCATGGATCATTAACATTACCATGATGTCTATTAGCATTACCATTATTACCTCCCATACCATGATGATTGCGGCGAAGACGATCGTGAAAACGGGCATTCTTTTCAACAGCTTGACCAATATTGCTGACACTTTCTTCTCCTTCATCATCCTCTATATCGGCTGGGAATGTTTCTTCATCTCTAGGGGCAGCAAGATTGCCCTCCCTTCAACCTCCATTGGGAGGTGCAGGATCTGCAGGTGGAGGCGGCTGCCTCTCTAGGTACTCCATTCTGGTGGTTGGCAATGCTCTGCTCAATTCGCTGCATCCTATGTTCATTGTCCTTAGCAAGCTTGGTGAGGTTTGCATCGATGCCTCTCAACGTGCTTTGATGATCCTCCACGTACTTCATGAGCTCAATTTTTGCAACACATTCATCTCCATCCGGAATTTCATTATGTGATCCTATCATTTGTTAGTAGAAGACAAGAAGGGAAAAAAGGAGTATATATTCTTCTTATCAACTACTAGGTGGTGGACAAAGGGTAAAGATCACTCGCTCAAGCTTCTTACCAAGCTCTTGCAAGTTTCTTACCAACTGTGATGTGGTGCAATCCGGTAGGCTGGTTCGTGATAACCTGTGACAATGGTGGGGTGTGCGATTGCAAAGTAAACCTGCAACTAAATTGGAAGAGAGTGGAGCTTGGAAGGCTATGTATGAGTAGCAAAGGTTATGCAACAATTCAAATCAGAAATTGCAAAAGTGAAAAGTAGTCCCAAGCTAGCAAGTTTGTGTTGCCGGCCTAAACTCATCACAGACCTAGTTATGTGAAGGGAAGCACACAAATATACAAAGGACACATGATTCTAGCACTTCTGATTTTTTTTCACGGCTTTTGATTTTTTCTCAGACTTTTCTCTTCTCTCTTCTTTTGGTGCGGCTCTCTATTTTTTCTTTTTCTCAGAGGTATACTATCCCTCTCAACTAAAAAAAGGATGGAAAACAACAATCCCACGTTTTCAAATGAGACAAAATGCTAAACAGATGACCGAAAGATGACAAAAAGATGGCATCGAAATTTCTAGGGCCCAGAACTCGGCCTTAGAGGCCAATTTTGAGGGTTAAAATGCACAGTCTCACGATGTTTGGATTTTTCAGATGCGGCGTCGTATTCCTTTTCAAACAAAAAATAGATCCAAATCGGAGTTTGCATGCAAAAGTTATGCTCGCTTGATCAACGCACGCCTTGGACTCAAATTACGAGCGATGCCCTAGGATTTCTGTGGCAAACAAACTCGACTAGTACAACCAGGACAAGACTCGACAACATAACGACACAGCGGGGGACAACAATTCAATAAAGCAAAAACCGAAAGAAAGTGCAAAGGATCAAAGGGGTTTAGACAGCAGAAACAAGGACAACGACGAACGCAAATATTTTTGGGGCCAATTTTTTTTGGACACTAGGACGATGGAAAACTAACCAATGGAGAAAATACAAATTACCTAGCGGGCAATGCAGCTCTGATACCACTTGATGCGACAACGGCCCGATCTTCCGATAGGTTCTACTTTTGCGGAACGGAGACGTTCGCGTTCCAAGGGCTTCCAATCAGCGGAGATTGAATCCTTGCAATCGCTACAACCACGCACCTGTCATTATCAGCCATGCTCACACCCGGATGACCTAACCACGAAGGTTAATTCCTGCACGTAGTAGAAGAAATGAGTAAGAACGAGAAAGAAAACAATCTGACAATTCGAACGATCAAAGTTGAGGCTATCTCTTTCACCAAACCATGTCATGTGACACTACTCCGATGAACAAGTATTTCACATGCGTGGCGAACAAACTTAGCAAATAACCTAACCCTAAAAGTAGCGGTGGCTAAGTATATATAAGGGCTAGTTACAAAAAGTGATCAATCAACGGTTCTGATTCGAAGTCTGCAACAGAAGAAACTTTTTGCGTCACTTTGGAGGCTTCATGAACGAATCTGGAGTTGGGCTTGTATGTAATAGATAGGTCTTAAAATAAACTTTCTAACGAGTGGTGGCTCAGCCCAAACGGACTTCGTATGAGGAAATTATGGCATTTTTAGTCTGGCGCTGTCAGTCTGACTCCGAGACGAGTTGTAGTCCGAATTGAAGTGCACGGACGGCATCAATTGGGCTTGTGCTTTAGTTGAACGTGGCTTGTAGGTGTTCATGTTGTGTATGAGGTCTCCTTGAGTTAACATCTCCTCTCCCATGGTCCTAAGTAACAACACATCACAAGGAAAATTATGCAGTAACACATTCTCATTAGAACAAGTATTATTACCTAAGAACGAGCTCACCTTATAATTGAGTTATTTTGCTCAGGCTCGTGTTATTAGACCAAGAGTTAAAGTTGTATCCATAGGAGTTATGTCCTCATCAATAGCCTAGAGAAAGCCGAGCTCAGAGTCCGCGTCGGAGAAGACGACTTCCCAGCTGCACACGTGTCTTGATGAATGCTTACGATGAACTCAGCGTGTTACAATCCAGGCCACCCACGACAGCAATGATCGAGATTCATTAGAGTCCTTACCAGTCATGGCCAACCTCCACCGTTCAATTGGAATCTGACGGCCATGCATCACTTGAGACATCTGAGATAACCACATCAGCATGATTGAGATCCAACAATCCAAAAGCTAGGGTTCCACAAGAAATGGACGGGCGGGCTGGACCGCCTAATGGGCTTTCGGCCCAACACTATTCCTAAGACTTTTAAAAAGCTTTTTAATTTAAAATAATTCTGGAAAATAGTTTAGGCGAAAATAAATAGTAAAATTATCAGAAAAATTTTGGAAAATATTTTGAGACATTTGGAACTCAAATAAAATATTTTTGACAAAAATTTAATCAAACTTTTTCATTGTTTAAATACTTATCATAATAATCCATATTAAATAATAATAAATAAATTCTAGAAAAATCCAATAAATTCAGAAAATCCATATTAAATACAAATGATAAAAAAATTGGTATATTACAAGTACAAATACCATAGTTAACGGTAGCTCAAGATACACGAAGATGCACTTCATCGCTAAGTCGTGAGAGGACAAGGAGGGACTCAAATCGAGTGCAGACACACATCAAAATGTATATTCGGCCTCGAAGCTGTGAGGTGCAAGAGAGAGCGATGATGCTTATGAACTCCTTCTGATCAACTGGCTCACCATCCTCATCAGGTTCAAGAATAGCCATAGTGGCCATAGGAGTCATCACCAGCTTCCCATCTGACATGTCAAAGCATCTCTGGAGGTCTCAAGTGTACTTGCCTTGATGTAAGAAAATGCCTTCCCCATTCTACTTGATCTGGAAGCCAAGGAAGCAGCTTAACTCACCCATCATACTCATCTCAAACTCCGTGTTCATCACATCTAAAAACTGAGAGACAAGAGAATGCAAAGAGCATCCAAAGATAATATCATCCACATAAATCTGGACAAGCAGAAAGTCAGAATCCTAGTGTTTGATGAACATAGTCTTTTCTAGTTTTACCATCTCAAAACTATGACTAAGAAGGTAAGACTTAAGCCTCTCATACCAAGAGCTAGGGTCCTGCTTAAGTCCATACAAAGATTTGGAAAGCTTATAGACATGGTTTAGGTACATAGGATTCTCTAATTCTGATAGCTGCCTCATATAGACCTCTTTCTTAATATACCCATTGAGGAAATCACTCTTGATATCCATTTGATATAGATTGAAGCCCTTGGATGTTGAAAATACAAGTGGATCCTAATGGCCTCTAGTCTAGCTATAGGGGCAAAGGTCTCCTCAAAATCAAAACCCTCAACCTGAGTGAATCCTTGAGCAACTAGCCTAGCCTTATTCCTAAAGACCATCCCATCCTTACTTTGATTGTTTTGAACACCTACATGGTCCCAATGACATTATGACTAGAAGGTAGTTCAACAAGTTGTCGACGTTGTTCCTCTAAAGTTCTCAAGTTTCTCATGCATGGCATTTATCCAAGAATTATCGACAATGCATGAGAAACATCATTTAACTCAAAGGAGGCAACAAAGGTAGCATAAAGACAAAAAGAGATAAACCTAACTTTGAATGCGTGACACACTCAAATAGATCACCTATCATCCGATTAGGTGGATGATCTTTGCTAAATGTGGTGGGAAGGTCTAGAAGCAGAAGTGTCCTCTACCTCATGAACAGATGAGGCAAGAGCAGAGCCATTAGCTACAAAAGAGTTTGAAGTTAAGGGCTAATCACCTCAAGGTGCAGAGATAGAAACAAGAGGCACCTTAGGTGCAGAGGGGCCTGTATTATGTACAGTACCATCATGTCTATCATCCTTATCCTATACAAAGATGATATCAAAGAGAGAAGAAGAGCTTGAGATATCTGGTCTAGCCCCTAAACTAGTCTCATAAAAGGTCACCTCATAGATGTACAATCTTACTCGTCTCATTACTCTAGACCCTATAGCTATGAGAAGAACTGGAGTAACCTAGAAAGATACCATCAGAAGAATGAGACTTGCTCAAACTTATCTAGGTTCCCAGACTTCATAGTGAAACATTTGCAACCAAAAACACGAAAATGTGCAACAGTGGCTTTCGTCCATACCTCAGTTCATATGAAGTGCAGTGCAAGTGTGTTCTCAAGAAAACTCGATTAGACATATGACAAGTAGTAGGAGTATTGTACTCATCTAGTTTTATCCTGGCCATCTTGACCAAGGTCATGTTCTTCCGTTCCACTACGCCATTCAGCTGATGGACATATGGAGAAGAGAACTGATGCTCAATACCTAACTCCTCATAGAAGTTCTCAAAGTAGGAGTTCTTGAACTTCGTGCTATTGTCATTGCGTATAGCTTGTAAGGCACCTGAGAGCTCAATATACAACCTACGGATCAAACCCCTGAAGTAGGTAAAAGGCTAATCCTTTGAGGCCATGAAGAACACCCAAGAATACCTCAAAAAATCATCAATAATGACAAGAACATACCACTTCCCACCCGCTAATTGCACTCTAGCTAGACCAATGGTGTCCATGTGTAGAAGTTGTCCTAGTGCATCATCATCACAACAATGATTGGGGATGATAGCGACAACCATCTTGCCATGTCGGTAAGGAAAACAAACCAAGCCTTTCACCATCTTGAGTTTGGACAAACCACGAATGAGATCATGGTGCTAACTCAGGTCAAATGATCAAAACCAATGTGACCAAGTCTCCTATGCTAGAAGGAGAGATCACGAGACTACGAAGCAACTAGGCAAAGAAGAGAATCACTAGAAAAATCAGTAAAATCAGCACGAAAGACTCTCCCAAACCTAGAAATCCTGCAAACCAGCCCTTTAGAAGAATCGAGAATTCTACAAGCATTACACTTGAACCTCACATCAGAATCTTCATCAGTAAACTGAGACATAAAAAGCAAATTATACTGCAACTTACTCAATCAGCAACATCCTTTAAGAAGAAATTATTATTAATTCGCAAAGTACCTTTAGAGATGACTCTACCAGAAGAAGCATCCACAAAAGTGATTAGCTCATCACCAGGGGCATGGCTAGAGAAAAGAACCAACGCGAATCTCCGATCATGTGGCGAGAATAGCTGGAGTCTACAAGCCAAACATCTCTCTTCTCAGCCCTATGAACCTGAATAGGTGAAAGCGAGATGTCGATGACTCAATACTAGAGCTGATAAGTGCAGATCTAAGAACCCAATACTAAATCACACGATGAGCAAAAGTACCACCCACAAAAACAAAAGACTAAACTGTAACATCTCTCTAAGGCTCAACTCTCACAAATTTAGAAGCAGTGCCTCTGGAGGGTGAAGGCTGCGGTGGGTTGGTCCACCGATGTACAAAGGACGGATCATCCGAGTAAGACTACATAAACCTCCTCTTGGTAGAAGCAATCACATTGATGAGGACATCATTTCTATTGACACAACCGCGCCTAGTCACTCATCTCATACACAACAATCTGAACCCGTATTACAAGGACCAATTACTAGTGCTCGAGCATGTTGACTTAATTATCAGGTGAATACGTTCCTAAGTTTGGATACAAGAGCTTCCCAGAATGGAATGCTATTTAATCCTTGTGATGACCTTATTATCCTTAGGAACCAAGGAGAAGAACCCCAAAATGCCAAGCATGAAACCAGATCGTCATGTGCACGAGTTCCACTCGGATTCGGCCTTCCTAATAGCACCAACTTAAAATGGCCATAACTTTTGATCCAGAAGGGTGTTTGGGGCACATGAGTAGTTGATTGAAAGCTTTCATCGCCCTCTTTCCAATGGATCCAGTCTAACCATCAAATTCCATCTGAGCTATCCAAAAAATGCAAAACAAATTATGTCACTTTTCTAGTCCGAGCCAAAGTGGGCATTGGGCCATGTAATCGAGTTGTTTTCGGTCTCCCTAGGGTTTGGACGACCTCCACCTCCTCATGTCTCATAAATAGCCAGCCGCACCCTCCTCTAGGATTCGGGTTTTGTTTGATTAGTTTAGCCAAGTGCAAACTCTGTGTCTTCAAGTTGTGCTGGACAGCCACCTTGTCAAGATCTTCAATAGAACCCCACCTTGATTTTGCCTTCAATTCTTATTTGCAATTTTAGATTGCTTTTAGTATTGTTCTTGCTTGTTCTTCGGTTGCTTGCAGGAATTGAACCTCGTGTTCAGGTTGATCATGCCCACGGTAAGATCAATTACACTCCGGAGTTGGTTTAGCGATTGCAAAGGCGCATCGTCGTCGTACATTGTAGTCGGATCGTCAAAGTCAGTTCTACCAAATCGATAGTTATCGCTCTCATCGAAAGATCGGGACAAAACCTTACATCACTCATGTTGCTAATACCCACCTCGGTGGGAAAAACAAGGAATATCAAGAGGGCGGTGGAAACTCGACCATGAACAACTCTAATACTAAAACCGGAAGGAACGACACGAAAACCAAGTCTGGACACTATCCAACAATAAGAAACTATGTAGTGTGTCTAGAATCAGGTGCCTTAGTAGCACTCGAGTGCAGGGATGACACAGGAATACCCTAAGAGGGCGAACACGCTCACGCCATGCTATCTTGGCACTCCTAAAGCATAACTCGAGTCAAATATCCATCCTTCGACAAAATGTGCAAGAATACTTTGCATTATGATTAAATAGCGATCTTCATGAAGAAAGCGTATGCTTTGCTTGTCGAAAGCGAAGATGATGATCCAATCTCGAACATGAAGAAGAGCACGTGAGTGCTAGTGATCTTGAACAATATTTAAGTCTTATTGCATAGCGTGTGCTTAGTGCTTAGATTGCCGTGCGAGCAAAATCGGCGCCACAACTTGTTTCACATTAAAGGCATCGTCAAAGAGTGATCAATTCGAATAATCATTGATGGTGAGAGTTGCAATAATCTAGCCCGACATGGACATGATGGAGAAGCTAGCACCCTCCACTATCTGCGTCCTCACCTTACTACATCCAATGGTTCAACAACAATGACAAGCTTAAGGTAACTTTCGTATGGTAGGAGTACATTTCGCTTTAGGTTCTTATCATGATTTTGTCGATTGCGATGTCGTACCTATGCAAGCATGTTCTATATTGTTAGGTAGACCGTGGCAATATGATAAAGATTGTTTAGATCATGGTAGAACAAATCAATACTCTTTTGTGCATAAAGAGAAGAAAATTATGTTACATCCAATGTCTCCTGATGCTATTTTAAAAGATGACATTGCTAGAGCTAGTAGAGAGAAAAACCAGGAGCATGCTAAGAGTGAAAATTAGATTGTAGCAAAGGATTTTGACAAACACAACAAGAAAGAATCTAAGCATGTTCATGAGAAGATAAATGAGATTAAGTTGAAAGATGCTTCTTTTCTTGCTACCAACTTTGATGTGAATGAGTTGGATGTTACAAGTTCTATTTTCTATGCATTCATTTGCAAAGAAGTTTTGTTTTCATTTCAGGATATATCTTGTTCTTTGCCTCCTGCTATCACTAACCTTTTGCAGGAGTACACTGACGTCTTTCCAAAGGATGTACCACCGGGGCTGCCCCCAATTCGATGAATTGAGCACCAAGTTTACCTTATTCCCGGGGCATCTTTGCTCAATCGTGCGCCATACAGAACCAATCTGGAAGAAACTAAGGAGATACAACGCCAAGTTCAAGAATTGCTTGATAAAGGGTACTTACGTGAGTCTCTTAGTCCTTGTGTTGTTCTGGTCATTTTAGTGCCCAAGAAAGATGGATCATGGCGCATGTGTGTGGATTGTAGGGTAATCAATAATATCAACATTAAGTATCGTCACCCTATTCCTAAGCTAGACGATATTCTTGATGAATTAAGTGGCTCTACAATGTTCTCTAAAGTTGATTTGCGTAGTGGGTACCACGATTCATATGAAGCTAGGAGATGAATGGAAAATGGCTTTTAAAACTAAATTCGGTCTATATGAGTGGTTAGTAATGCCTTTTGGGTTTACTAATGCACCTAGCACTTTCATGATATTGATGAATGAAGTTTTGCATGCTTTCATTGGCAGATTTGTGGTGGTATATTTTGATGACATTTTGATATATAGCAAATCATTGGAGGAACACCTTGACCATTTACGTGTTGTTTTTGATGCTTTACGAGGTGTACGCTTATTTGGTAACCTTGAGAAGTGCACCTTTTGTATGGATCGAGTCTCTTTTCTTGGTTATGTTGTTACTCCCCAGGGTATTGAAGTTGATCAGGCCAAGGTTGAGGCAATATAGAGTTGGCCGATTCCTAACACGGTCACACAGGTGCGAAGTTTTCTAGGACTTGCTGGATTATACCATCGCTTCATGAAGGATTTCGGCACCATCGCAGCACCAATGAATGAGCTTACCAAAAGGTTGTGCCATTTGCTTGGAGAGATGCAGGAGAACGCCTTCAACACATTGAAGATAAGTTAACACATGCACCACTACTCCAACTTCGCATTTTTCTAAGACTTTTGAACTAGAATGTGATGCTAGTGGAGTTGGTTTGGGCGGCGTGTTGTTACAAGAAGGAAAACCTGTTGCATATTTTAGTGAGAAGTTGAGTGGGCCTAGTTTGAATTATTCTACTTATGATAAGGAATTACATGCTCTAGTTCGAACTTTAGAAACATGGCAACATTATTTATGCCCCAAAGAATTTGTCATATATTCTGATCATGAATCTTTGAAGCATATTTGAAGTCAAGCAAAATTGAATCGTAGACATGCAAAGTGGGTTGAATTCATTGAATCTTTTCCTTATGTTATAAAACACAAGAAGGGAAAGGATAATGTTATTGCTGATGCTTTGTCAAGAAGATATACAATGCTTTCACAACTTGATTTCAAAATCCTTGGATTAGAGACGATTAAAGAGCAATATGTACATGATAACAATTTTAAAGATGTGTTGCTGAATTGTAAAGAGGGAAAAACATGGAAAAAATTTGTCCTCAAAGATGGGTTCGTGTTTAGAGCTAACAAACTATGCATCCAACTAGCTCTGTTCGTTTGTTGTTGTTACAGGAAGCGCATGGAGGTGGGCTGATGGGACACTTTGGTGTGAAGAAGACGGAGGACATACTTACTGGTCATTTCTTTTGGCCAAAATTAGAAGGGATGTGGAACGATACGTTACTCGTTGTACTACATGTCAAAAAGCTAAGTCACGACTTAACCCTCATGGTTTATATATGCCTTTACCTGTTCCTAGCGTGCCTTGGGAAGATATTTCTATGGACTTTGTTTTAGGACTGCCTAGAATAAAGAAGGGGAGGGATAGCATCTTTGTTGTTGTGGATAGATTTTCTAAGATGGCACACTTCCTACCATGTCATAAAAGTGATGATGCTACCAACATTGCTGATTTGTTCCTTAGCCACTTTTGGCGAATTTTATAGGCTAAATTGGGGAGTAAGCTTTTATTTTCTACTACTTGTCATCCCCAAACTGATGGACAAACTGAAGTTGTCAATAGAACTTTATCTACCATGCTTAGGGCTGTTTTGAAAATGAACATAAAAATGTGGGAAGAATGCTTGCCTCATTGAGTTTGCTTATAATCGTTCACTGCATTCTACTAATAAGATGTGCCCATTTGAGATTGTTTACGGGTTTGTGCCTCGTGCTCCTATTGATTTGTTACCTCTTCCATCTTGAGAGAAGTTGAATTTTGGTGCTAAACAACGTCTTGATTGGATGTTGAAAATGCAAGAGACAACTAAAGAAAATATAGAGTGCATGAATGCTAAATATAAACTTCTTTGGTAGTAAGGGAAGGACGAATGTGACTTTTGAAACTGGAGATTTAGTTTGGTTGCATTTGAGAAAAGATCGATTTCTGAATTAAGAAAATCAAAGTTGATGCCTTGGTGATGGTCCTTTCAATGTAAGCTTGAGTTGCTTGAAAATTTTGGGGTTAGTCCACCTTTAACATTGCATATTTGAACCCATATTTGAGAGAAGAGGATGAGCTTGAGTCGAGGGCGACTCAAATGCAAGAAGGGGAGGATGATGACGACATCATTTCTATTGACACAACCGTGCCTACTCACTCATCTCATACACAACAATCTAAACCCGTATTACAAGGACCAATTACTCGTGCTCGAGCACGTCGACTTAATTATCAGGTGAATATGTTCCTAAGTTTTGATACAAGAGAATCACAGAATGGAACGCTATTTAATTCTTGTGATGATCTTAATGTCCTTAGGAACCAAGGAGAAGAACCCCAAAATGCCAAGCATGAAACCAAATCGTCATGTGCACGAGTTCCACTCGGATTCGGCCTTCCTGACAACACCAACTTAAAATGGTCATAACTTTTGATCCAGGAAGGTGTTTGGGGCACATGAGAACTTGATTGAAAGCTTTCGTCACCCGCTTTCCAGTGGATCCAGTCTCACCTTCAAATTCCGTCTGACCTATCCGAAAAAGCCAAAACAATTCACGTCACATTTCCAGTCCGAGTCAAAGTGGGCCTTGGGCCTTGTAATCGAGTTGTTTTCGGTCTCCCTAGGGTTTGGACGACCTCCACCTCCTCATATCTCATAAATAGCCAGCCACACCCTCCTCTAGGGTTCGGGTTTTGTTTGATTAGTTTAGCCAAGTGCAAACTTTGTGTCTTCAAATTGTGCTGGACAACCACCTTGTCAAGATCTTCAATAGAACCCCACCTTGATTTTTCCTTCAATTCTTATTTGCAAATTCATATTGCTTTTACTATTGTTCTTGCTTGTTGTTCGGTTGCTTGCAGGAATTGAACCTCGTGTTCAGGTTGATCATGCCCACGGCAAGATCGATAACACTCCAAAGTTGGTTTAGCGATTGCAAAGGCGCATCGTCGTCGTACATTGTAGTCGGATCGTCAAAGTCAGTTCAACCAAATCGATTGTTTTCGCTCTCATCGAAAGATCAGGACACAACCTTACATCACTCATGTTGCTGATACCCACCTCGATGGGAAAAACAAGGAATATTAAGAGGACGGCGGAAACTCTGACCATGAACAGCTCCAATACTAAAACCAGAAGGAACAGCCTGAAAACCAACTCTTGGACACTATCCAACAATAAGAAACTATGTAGTGTGTCTAAAATCCGTGAGTGCCTTAGTAGCACTCCGAGTCTAGAGATGACCCGGAATACCCCTAAGAGGACGAACTCGCTCACACCATGCTATCTTGGCACTCCTGAAGCATAACTCAGCCAAATATCCATCCTTCTGACAGAATGTGCAATAATACTTCGCATTACCAGAGGTTGAAGCTGCAGGAGGGACAACCTTCTAATCAGAAATCCCATAGACGACACCTGTTGATTGAAACACAGTAGTGCTCGACCTAGGTGTAACCACAATCTCACCACTCTTGGTGCCATGAAGAATATTGGGAGGATATGTACGAGCATACTTCAATTAATCAAATCCTAGACCCTGATTGAATCTACATATTTTGGTTTGATCCAAGATAAGATTGCATTTGTTCTTGCCCCAACAAACTTCTCAAGAGTGCTCATGAGGTAACCACACTTTTCGAGAGAGAGGCACATGAAGAACAGGGGGAAGAAGATGATGAAGAGTCAGAAGTGGAAGAATGAACAGCATGTGCATATCTCTCCTTATGCACGGTTCCCTCAATCTTGAGGGCCTCATAAGAAACGCACTTGGCATTCATAATCCTAGAACTCTTAGCCTCAAGCTTAATCCTATGCTCCTCATTAATCTTATCCATGTTTCCCTCAATCTCAGCACATCGCACATAAGCATCTTGTGACTTAGCTAGTAGGTCCTTTGTCAAATCAGCACACTTGATATTCAAAGCATCATTGTCAATTTTTAGTTACCTACAGCTCTAACACGAGCTGACTGGGTCCTTAGAAGCAAATATTTCAAGCTCATTATTTCTAGCTGACAGCTTTTAAGGTAACAGTTCAAATCATCAATTTCAGCAATCAACCTAGGGCAATTGTCATAAGAAGCACACGTAGGAGCATGAGAAAGACTAGCATCTTTCACCCTAAGAACTTCAAGATCAGACAACACACTATCATGCTAGGTCCTTAGGTTCTCCAACTTGATAAGAAAACCATCACAAAGGGAGTCCGAACACCTAGCCCTAGCATGAAATCTTCCTAGCTTATAAAATGTATCATTAAGCTCATCATAGCAAGGTACCTCATCTGACTTGTTGTAGAGCTCGTTGTCGCTGATGCCGTTCTCGTCAGACATAGCACATGCTGGTGAAGTCATCGCCGCCTTTGGTCTTCCCTTGCGGATCATCCTCTCCATCATCGTTGCTACATGTCTCAGTGTCGGAGAGCGAGATATCATCGATTGCAGCGAGACCACGGTGGAAGAGATTCTTGTTCTTCAAGAACTTGCGGTACTTCTTCTCACACGTGGGATCACAAGCAAGAGCCTTCTTGTTGCAGTTCTTGTCAATTTGGTCATTCTTGTTTGCACCGCCGTAGTCATTCTTGCCCTTCTCTAACTTGGAGCAGTTTGCTCGAATGTGGTTGGGGTCACCACAATCAAAGCAGGTGATAGATCCACCTCTCCTCCACTCTCTCATTCTCTTGTATGCATGGGTGAATTTTCTAGCTAGAAAGCCAAGCTCATTTTCTGGAAACCTCTCTAAATGCTCATCACTCATCTCACAGAGAGCCGAGAGGGAAACATGAAAGGAAATCTCAGAAATAGTGGGATCGGTGACTAAGGCCATCAAGATGACGTTAATCTCATGAGTCTTGAGTTGAGAATAAAGCCCGTCAAGAGTCAGAGTCGATATATCTGTGGTGTCCTTAATGAAGATCACCTTCATCTCTCAAACACGGACGTCGAGTGTCGTGAGAAAATGTTGAGCAATCTCTGAGTCAGAGTATGTGATACCTATAGCTCGGATCTCACTCTAAATCTTCCAGAAATGCCCAAAACGCTTGAACTGATCTTACCTCACTATCTTGATCTGGGTGGTTCCCTCATGGTAAGCATTGAGGATCACCTAGATCTAGTGAGCAGATTGCAGATGAGAGATCCTATCATACTGTAACACCCTAAAATTTGCCATATTTTAAATTTTGGAGTTATTTTGATTTTTGGAATTTTTGGGTATTTATTGGAATTTATTTGCATTTATTCAAATGAGGGCTTCTTGAAATCAATTAAAATAATACAAAAGTTTAAGCAAAGTTTTTCTGGAAATATTTTATTTGAGGTCCAAATGTCCCAAAATATTTTCCAGAATTTTTCTGGAATTTTTCGGGGTATTTTGCTATTTATTTTGGGCTTTGATTATTTATCTGATTTATTTTAAATCAAAAATGTTTTTAAAACAGTGAGTGAACTTGATCGGCCCGGCCGACTGAAAGCCCTAGGATCGCGCCATCCGATCGTGATCGAATGGTTGTGAGCACGCCTCGTCATCGTGCATTGTCGGCCTTCTAATCAAGTCGCATGGACGGATGAGATGAAGCCACGTCTCTTCGCCATGCGTAATCGCGGAGTTAATGCTGCCAAGCATTTCCGCTCGTTCCGCCGGTGTTTGCGTGCACATCGAGGCAGCTTTTAAGTCTCCATTGAGTGCGTCATGCAGAGCTCCTCTCGCTATGTTATTTGACTCCTTTCACGCACGCCGGGACGTTCCAGAATCACCGTGCGAGCTCGCCGTAGTTGCCCTTCCACTCCGTCGTTGTTTTTGCTCCTTCTCGCCACCGTCGGTTGTCGTCCGCCGTCGCCCGAGTTGGTTCTGAACTCCTCTGAGTTCGCTGCGTCAAACGGGCCACTTCTTCACGCCGGAGGACCATCGTAGCACCGCCGATGACCTCGTCTTCTTCAACGCCGGCAGCTTCTTCCTTCTCGCCACCGCCGACCTTCGCGATCTTCCACGCCAGTCTGATCTTCATCGCACCGTTGCGGTTCGTCCACGTCACTGCCCTTCTCTTTTGCCTAGAGTTGATCGTGGCCGTAGATGTGTAGATGAACGACTTAGATTAGTTCAAGGGTTTGTGCTCTAGTTAGATTTGGACCGTTAGATCTCAGATGAACATCTCGGATGGTGGCCCGTTGCGCGATGCACAGTAAACAGCTCCGGTAGCCTACGCCGTTGGATTGGATCTAAACGGTGGAGATTAGATCGGGTTTGCCCTAAGGATCCGCGCCGTTCAGATTTGAACGTGCAGTGGTGATGTCGCCGTGCCCTCACCGAATCGCGTGCGGACGTTTGTGCATTTTGACCGAGGCCCTGACCGAATCTCGGCCGTTGATTTTAATCAGGCGGTTGGATGCGTGACGCGTGTCACGCGGATTTCGAAGCATCGCAGCGTGTGGTGTTAGATCGCCGTTCTTTGGTTTGAGCGGTCTGGATGGTGACGCGTGTGCTGTGATCTAGCCGTCGGTGTTAGGATGGCTGAGATACTGACACGTGTCCGTGCACGAATCCCGAGATGGCTGACGTCAGCAGTGACGTCAGTGCTGACGTCATCTGGTAGGGCCGGGTGCACTATTCTGTGGACCGAGTCCACCGTGGACCAAAGCCGGGCCGTGGACCCTGTCCATGGACCGACGCGTCGTTGCTGCACCAAGAAGCGCCACGTGTCAGCTGACGCAATAAATTGAGTTTTCAATAGAAAAATAAATAAATAAATTCGGGATTTTCCATTTTCTAATTTATATTTTTTTTAAACTTTGAAAGGCTATAACTTTTGCATTTTAACTCCGATTGAGGTGATTCCAGTCTCTAAAAATTTGTAAAATTGTGCTCTTTTTAATGGTGAATTTTATTTGAATTTTTAGGTTATATAGTCTACTGTTTTGGTTATTTATTTCATATATAATTTTTACGCGTAGACATAAATTTGCTGGGAAGTTTCGAAGAAGAGTTCATCGCTCAAGATCAAGCTTCGGAACACGACCAGCAACTCTTTCAAGGTAAGTGATGCTTTGACCATTTTGATCCCAGTTTCTAAATGTATGTTGTTTTGAAATTATGCATGCTAAGTTAATTAAAAATGAATTTACATAAATTTGGGTAATGTAGCTAATCAACCCATATTGTTACTACCACCTTGAAATTATTATTGGTATGCCCTGAAATCATTGTCATCCTAGGATTGCTTGTACTCGTTGGATGTAATATGATGCCAACACGGGAGGCTAGACCATGAATAGATGCTTAGCCTTGCAACGAGTCATCGAAGATTTTCTGGAAAATGCAACAACGCTGATTAATGACATAAGGAATGTATTTGAAAATGGTGTGGTGATGCCACGTGATGAAATTGAGGTACGGAGATCTGTGTGGTTCTGTACCGATGCTGAGTTATTGTTGGCATGCGTTGCACAATAATCAACTGGGTGGGAAAATGATTTAGACTAGGGCAAGTGGCAGAAGGTTGTGTGCCAGGTGGGCCTGTGTGGCAATGGGTTGATGAGTGTTGTGAGTCTGTGTGCCACATTGGGCTGTGTGCCACTATTGAGTGATGAAAGTCTTGCCTTGGTCAGCTAAGGACTTCACCTTGCAAGTCTTTGAACTGAGTCACCCGTACAACCACATGTCTGCTATGGGACAGACCTAGTTGATTAGGGTTCTGATATCT
The DNA here is from genome assembly GCA_036346275.1 of Otatea glauca. Taxonomy (NCBI): domain Eukaryota; kingdom Viridiplantae; phylum Streptophyta; class Magnoliopsida; order Poales; family Poaceae; genus Otatea; species Otatea glauca. Next base: position 21,506,741 of record CM070719.1, on the reverse strand, counting down.
TTCCTCTGAAACCTCGGGGTGACAGTACACGGGGGTGTATCTGTGTGGGGGAGCGTACCTGTGCTACGGCTTGGTGCCCATCCAACGGTGTTGGCCTATCCTATACTTCGGCTCTATGTGAGGGGAGTGTTAGTGAAGGCAATACCGGAGAGGTTCATTGGTTAAGGTAGAGGTTCCTGAAAGGCTTTGTTGCGGGCAATCACCTGTGTGGTGAGCGACTGTATCTTGTGGGTAAAGTGTACAACCTCTGCAGAGTGTCAAATCTATTCGAATAGTCGTGTCTACGGTATTGGACATTGCTCGGGGATTACGGTCAAGGGTTAGATCTTCAAAAATAAAATGTGGAAGGGGTGGCTGTGTGCCAGTGTGAAAATGAATTGCTTAGGGTTGTGTGCCAAGTTTACGGAGAAAAACTGTTTAAAGAATTTAGTACTATTATTAACTGTTTCACTGCTTTTAATCTAAATAAATTGTTAGTTTAAAAATGTTGTTTGATGCAAATGATCCAACTAAGCCATTTCTTTGGAATAAGTCTTGCATATAGTAGTAGCAATGCATTCTGTGCATTACTTGTTGAGTGCCTTAAGTACTCACCCTCCTTGCCTATCAACCCAACATCAGTGGAGGAGTCTACACCAGCATGGGAGGAGGAGTACATCCAAGAGCCTGACAATTAGGGGGCAAGCCCAGTCGGTTGCCTGTGGCATGTTGATGGGACTCCACGAAGTTTATTTGCTTTCTGCTGTTATCTTTTATTACTCTGATAATGTAAGCCCTGTATGGCTGATCTTATGTAAGGAGACCATAAGGTCGTACAATTCAGTTTATATAAATGTTTGCACTATTTATTATGGTATCGTTGTGAATGTCTGTGATGTTCAACCCTTAAAGACTTTGTGTGCTAGCGTGATCCTAGACTAGCACGAGAATACCTGAGGGTCGATTCTCGAGGTGGGTCACGACACATAATCACTGCAACTAAGGCCCTGTATGAGGATGTTCCTGAACTTAGCATTTGCCTCAACGTCAGCCATATTTGTGGCATTGACATTCTTATCTGCGGGAACCTCATACACGGAGCTTCACTTTCTGCGGATCGAGAAACCCTAAGCGGTGATGTATAATTTCATCCTAGATTTCCAAAAGGATAATCCACCCTAGAGAATATTAGAGGCTTGGTGGAATACTTGTCCATCGCCATAGCTCTTAGACCGGTCAAGATCTAGAAAGAGCAAAGCGGAGCTCGATACCAATTGAAGGACCAAAATGGCGATCGAGAGGGGTGAATGATCAACAACAATTTTCCCCCAAAGGAACCAACCAAAATCACACTAGATCAAATTAGACCAGGAGAATAAATTTTCTTAGAAAATCAACTCTAGGACAGTACTCTTTGTCTTTGTAGTAGCGGTAATCTGGATGAGCAATAAAATCGGGGTGAACATGAAAATCAGCACGAGCTCAAATCCAAGAATTGATTTTACTTTTGATTGGATGATCCAAAACTCATGAAACTTTGCATGCACCTTCCTTTGGATGTTACGAACCTATTCCATCCATCAATTGCAAAGAATGATGTCAAACTTTTGACCTTTTTCAAATTTAGGGAAGGATACACCAAAACCAGGTCTAATCCAAAAATTTCACCCTGATCTTGTTTGTGGGGATTTGATGATCAAGAACACCAAAGAGACACCCCTGAAAAATGCAAGAACAAGATCTACCACTAGTTCTTCCTTCTCAAGCCAAGCACCGGTTTTTTGAGAAAACTTTGATGATCAAGTGAAGGCTTGCGTAGATGATTTGGATATGATCTACAGAGGTTTCATCCAACAATCATTCATCGTTGGCAACACAAGATCAAGAAAGAAATAAACCGAATGGAGAGAGAGAAAAAATCAAGAAAGAACGAGATCAAAACAAGAGCAAGATCTTGAGAACGAAATTGATTTGAGGGCAAAGCTCTCAAAGAGCACTCACACGCACAAGATAACCAAAATCTTGTGCAAACCCTAATCTCTAGCTCTTATTCCCTCTCTCTACATCTCAAGTCCTTATATAGAGGAGGCAACCCTTACCTAAACTCTAAATGGATACCATCCATACTCAATATAGGCTAACCCACTAACCCAACACATAACGCGTTTTACACTCACACGCACGAGCAACCTTCTCCATGGCGCTCCAATTCGTTTCACGAGCCGAATCACATCCATGCCCTCTTTGGCTAGACCTAAACCACTTTGCTGGCGTCGCGATTTTCCAAGCGCCTCGATCTCGATAATAGGAAAATTACCAATTTGCCCCATGACCGTCTTTTCCTTTGCCTCGAAGCATCGCCCATGCTTTTTCACCTTCCATGTAGCCCCAATGACTTGCGCCAAGCCTCTCACGTGTCCGGCCTCCCCTGAACCGTCCTCGCTTGCAAACGGGTCCATGTCATTTGGCACACCACATGTTCTTCTTTGCTTGATTGAGACTGCAATCATCATGTTTCCTTGACCGTTCTGGACCTTGGCTCCTCCTGAGCATAGTCCTGGTCCATGCTGTTGCCCGCCATGTCCATCACCAATGTCTCACGCTTCAGCTCCTTGTTTTCCCATCTTGTAGCAACTCCCCGACTTCTGTCATCTTTTGGCATTGCCTTGACCGTCTGAACCTTGGCTCCTCCACCTCACTATGACCTAGCTCCGAAGTCCTACAACCAACATAGACAAATAAACGGTCACGTAGCACTATTCACAAAATATGTAATAACCATTACATAATTTAAAAAGTAATTCAAAACTCGCAACTAAGTCTGTACTACCGCACCTAGGGTGGGTAGTACTGTCCTGGTACAACATCCAACCTAGATCCAATAGTATCACCTGGCCTGAACCCAAAATGCTTGCTCTAGAAAATAATTACCGTCAACCGAAGGTCAGTAGTACCGCCCCCATGGCCGGTAGTACCGCCCTTGACACAACCTAGAAAAACACCTCTCTAAAAAATGACTACTGCCATCTTGAGGCCAGTAGTACCGCCAAAACTGATAGCACCTCAAATTGCCTCAAATCAAGGAAAACACAATTTAAACTCAAACCACAAGCTTGAATGCGGTTAATTACTCATCACAAACAAGGTTAGACCACCACATGGTCTCTCACTAGGACATCGCTGTTTGTCAGCTTCAGGCTGTGTGTGCCAATGAGCCCCAGATCTGCACTGTTGCTTCACCGTTGCTAGAGTTTGCCAGAGCCTGATCCGACCCGTGCTGATGTCATCCGCCTTCTCCACGCTACGTCACCTACCATGTCAGTGAAATCCACCAATGTGTCGTCCACCTCATCACCTACATGTAATCTTCTTTGTCCCATGAACGAAGAAGGTTCAATCCGTCGACCTGGTCCATAGACTAGGGTGCACCTGTCAGCCTCTAATCCTTTTTCCCCAATCTCTTTTAATTCAAAAATTCTGACAATTCTAGGACCTACTTGTCAGCTACTAATGTTCTCTTTCTCATTTTATTTTCTCAATTTTCTCTATCATCCAAACTACTAGAAGCCCGTTCTTCCTCATATGAGTTCCGATTGAACCCATTCAAGTTTCTAAATTCATCTAACATTGAGCTCTTCCCTCTATTGCTATTTTTATTTCATTTGGTGTTCATTTAAGCCTCTTTTTGTTGTTTATTTGTGTTTCTTGCTTTCTTTTCTGGCAGACATTGATCCCTAGGGAGCAAACGAAGGATTCAAAGAGTTAGATTTGGCAACAATAGTGTTTGAGCAAGGCAAGTGATGTGCACTAAGGTTGTCCCGATCTTCTGATGAGAACGATACGATGATTTGGTGTTGTACAGAGTAGATAGATCGGCTAATAACCACAAGATCGACAACCAAACAATGCAGCGTCACCACGAGGCGATCAACCGAATCAAAGACCCGATCGATCCTTGTACCTGCTGCAACCAAGAACATGCAAGAACAAGGTGATAGCAATTTCAATCCAATAATCTCAAAGAAACAAGGGTGAGGTTCTGTTTCCCAACTCGGGTGGTCTAATCGACACACGCAAGATTGAGGAGGGGCGCACAGGGTCTACAAAACACAACAAAACCTAAACCCCAAAGTATGGCGGGGGCATTATATATGGTGGAGACCAGACTTGGGGCTTCAAAATAGGGTCGGGCACCACGCAACCCTTACCATACATAGGCCATGGGCCCAAAAATATGGTGACGCAGCACCTGACAGATTTGGCCCGTGATATTGTTCTGCGTTTTCCTGTCTATCTGAAGCGAATTGGAAGGTGAGGCTGGATCTATTGGAAAGCTTATCTCCTAATCTTTCCAACGGGTGGTCACACGCTGAAAGCGGAGTCCGGGAGCCGAGTTACACCCATTTGAAGTTGGCGTGCTCTTTGGATGGCCGAACCGGGTTTTTGGCATCTTGGGTTTCCATACGAGTCTTCCTTGGCGCGTGGGCTATCCTTGGCATGTTAGCTTGAGGCGCTGGTTCTTTGTCGTGGGCTTGAAAGCCGAGCTTCTGGATTAAGGCCCTTTTGCGATGAAGATGTCGCGATCGGAGAGGAAGTAGTGGCAGCGTTTGTATCCTTCGGGTTGATGACCTCATCAACAAGTCTAACCTTGATCAAATTGGACCTATGTATGCAAAAGTATTTTGTTTCATAACAAATTGCATGCTACTTCTATATCAATGTTATTCACATGGCTTAATTATATACCAACCTAACATTATGCCACCTTGATTTTTGAATGCCATATATCCATTACCACTATGTAACATCCCAATTTTTGCCTCTTTGAAAACCTTTCGAGTAGTTTAGCCCTCCAAAAATTTTCACCATTTTATCTTCTAATTAAAGCGTAATATGGAACTTTCACAAATAAAAAATGATTTAATATGATTAATGTTGAAGTGAACAGTTGTTAAAATTATTTTATTGGGGTTCCTTGTGCTTGGAAGTATTTCTTGTATTTTTTTGTTATTTTTTGAGTGTGTTTGATATTTTATTTGAGCTCTTTTGCATTATCTATATTTTCTAAAAAGAAAAACTAAATTAAATAATAGAATAACCTTCGATCCAAAACCCATCCTAGTCGGCCTATTTTCCTAGCTAGGTCTATCGAATGCCATGCCGCACTCGCCCATTTCCGTGGAAAGCCCAGCCCGTGTCGCGTTGCACCGTGCCACTAATAGGTGGGGCCCTCTTGTCAAGATATTGTTCATCATCTCTACGAAGGACTCTAAGTCCGTGTCACGCATGCCACCATGTCTATGTAGCGCACCAGCATTGCCAAGAGTTCCTCGTCCAAAGCCCTAAACCCAATTGTCGAGATTCATTGCCGTTGAGCCAGATTTCATGATTTTTTGCTAGCACTGTGACCAAGCTTCTTGCAGGATTCCACCGCCGCCAGTCTTATTGGTCTTCATCCTTAGGTTCGCCATCTTGTATTCTACCGAGTGCACACTCTCTCGTTCTGGGAGGCGTTGTCGAGGTTCTTTGTCACCATGAGGTTGTCGCCACTGCTGCTCAAGCTACGCCACGGCTTGTCACGATCATTGATCGTCACAACATCCACATCACCATGTTTGCCACGTCGAGTTCTACAAAAGGTATGACCCAATGGTCCAAAGGAGGTGCCTTGAAGCTCTCGCTATTCGTCGAAGTTCTCAACCATGTTTCGTCATTGTAGCACAACCGGTGGTGACCATTGGTTCCCGTGCCAGTTCACATTGAGTTCGTGATGTTGTCCACATTAATTTGTGCTACTTTGTGTCCACGAAACCTCATCATTCACAGTTTACCATTCACGGATTTGCACCACTGTTTGTCGCCGTTCACCGTCTTCATCCCCGGTGAAGTCAGTCGACGTAGTAGGACACGTTAGAACCACATAGACACCACATTAGTGCCATGCAAGCATAAGTCCAGATTGGATCTGAATAGGTTAAGTCTACTGTGAGCCATATCTATGACATGTGGGGTCCACATGTCAGTGAGTCAAGCCATGCATTGAGTTCATCATAGACTATCCACTGTGTCGATGGGCCTAGTCCGTGACCAAGGGCCCACATGTCTATCTCTGGTAAATTTCTAAAATTTCATAAATTAAATAGAAATTCAAAGGTGTAACTTTGGAAGATGTGCGATCGCTAGCAAATTAAATAGAAATTCAAAGATGTGCAGTCACTAGAGAATTTCCTCTTGTCTTTCGGATGAGTTACTTAGGATACCCCTAGGCTGGGAGATAGAAATCATCATTTACATAGTTCACGAAACCCCACCTATTTCAAAGAAACCTTACATAATGCACGCTAATGAGTTAGTTGAAGTAAAGAAACAAATTCGGGAGGCTGCAAGACAAAGGTTTTGTTTGATCAAGTTCTTTGCCATGGGGATCCCACTATCCTTGTTGAAAAGAAGGATGGTACCCGAGGTGGTGGGATTAGTCCCATATTGCTTGTCTAAAGTGAGTTGTAGTAGTATATAATGCCTATTGGGTCTAAATATAGCACCTCCTAGTTAACCATTTTATACAAAGCGAGGACGAAAGTGTAAGTGAGGTGCTATGTGTGCGCGGTCCGCCCATCGGCGGGCTGGGTGTTGAGAAAATTTTGAACTAGGTTGTTACAATTGGTATTAGAGCTTCAACCTTCGCTACACAGGCACATGTGGGATAGGGGCATGGGCTATGTTCATAGCGCGTGTGGGCCAGGAGTGGACACACGGCATGGCATACGTGCCGGTACTAGATGCATGAATATGTACCGAGTGATGGTTCTTAGTATTTGCCGTCTATACATTGTGCTATCGAGGGCATCAACTCTTATGGGGTAGAGGGGGGTGAATGTAATATCTAGGCTCATTTGTGTGAAGGCCCATGTGAAGAAATGGTGGGATAAGTCCTACATTGCTTGTCTAAAGTGAGTTTTTGTAGTATATAGTGCCAGTTGGATCCAAACATAGCATCTCCGGGCTAACCCTTTTACACGAAGCAAGGATGAAAGTATAAGCGGGGTGCTATGTATGTGCGGGTCTGCCCCATGGGTGGCTGGGCATTGACCGAATTTTAGACAAAGGAGTTACACAATGAAGTCACAATCAAAAACATGTACACTCTTCCCAGGATCGATGATTCATTTGAACAGTTGTAAGGAGCTAGAGTGTTTTCTAAGATCGACTTGAGGTCAGGTTATCAGCAACTAAAGATTCATCAAGAGGAATTCCCAAGGCAGCCTTTTTGACCTAGTACATATAATACGAGTATAATGTGATGTATTTTGGTTTGACCAATGCCCCTGCTTACTTCATGAACCTAATGAATATGGTATTCATGGAATATCTGGATATGTTTGTCGTTGTTTTCATTTGATGATATTCTGTCCAACTTCAAGAGTAAGAAGGAACATGAGGATCATTTGCGCTTAGTTCTAACGAAGCTAAGAGAATGCCAACTCTATGCCGAGTTTATCAACTGTGAGTTCTAGATGAAAGAAGTCACTTTCCTATGACATGTCCTAGCTGCAGAAGGAGTCATTGTTGAACCTAGCTAGGTTCAGGATGTGTTTAGCTAGTAGTTGCCGAAGATAGTTCCCTAGGTTAGAAGTTTTATTGGAATGGTAGGATATTATCACCATTTCACAGTACATCTCACTCAACTATTGAAAAAGGAGATGAGATTTGCATGGACATCTGAGTGTGAGTAGAGTTTTCAATAGTTGAAGAAGTGTTTGACAACCGCTCACATGCTTGTTTACCATATAATAGAAAGGACCTTGAGATCTAATATGATGCATCCTAATAAGGACTTGGATGTGTGCTATTGCAAGATAAGAAGGTTGTAGCATATGCCTCACGACAACTATAGCTGCACGAAGGAAACTACCCTACCCATGACATGGAATTGGTAGCCATAGTGCATTCCTTGAAGATTTGGTGCCCCTACATCATCGGGAATCGTTGTGAAGTTTACAATGACCCCAAGAGCCTAAAGTGCATTTTTTTTATGGAAACAGTAGGAGAGGCTTCTACTACTATATATATTTAAATATATAGATATGATGCACAAATTTACAAAGGGTACAAACCAAATTTACAAAGAGTTAAGCTAGTTGCTAATGAGTTGTTTTACTTCCTCCTTCAATGTATACATATGTAGAGAATTCATAAAGGGTAGGGAAAAGACGAAGTGTTAGGGTGACTTTGATGGTGACTCTGGCAATTCCGATGGCGATATAATATTTCATCTTGATTTTCCATCATATGGCTTCTCTTTCGGCGTATTGGGATTTCTCTCATGGACTACAGATTGCAGATGACATCTTTCACCGATGCAGTTCCCCATTGATCTTGGTTCTTCCTAATCATCTGGATTTTTGCTTGGCATCTTTATCTAGATTTACCTTCCATTTGATGGAAGAATCGATTAGCCTTGCTCTATCTTTGCTGTCTGGAGGAGATCTTGATGGGTTTCACGTTAAAAAGCCTACGAATACGGTTTTCATTTCTTGTTCCTTCTAAGGAAGTTGGCCTTTTATCTATTCCTTGAAGAAATGCGCTACCAAATTTTTCTCTGTCCATTTCCATCTTTGGAGGGATAGAGGCCCTAATTAGCGTAAATAGTTTAGTCTCTTGCAATATGAGCATGAGAATGAATGGACTCTTCTATCATCCAAAAATATAAAAGAAATATCCAATCTCGATTACGAGAAAAAAAAGAAGAGTTTCTTTTAGAGAAGCTAGTTGATTTCTTTCCCATATCTAGGAATTCCAATGATGTTAGTTATGCTAAAGTTGGTTCTATGAGCTTAAAACTCAGGAATGATTCTTCTATGAATAATCCTATGCGGCCTTCTTTTCCTTTGCAAATTCATTATGTCTCCATGGAAACTCCCCATGATCACTGGCTTTCCATGCCTCACCGAGATGATTTTCAAATTTGGATCTTGTTTCTGAATTGGATTATCAACCCATTTTGAATGACTCCAGTCAGGTTAAGGATATTATTTACCTAGCATGTAGCTGTTGTCTTGGAAAAGGACATTTAAATGTTGATTGCCCAACCTCTATTTGTTGCAAAGCTTGTTTCCACTATGGTCATACTTTCAAATATTGTTTAAATAAAAAACATTCTTCCAAAGTTTGGAAACCAGTCAATCAGGCAAAAAACATTGGGGCAGCCCAAATCCACATCTACATACCCCAAGATCCTTTGCTTTCCCCTGCTATGAAATACCCTTCACCTTTTCAGAGCTCGCCTTCTCAAATTCCTCGCTAGCTCATACAAATTGATGATGGAAGAAATTTTCGTAGAGAGCATGCATATTTAGTCTTTCTTGGAGCTCCTAAAACCCACGAACACTTCACTGTTGCTGTGGTGGAACTGATGCTTCAGGGCGAAGAGAGCCCACTTAGACTCCACTGTAACACTCTGGCACCCACGTGCCCTAAACATCACCTTACCAGATCGGTGTCGCACTCTCCCTTCCATCATAATAGAGGGGCCTATGAAGTAGGTATTACTCTCATCCACATCCCATGGAGGGCCTACATGATGGGACTTTCGTGTCCACAGTGGGTCACGAGACTCACACGGTCGCCTCTTCCATCATGAATGCACATATACAAATGACATGAATTATACCATGTTTCATTCTATCCAACATTAACATAATCGCAGCGTATCATGAGCATAAAAAAACAATAATAGATAGCATACACATAGGATAGCAAGATGTCAATTAGCAATTTAAATATTGATTCATGTCATCTCATCATCGTTATACAATGTACTTGCCTCTTTACCCACGAGTAATGGAGTGACATGAGGTTGAGTTCACACCCGAAACCACACCACCTACAGTATACAAACCTCCTCAAAAAGACATGCCATAACATTACACATATGTCAAATAAAACTATAGCGCAACTACGCACTAAACCTCGAGGTAAACTATCCTTCTCAACAACCAACTAAACCCTAGCTATCCTATCAGTTAGAACACCATAATTTTTAGCTCAAGAGCCCCAAAAAAGGAACTCATATACTTTATAAAAACTACACAAGAATACCTACAATATTCTAGCTATCCATCTTTTTTAATGACTAAATCTAATCCCTCGAATTCGGCCCCGAAAATCGATCTGTCGTCACAAAGGACAGCAGACTTCACAATGTCCTAACTATTTTTATAAAACTCAAAATTAAGCTACCAATGACATTTTTGAAATATATAGGAAAATTCCTAGCTTTTCCTAGTTATTTAACTAATTTAATTCGGCCTCTAAGTAGCCCTAATATGCAAGTTACCGCGGCTGCATCCAACAGAAACAGATTCTGGACAGCAGGGCTCCAAATGGCTATAACTTTTATACCGTTTAACAAAAATTCATGTTCTTGATTTCTAATGAAACTTAAGACAATAATATACAATTTTCACAATATCCAACCCCTCTGTAATTGACCAGAAGAACCTCAAAATTCAACCCTAAAATATTAAACAGACTGCTCAAGATCACAGGCTACAGCAAACAGAGTTCCCCCAAGAATAAACTCAAATTAAGAACTAATTCAGGGGAAAACTATTAGGATATCTCAAAATTTTGGAACTAAAACCACCCCAAACAACCTAAAATTATACCTTTACTCGGAGGATCAAAGGACCAAGGTCGATTGTGGCTTTCTCCCTTCGGATCGGATGATCTACACCTCTCCTTGCAGTCCAACTCCACCAGGGCAGCATTGAGGTAAGGGCTGCACTAAGGGAAAGCCGAGGATGCTGGGGAGAGCCTCCAGGGTAGCACAAGGAGGAGGAAGGCAGGGAGGCGCAAGGTGCTGCAGGGGAGGAAGGACAGGGCAACTGGGAAAAATGGGGGTTGGTGGAAGGTGGTGGGGTAGGGAGGGGGTTGGGGAGAGGGTGGGCTAGGGTTTGGCCAAAAATCCCCCTCCCACATGGGCCAAAAACTGCCACAAAAGGCCCAACATAGCCCCTCGAAACCAAAAACAGCCCCACGAAGCCCAAAAATAGCCCACACAATCCCCCACTTCAACCCAAAATGGTTCTTATCCAGTTGAAATATTACATCCACCGCCTCGTCTCCACACTGCCATCACCATCGACCGCGGCCTCGTTGCCGATCAGGTCGTCGCCCTCGCTGATCCACCTCAGCTCCCAGTCCATAGGGTCATGCCTAGTGCTGTAGCTCCCCGATCGGACAGCAGTGCCCTTCGTCATGGCTCAGTCGGCCTCGTGCTCTGATGTATGCCAAGCGTGTTCCTCCGTAGCAACATGTGGCCTCACTAGCCCAACGTCCAGCACAACTACTTCTCCCCCCTTTTCTTCAACTTGCTCGAATGACAGTGCATGCATGATTTGAGTGTATGAATGGAATACTTGGGTGATGGGGAATGCGATGGTGTAACATGCAGGGATCAATTCTTGGGTTTTTGATGGGATTTGGAGGAGACAAGGTGGAAGGGAGCTTGCTCTTTTGAGAGAGGAAATGGCATAAGGAAAGAATGTGGGGGGAAGGCAGTGAGGGGTGTTTTGTATCTGTCTCTTTCCTCTTCTCTTTTCTCTCTTTTTATATAGGAAATCAATGATTGGGAGATAGGCGTTGGGGTGAGGTTGTGACCTATTTTGGTCCCCATGGTTTCTGATGCAAAATGTTGTACCTAAAATCCAATGACACATGTAAGGACTAATACACAAAAGAAAAGAACAAATTCGACTGTGATGAAATCCATGTCTTATGATTCCCCGATTCTAAATAAATTGCCGAACTTGTTCTAGAAAATTAGGGTCTTACAAGATGTTGGGCCAAACAAATCCATGTGTAAGAGCTCTAACAGTCTAGATGTGGACATGATACTTTTGTGAGATAAGAGTTTGCCACTTGCTTGCTAGATTGATAAGCACTACACAATTTATCCTTCTCAAACAGTACATCCTTCAAGCCCACAACAAACCATTTTTGAAAAACTTTTCAATGTAGAGATCCCCACATGTCCAAAACGATGGTGCCAAAGCCAACCAAGTGAGATTTTAGCCATTAAGCACATCGAGATGCATGAAGCATTTGAGGAAAAGTCTACAAGGGACAATTTTTTAAAACAAAAACCTTTGAAGATCAAATCTTGAGAGGTTTTATGAAAAGCCGAAACACTCTCTTTGATGAAAAGGCAATGGAACCCTAAATCACAAATTTGAACAACCAAAAGTAAATAGAAGTTTAGTGCTTCAACCAATAATATGTTGGATATTGAATGGTTATATGAAATTGCCACCTTTCCTAAGCCAATGACCTTCCTTTTTCTATTGTCACCAAATGTTATCTTCTTGCTTAAATCTCCTTCTTCAAGTGAGGTGAACATGTATGAGTTACCGATCATATGTTGAGTGCATCCGATATCAATTACCCAATGTCGGCCTCTGGTATTGTATTTCACCTACATAAGATAGGATCACATCTTGGTTTTATGTATCCAAATAATTTCTGGTCCTTAAGAGTTAATGCACAAAGACTTAGGCACATAAATGTCCTTTTTCACCTCATTAAGCAATGGCACACCTATGAACTTAGCAACAAATTTACCAAGCTTGCTCTTTTTGGAGTCAATTACCTTCTCATCACGCTTGCCCATTAGGCAAAATGATGAGGTAGAAGGTGGTGGTGTAGACTCCATGAGTGCAAGCCAGCTAAACCCTTTGGATTAGGTCCATCTTTGTCATCATCGCTTCAATCATCAACGGAGCTTTTTTCATCAGTCACCCACCTCCTACATAGGCTTCCTCCTTTCCATCATGATTGAGTCTCTTGAACTTGATATTCTTGCCTTGCTTCTTGATCCTTTGAAGAAGCCCTTGTCCTTCTTATTATATTCACATCTTGAGGCGATGTGGCCCTTCTCCTTGCACTCCTACCATATGGTGTTGGCAAAAGGGTTCTTCTTGTTGTTGGAATAGCTTGAAGATGATCTTCTTCTCTTATCATAGTTGTCATCATTGGTGTTCATATTCTTGAGGAGGATCATCTGGGTCTTCTAAGTCGTCATCATCTTCATGGTCACTATCTTCGTCCTTGTCCTTGAGAGCAATGTTCTTTTGGTTCTTGGAACATTCCATATTCCTCCAAGAAGTGCTCATTTGCAATGAGCTTATCCAAGAGTGATGTTGGAGATAACTCATTCATGTCTCTATTTGTGAGAAGCACCATGACTGTCTTGTACTCCTTGGGTAGCACCCTATGTATTTCTCACAATTTCAAGGTTAGATAATGTTAACTGCGCTCTTCAACTCATTCACAATGCTATTCATTCAAGAGAACATATTGTTCGCCTTTTCATGAGGTAGCATTTGGAAAGAGTCGAATTGGTACTTAAGAACGAACATCTTAGCCTCTTGCATATTAGATGTTCCATCGTGAATCTCATTAAGAGTAGTCCAAATCTCACGGCGGTGTTGAGATTGCTCACTCGATTGAAGACTTCAATACTAGGAGAGCTAAAGATGGTATTCTTAGCTTAGGCATTGAATTGTAAGATTTTGACCTCCACATCCGTGGGTGCAAGTGGATTTCATGGGCGGCAAACCCATGCTCAACCACATGCTAAACATCTAGGTGAAGGCCACTAGGTAACATCCACATACTCTTTACAATTAGAATAATTTGTGCCATCAAATAAAGGTGCCCTATCAACATTCACACTATCTCCCAACATCCTTGCTCAAGGCAGTAAAGCCATAATTGAGCAACCTCACTCTAATGCCAATTGAAGTGGACCAGATGCTCAAGAGGGGAGTGAATTGGGATTCATTTCGCTAATGGCCAAATTAAAAATTTAATATCTCCTAGCCTAACCTATGTGCCCATGGTTTATAGTGTAGCCAAACAACACCTACAAAAAGTCTAGTGGAATTTTACAACCTAAGATCCAACCCTTCACAAGTCTAGTATCTAGGAATTCAAAGACATGGAAGTAAATATGGAAACTTAAAAGAGACAAGGAGCACAACCAAATTTTTTACAAAGGTCTTGAAGATTCGGCAATCTCCCCTACTCCTCGTTGGAGCACTCTCACAAGAGTATCGCTTCAACTTGAAACCACGCAAGAAATCAAGCTATCCACTCATGGTAGTCCTTCTCCGCTCCGTATGGGTGGACTCTGAACCTTCACATCACTCCTAGTGCCTTTCCATAGGCTCCTCCTTGGAAGGTCACCGAGAACCATGCCTCCAAGGAGTCTAGCAAGCCTAGATCATCACTTGAACATAAAAATATCAAACAACTAGAGTGATGCATACTAAAGGCATATACTATCTCTCAAATATCTCAAAATATGCTCTTAAATACTCTTGAGCACTCCTGATCTTCCCTTGGTATGATATGAACATGTAGAATGCCCAAGGCTCCTAATAAAAATGTCCATGCCAAGTATTTATAGCCTCCTTGAAGAAAATGGCGTTACTCTCACTTTTGAGAAATCAACACCTTCGGATCATCCAAACCCTTTCTAGATCATCCTAAAGCTTGAAGTCAATGGTCAAAAAAATTAGCCGTTATATGCCTAAAGTATCATCCGGTAGCTTCTGGATCATCCTTACATCGGATGATCCTTTCCATCTAGATCATCTGGAATGTACAAATATTTCAGCCCATACTGAAAACCAACTCTCTGTCTCAATGATCCGGTTGCTTATCCAATAGCTATTGGATCATCAAAAAGGTGTAACTTTCTAATACCTCGAAAATCACCATCTTCGGTGCTCCAATGATCCGCTTTCTGTCTGATAGCTATAAGATCATCCAGAATATGTTACTTTCAACATATTGCAAAATACCACATTTGCCTCAATGATCCTCTTTCCTATCCGACAATTATAGGATCATCCCGAATGAGTAACTTTCCAATACATTAAAAAATGACACATTTGGCTTCAATAATCCTCTCCCTTATCCAATAGCTATAGGATCATCCAGAATATGTAACTTTCACCTTTCGCTCTAATGATCATCTCCCTTGTTTGATAGCTATAGGATCATTCGGAATGCATATCAAACTAAGCTAATATTGCTCCAACTTTGATTTCATTGCAACTTTAACTTTTTCATGTGCTTCCTTTGACTATATAAAAGGTAGACAAGCCTAGTATGCATCACCACTAGTTACCCAACCTAACTAAACTCAAGCTACTAGAATTGACCCATTTTAATAGTATTGTCAAAGCAAAATAAAGAACTAACAATACAATGATCCATCCTCAACACCATGGATCATTTCTAAACACAATCTGTTTGATCTTCATGCTTCGCCGTTAATTATACTTTTTTCAGGGATCCATGAATACCAGTTACTGCCATTATGCCAAAGTCAAGCACTAACTCATCTTGAAACCTTTAAACATTGTTAGTCTCGACAATCAAACATCATTAATCACCAAAACACATAAATCACTGAAACTAGAAGCTAGATGCTTACAATAAATCAATCAGCCAATAAAATTATGAGCAAGCTAAGTCGATTGGATAACTACTGTTTTGCCTCTATCTAAAGCCAATTCAAGGACGGGCGCAAAAACATTTTTGGGCCAAACAAAATAAGAAGTAATTGTTTTGGGTGGCAAATTCTCAATCTCAGCACTTTTTCTTTAACATATGTCTAGAAAGACATAGGACATGGATAAATGCGTGACCTGACAAAATTCCTACTAAAGCGCACTCACATGTGCCTAGACTCAAGATTTAAACTTTGGTAGGAAGAGTCCTACACCCACAACACTACCCTACCAAGAGCTGATTCCCCAATCTCAGCGGTTTACAGATGTCAAATCATCATTTTCCGTTCATTGGGAACAAATATACTCTTCGTTCTTTTTATCGACAAATTTTTTTATTTTCACCGTCTTCGACACGTGACTTTGATCGTTATTTTTGTAAAATTTTCTTATTATATACATAAAATTATAATATTATGAAAGTATTTTTAATAATAAGTTTAATTATATAGTTTCCATATAGCCAATCTAGATAGTTTTAAATATAAGAAAGTTTGATGGTATAAAATATAAGAAATTTTCTTATTATATACATAAAATTATAATATTATGAAAGTATTTTAATAATAAGTTTCTTGATATAGTTTCCATATAGCCAATCTAGATAGTTTTAAATATAAGAAAGTTTGTGGACAGGGTTAGACCTAATTACACTTTTCACACAAATTGAGGAACGATAAAATATAAGGTAGGAATAAAAGAAAACAACACAAATTGAGGAACGATAAAAATCTAAGGTAGGAATAAAAGAAAAACTATCTATCTGTATTATTATAAGCAATTAATTGCTTAGTGACTTATTTATAGGAGTAGTAAGTGGAAAGTTGTCACTAAATGCTCCATTAATCTCTGCAGTGGCCTTATTATATTTTGAAACAATTCGTAGGGCAATGCCAAATAGGGTCTGTATCATGAAATGGAGGGAGTAACTGGCAATCAACCTGAACCATAGAAAAATTGGTTTCGACCAATACTCGGGAGGAATAGGAGACTAAAAAGTAAAAAAACAGAACTGTCAGGTTCAATGTTTCATTTTCCAGAATGATGATTTCAACAAGTTGTGAATAAGTGCAAGAACATATCTCGGATCATACATAATTGACCTTCTAAAAAGAAGAGGATTCGAATCCATGTGCAATCAGGAGACAGAAAGAATTGAAATATCCTCGGTGTTAAACAGTCGTTTGTGAACTCAACCCGGCGCATTGATAGTGGAAACTTCTGAAAAAAGTAGCATGATCGACCTGCATTGTAGAAACAAATAATATCCGGAGAAAATTATGTTAGGAATATAGTGTATGTCTCATTATTTGGTAAAAAACTAGGATTACACAGAACTGGCCATTCTCTCAGAACATTACATCCTTGTATCTGGTTACGACACTACCACCCAACACATCAGCAACATACACCTGAGGACGAAAATATAAAGTAAGAGAAGCCCCGCAAGTCAAAATCATACCCTCTCCTTTATGAAGTTTTCTTGCTGTCAGAATGCGACAAGTGGAGGTCCAGTGACTGCAGTTTGTTTCTCAATTCCTCGTTCTCCGCAATGAGACGCTCATACTCAGTAAGAAAACCTTCAGTTTGTTTTCGTAAAGCCAAGGCATTTGCGTCAGCAGTTTTTAGTTCCTCTGTTTTAGTTTCTGACTGGTGTTTGAGTACTTGCACCTGTTCATTCAGACTGGCAATCTCTTTCTGATATCCTTGAATCTCCTCTGCCCCTCCTAGTTTTGTTTCTTCCAAGACCCGATTCTGCTTCGTTACAGCCTCCATGTTTTTCTTCATCGTCCGTAATTCCCTGATATAGTGATGTAGCCGGTCAATAATTAATCCAAGAAACAGAGAGTATCCTGCAAAAGAACAAACATTGCAACATCCATCAAACTGAAAGATTAAATTTTCTGAAACATCTATTCAATAAATAGAAAATATATAATTGATTCTGAGAAGGCTACATTTTCCTGTAGTCCCAGATATATGCATGATTGAACAAAACAATTTAGAAGGCCATTCTTCAAAAATATGCATGATTCAACAAAAGGATTTAGAAGGCTATTCTTCAAGAACAAGCAATGTCTGCACTGAAAAAATAGCTGGATAGAATGATTTACATATATTATTGTTCATATATGCTAATACCTCCGTTTGAAAATAGATTTTGGAGTAAAGTGCGCCATATGTCCCTAAACATGTGTGGGAGTGTCATTTGGGTCCCTAAGCTTGAGTTGTTGTTTGCACCAAAATTTGGCAAGTCTAACCATAATCGGTAATGAAATCAAAGATATGGACGTTAACAGACAAGTTAAGAAAGTTTGGAGATATTTATGCTAACGGCAAGATTTTTTTTTAGGAAATAACTGTTCAAAGATATGGCCGATACGGATACTGGCTTGAAGCGTGTTGTAACAGGACACTATCGGCCAAAGGTATAAAAGAAGGACAGAAGCGAGCTGCGAGAGGATCATCATCCACAATACAATCAACTAGTTTTTACTTTCTTCCTTCCTGTCGACTAGGAGTAGTTTCTGTAATTTAGATTCTTGTAACTCAATTTCGATCAATAAAGTTGCGCATCGCCGATTGTTGATCATCCTCAGTTACGCCCCAGGTTTGATTTATTCTGATCTTGTTGCGCATCGCCTTCTTCAGAATCGATCTACCTTTATCCTCTGATTAGCTTTAATCGGCTAATTAGACTTACCTTGTTACTTTGATCTTAATCGGCTTCAAGCTGATTGGGTCTAAGCCGATTGATCGTTACGATCGGCTTTTGAGTAAATTTTATATTTTACCTTGTCGGTTCTGAGTCAAATCGTTGCACGCTCTTGAACGGTGTTAAATGCGGTGTCTTCTGTCGAAACCCTACTTCACGTTTTTTACGCCAACAGTTGTACATTTAGGTCCTTAAATGTGTATAAGTGTGTCAATAGAGGTCCAAACTGCACTTAGTTGGCAACTAATTATCGTGTAGACTCTGGCAGCTGGCCCTAATTAAGCCAATGAATGCGATGGGCTTATACAACACAATGTGGAGCTAATATGATGGTTGACAGATTAACAATGTAAGAAGGCGGGTATGATGCAAAATTCAAAAAAACAAAACAGAAGATAGGATAACATTTCAAGTTGCATAATCGAATAATTCAAGGAGGCGCACAGCGGGAGGTCCTTTTGTAGATGACTCGCTCTTTTGCAATCAGTTTCGCTGATATTTGAGGCGACATCACGAGTGTTGAAGTATAAGTGAATTGCCACTTTTCCTCATCGACTTAAGCTTTTGGGTGAACTGGTTGGTGCATGCAACTCAATATGGTATCGAGCCAAGAGGTCTCGAGTTCAAGACCGGTTGATGCAATTAAAAATAATAATTGCAGTCCACTTCTATTCCACGCCCTAAGCTGAGGAAGCCTGTACATGAGGGGGAGTGTTGAAGTATAAGTGAATTGCCCACCTTTCCTCATCAGCTTAAGTTTTTGGGTGAACTGGTTGGTGCATGCAACTCAATAACGAGCAAGCTATACTAGTTATGTGACAGTACAGGGAAAATTGACTGGCCAGCATGTGAAACACATCATTTGTTCCATGATGGGTGTCAGTGACTCAGTGGGAATGTTAACATGTGAAAGGACCTCTTAATCAAAAATAAAAAACAACAATTTATTTAGACTTTGTGACATGAACACTATTAAAATCATTACGTCCACAAGACCATTGATGCCCAAAAATGTTCATTCTAAATGTACCAAATGGCTCAGTGGTTCACTTGCACTAGATATATTAAACTGTAAATTGATGTGGTGACTGCCATGCTTGAAGAACATCAGTACTTCAGTATAAAATGAACAAACAAAACACAAAAGTTGTTTAAGGTTCTAAGGGAAGTGATGAAATAAAAGGGTAAAGTTGAACTATAAACTCATATCAAATGTTTGTAGACGTCCTAACATTTGATAGGGCATTGTACTGAGGATAATTTTGACAAACAAATATTACTGCATAAAAGTATTGAAAGCTTATTTCCATACTAGGAAAGATAGATGTCCAGGCTAATAGTTTTGATTTCACATTATGAATTTGTAATTATATATGGTTACGGAAAATTACTTATTGATGTTCCATAAATATTGGAAAGATGCAGAGCTCAATAAGTGGACATGACATGATTATCAATACTCAGACAAGCTATGGCATATAGCATGAGCTTCTTCTAAGACTGGGAAAAATGTTCAAGTTTATCTATGAAAAGAGAACAATTTTTTTCAAAATATCGTCATCAAAATTACCCCTCTTGGTGGGCCTAAGTTACTGGGAGCATATAGCTCAACTGCTTAAGCTTCAGAGCCTCCATGAAACCCTACATTTGCGTACAAGAAATTTCTCGAAATATATACTTAACATAAAAGTGTCAGTTGTTCTTGAGAACTCTTCACAATAAACATAAAGAATGAAAGTTTGGAATTTGTCAGACCAAAACCACTGTTCAAAATAAATCCTAAATAATGTTTAATCTAGCATTTGTTCATAGAACATGTCTTAACGTATGAATGGTCACAACAATTACAGCAACATTTTAGACAAGTCCCATAGGACACATTTACAGCAACATTTTAGACTAGTCCCATAGGACAGAATATTGTGACTATTCATACATGTCCTATGGGACAAGGAATGCTCAACCTTAAGTCATGACACCAAATCAGAAAAGTTATACAAGTGGTTGAGAATTCCATTGAGACTTCATTTAGTTTGATTAGTTTCTATCTCTTAATTATGTTCGTTTCCATTTAGTTGTCTTTCCTTATCTCTTGCAATATAGTTGGTACCCAGACCTCTACATGTAATCATTGTTAGAGGTGAAGAAATAATAAAGAAGCCTCTCTATCTCTATCTTCACTACCTCTCCCTTCATGTTCTCTACCCCAACGGTGCCTGCACATGCCACCAAACCATACCACCAGACAGTTGAGGTCCAGGGCCGAAGGCCCATCACCATATCTATCCATTACGCTACCTACCCAGAGAGGGCATGACAAGAACCCACATTATAATGTGATATTCTCACTTTGTATAACGTAAATGCTAGGCTTTGTCCAGTATGAATGTGAAAAATCATCACATCCTCCCGTGAAGACAGTCACGAAATCTGCCCTGACAATTTTGAGATAAGCGACTTGTGCAGACCCCAGGTAGCATGATTTTTGTACTACAGATACTAGTAGAAGAGTCAAAGAGTAACAAAACAACCTACTCGGCTACCACAAGTTCCCAAGGTTGTCAATTAACAAATATTTTCAGAGTTATCTGCGTGCCTTCCGCAAAATATAGAGGGAATAAATGAACTTGGGATATGCAAGACAAGAATTTATCTCATTACTTAAAGTTGAAGAAGGTTGAGCATTCCTTCTCCCATAGGACAGACAAAACTGGGTACTTGGTATGTTTATTGTGCATTGAGATTTTTAACCTTATCCAGCAGAAGATAGTAAAATAATGCCTTGATGCATAAACTAATACCAACAATACTTAAAGAAAATTGGAGTGTTATATGAATTCTAAGCACAGAAAACATGTCACGAAGAGGAGAATAAAACGTTAATTAATGTGTTTCAAGGTTGATACATCATATCATACATGCAAGTAGTTCGATTCTTTTACCAAAGAAAGAATATCCCAGATACATCAGATTAAAATTGCATTGGCAAACATATT
This sequence comes from Otatea glauca, assembly GCA_036346275.1. Lineage (NCBI taxonomy): Eukaryota > Viridiplantae > Streptophyta > Magnoliopsida > Poales > Poaceae > Otatea > Otatea glauca. Next base: position 21,485,469 of record CM070719.1, on the reverse strand, counting down.
AGACATTGCAAATTTACAACTAAAATTTACATGATTAGGACACATCATGAATCATACAATTGTTGATGACTTGACTTTGCGACATGAAATTTCTGTGAACAATACTGTGATGAGAAAGCTTGATAGCTACAAACAGTAGTTTTCATGGGCATGGACACTAAACGCAACATGACACAGCAACTCCAATATATTGGTAGGAGACATCACTTTATATACTGAAAGAAATTAATATAAGATATATCATAATTCTATTAAGCTTTAATAGTACATTCTTAAAACATAAACTAGCATCCACAAGTGAGCTTCACAACCAAACCATAAATTTAATTCGTTTTAATCTCAGTTCGTGGGCATGAGGCATTCATGTCTACAGAAGTGTCTGGGTCATGTCAAGCTATGTTCAATCTATTCAAATCAAAATTTATTCATTGGGCACTTTCCGGACATGTGTCCATGATGTGTCCACCTGCATGGGCAGTGCCTGTGCGACCACAAAGATATATCGTCCCAACAACTGCTGGAGTGAAAATCAAATTTGGTTCCATGAGATCAACAATTCACTGTGAATATAACTTCATTAGCACAAGTAAAACTAAAAACAATAATATCTCTAACACCAAACTATGCCAAATCAACAACACCATTGCAATATCCTGTTGTTAAAGTGTAGAGTTGTTCAATTCCTTAGAGAGTAAGGCACAGCTCTACTTAACACAAAAGTAATGTTCAATTGTTATTTCCTTGACATTTCATTTTTCACACAAGAACCTTCAATTGTCATGTTGTTATCCAGTCAAAATTGAAAAGAAATTTAAATTGGTATGTGCAATTCTTATATAGGTGATTCTATGAAGACTTGCTGAAAATAAATTCACATTAGCACAAAGATATCCTTTAAAATTCTTGTAAAACAATCAAAGATATGAACCACACGATCCATCTATCCGCGAACTATTTTATCAACAACATCGACTCTGAAGCACGGTGAAGACGAAGAACAGTGAAGTCGGTGCTGAGCATACCGCTTCAACGACTTCACTCAGTGGCTCTGCAGGGTTCAGATTAGCTTGAAGATGTGAGGGCGACTATCCAACGGTAGAAGTTGAGTTTGGCGTTGTCGTTTTTCTCTTTAGCCGTTGCGGTAATAACTGGGCAATTACTGTAAAAGTTAAAACGCAATGTTGTTTGGGTTGTTAGCGCGGGTATATATACCCTTGTAAGCGGCAGATGGAAACAGACTTTTGATGACTTGAGTATTACGAAATCTCTTTCCTCTGCCCCAAACCCTCTTCCTCCTGTCTCGTGTTCTTATCGTTCGGATCTATCTCACGCCTCTGTTCCTCCAGCGGCTAAGGGAGTGACAATTGGTATCAGATTTCGGGTTCGATCACGCCTAGAGCTGTAAAATCCCAGAAGAAGGTTGGGGAACTCAGATTCGTATAAGAATCTAACGATCCCTGTGATTCCGATCTGGTTGGCTCGGCTGTCGATCGGGCAAAACGGCTCCTCTAAAGCCATCAGTCCAGACGTTGTTCATCCTGGATGCGATGGGGGAGACGTCGAGGTGTGCTGATGAGAAGTTGGATGCGATCAAAGAGAGCCTGGATTTGTTGTTTGCTCGGGTTGGCACAATCGATTCAACCCAACAACAACTTTTGGCGAGAACAGACTTAACAGCCAAAGCAGTAGAACATCAGGCCAGAGAACAGCAGTTGTTATCTAAGCAGATTGAGGCTACCGATCAGGCGGTGGCACGTTTGCACGCAGATCATCTGTTGGAAGGACATGGGCATGGGGAAGGACCAGGACTTACTCAGAGCAGGGCTATAATTTCCCCTATGGCAACAAGATGTCGAATTAGACGAGAAGTTGATCCTCATCACTCATCTGCGAACAGACACATCAATCGCTCAACGGGCGATCCTCCGGCAGGAAATGGGGTAAGTTCTCATACTCAGAGAGAATCTGGTGGCCCAAGTAGGTATCCATTGCCGAAGTTGTCATTACCTACTTTTGATGGGCTTAATGCTCGACTATGGAGAGATAAGTGTCAGGATTATTTAAAAATATTCAATATCCCTGAATCGTTATGGGTGATGACAGCCACGTTGCATATGGAAGGTAATGCGGCCACATGGCTGCAAGTGTATAAGGCTAAAAATGATTTGGGGGAGTGGGAGCAGTTTGCAGAGGCAGTAGAACATAAGTTTGGAACATTTGATCATCGTCAATTGCTGAACGAACTGTTAGAGATCAGACAAACTGGTTCGGTGGGAGAGTATAAAACACAATTTGATGAACTAATGTATGATATATCAATACACAACCCACATTATGATGAAGAGTTATTTGTGTCTCACTTTGTGAATGGATTAAAACCAGAACTGAGAGACAAGGTGCAGGGAATGATCCCAATTTCAGTTGACCAAGCTGCTCTATTAGCAAGGGTACAACAAGATATCAAAGAAAAAAATAAACTGTGGAAAACTAAGGGAACTGGCCCACACAAACCAGACATTGATCACAACAATGTAAGGTTGGGGCAAGGAGAATTATGGAAAGCCAGACAGTTAAGGGAATATCGTTGAATCAATGGTCTTTGTTATCAGTGTGGAGAGAAATATGAGCCTAATCATCAAGTAAATTGTAAGAAGAAGGCCCCAGTTCAGTTGCAAGCACTGACAGTTGAGGATACAGGAGAAGTTTTATCAGATGAAGTGTTGGATTTGCTAGAAACTGCCGATTTACATAAAGAAGATCTGTTTCAATTGTCTCTTCAGGCACTAGATGGCACTGATAACACTAAAACGGTGAAATTGTTAGCATTAGTACGAAATCAAATCATGCTGGTATTGGTCGACTCTGGTAGTTCGCACAGCTTTATCAGTTTGGATTTTTTGCGTAGAATTGGAGGGGTGCCACAGAAAACAAGAGCAGTCACAGTGAGAGTAGCAAACGGGGACGCAATGGTTTGTGACAGTTGGGTTCCTAAATTGGCATGGTGGACACAAGGCCATACTTTCCAAACAGATTTAAAAGTATTGGAGTTGAGTGGCTATGATGTGGTACTCGGAATGGATTGGCTACAAGCTTACAGCCCAATGGTTTGTAATTGGAATGAGAAAACGATGCAATTTGAACACAAAGGCAAACAGATTGTCTTGCAGGGAGTTCGGAACCTGGACATATCAGAAGTAAATACTGTGTCAGCGGACCAGATTGAAAAATGGAGGAAAAGTAGTAATATTCTGGTTTGGGCATTAGTGGAACAAGGAACAGAACAAAAGGAGGAGTTCCTTCCAAATGAAGTAACAGCAGTGTTAAAGCAGTTTGCAGATAGATTCTCAGAACCATGCGAGCTACCTCCGAAAAGAATATATGATCATTCTATACCCTTATTACCCGGTGCTGTTCCAGTGAATGCTTGACCATATAGATATTCTCCACTACATAAGACTGAAATCGAGCGGCAAGTTGCAGAAATGATTTCTTCAGGGATCATCACACCAAGCGTAAGTCCTTTTGCATCACCGGTATTGTTGGTAAAGAAGAAAGATGGATCTTGGCGATTTTGTGTGGATTATCGCCAGTTAAATGATCAAACTATTAAAAATAAGTTTCCAATGCCCGTTATTGATGAACTTTTGGATGAATTAGCTGGTACACAATATTTCTCCAAGCTGGACCTTCGAGCCGGGTACCACCAGATCAGAATGGCTGAACAAGATGAGTTTAAGACGGCTTTCAAAACTCACCACGGGCATTATCAGTTCCGCTGATGCCTTTTGGCCTGACTAACGCTCCGGCGACATTTCAGTGTGTCATGAATGCTATATTGGCACCATACTTGCGATAATTTGTACTTGTGTTTATTGATGACATCCTTATATACAGCTCCGATTTATCTTCACATGTGCAACATTTGACAGCAGTGTTCAGAACCTTACAGGATCACAATTTTTTTGTCAAGCGATCAAAATGCACATTCGCTCAGCAGCAGTTGGAATATCTGGGTCATATCATATCTAATAAAGGAGTAGCTACAGATCCGACGAAGACTGAAGCAATGACAAATTGGCCTACACCTCGAAATGTGTCAGAACTGCGGGGTTTTTTAGGCCTGACAGGATATTATCGCAAATTTGTAAAAAACTATGGGATTATTGCCAAACCACTTACCAATCTTCTTAAGAGCAAGGCATTTAAATGGGATGACCAAGCTGCGGAAGCTTTCATTCAATTAAAGCAAGCAATGGCATCCACTCCGGTGCTGAAATTACCAGATTTTAATCAATCATTCGAAATTGAAACAGATGCTTGTGATTTTGGAATTGGAGCAGTTTTGCTACAACAAGGACATCCAATAGCCTTTTACAGCAAAGCTCTGAGCAAAGCTCATCAAGGTAGGTCTATATATGAAAAAGAATTTCTAGCAGTAATATTAGCTGTCGATCGTTGGAGGTCTTACTTGCAGCGCCAAGAATTTATAATTCGAACGGATCATAGAAGTTTATGTTATTTGGAGGACCAACAACTGCAATCTGATATGCAAAGAAAAGCCATGACACGGCTCATGGGATTGCAATTCCGTATTGTGTATAAAAAAGGGAAAGAAAATGCTGCCGCAGATGCACTGTCAAGAGTTGGACATATGATGGCATTGCAAGCGAAATCAGAGGTTCAACCGTTGTGGATTCAAGAAGTACTTAATTCATATGTGACGTATTGTACTGCTCAACTGAAGCTCACTCAATTGGCATTGATTAGTCCGGATGAATTAGGTTTGATTTGCATCGAGGATTATTGACATCATGGTAAGATTTGGGTGGGAAGCAATTCACTCTACACCAAATTGATTGCTATGTTTCATGCTAAGCGCAATTGGGAGCCATTCAGGGTTGGGCAACATATCAACGAATCCATAAACTTTTTAATTTGGTGGTATGAAACAGGAGGTTGATGATTTTGTTAGCGATGTACAATTTGTCGCCAGCGAAACATGAAAGAAACAAACCACGGATTATTGCAACCACTTCCAATTCCTTCGTCCGTATGGCAAGAAGTAACAATGGACTTTATTGAAGGTTTACGCTGTCAGAAGGATGTAATGTCATTATGGTAGTGGTGGATCATTGTCTAAGTATGCTCATTTCATTACCCTACGTCATCCTTTCACTTTGCTCGGAAGGTAGCTCTATTGTTTCTTGTGCACATTGTGAAGTTACATGGGGTACCAGTGTCAATTACCACCGCGAGGACAAGATTTTTACTAGCTGTTTTGGAAAGAATTGTTCAAAGCGTTGGGGACTAAATTACAATTTAGCACATCATATCATCCCCAAACGGATGGTCAATCTGAACGAGTTAATCAATGCTTGGAAATGTATTTGAGATGTATTGTGCATCAGACACCAGGGAAATGGAAGAAGTTGCTGGCCTCAACTGAATTTTGGTATAACACAAGTTTCCATACGTCACTGGGATGTTCTCCATTTAAGTTGCTATATGGCTGTGAACCCAATTACGGCATTATACCTCTGTATTGTCGGACAAATCTCAGAGTGAAAGATATGTTGTTGGAAAGGGCACGTTGTACTGAACTTATCAAACAAAATCTGGCAGCAGCTCAAAATAGGATGAAACTTCAAGCAGACAAGCACAGGACAGATCGACAATTCCAAGTGGGTGAACAGGTCTTGCTTAAATTGCAGCCGTATGCGCAGTCTTCATTGGTCAATCGACCATATCCTAAACTGGCATTCAAATTTTACGGTCCATTTAGGATTGTGGCCAAGATTGGTAAAGCTGCCATAAGCTGGATTTACCACTTTGAGTCATATTCACCCAGTGTTTCATGTATCTCAACTAAAAGCCTTCACTTTGAATTATACTCCAGTATTCTCTAAACTGCCCAAATTAGTGGAATTGGACAGTACTCTTACCGAGCCAGAGGAGATATTGGACAGGAGATTAGTAAAAAAAGGGCGATTCGGCCATTGTTCAAGGCTTGATCAAGTGGACAGGGATTCCAAGGGAAGCGGCGGCGTGGGAAGATACGGATGTGTTCTGAGCGGTTTCCTCATGCGATTGCTTGGGGACAAGCAACCTCGAAAGGAGCCAATGTCAACAACATCGACTACGAAGCACGGTGAAGGCGAAGAACGATGAAGTCGGTCTTGAGCATACCGCTTCAACGACTTCACTCGATGGCTCTGCGAGGTTGATTAGCTTGGAGATGTGAGGCGACTATCCAGCGGTAGAAGTTGAGTTTGGCGTTGTCGTTTTCTCTTTAGCCGTTGCGTAATAAGCGGGCAATTCTTGTAAAAGTTAAAGCGCAATGTTGTTTGGGTTGTTAGCGCGAGAGCGCATCGGGTATATATACCCTTATGGCGGCAGATGGAAGCAGACTTTTGATGACTTGAGTATTACGAAATCTCTTTCCTCCGCCCAAACCATCTTCCTCCTGTCTCGTGTTCTTATCGTTCGGATCTATCTCACGCCTCTGTTCCTCCAGCGGCTAAGGGAGTGACATATTTCTTGCCCCAATTTAGCATTTCACGAGAGCTTATCCGTCCCATATCCCAAAGGACGCGTGCGAGATCCCGAAGTGATGGATTCAAGGAGCCAGCGAGGAGAAAGAAGGCCAGATATAAACATACCCATGAGGGAGGCCTCGAGGAGGTGGCGGCTGGAGAGCACCTGGTCGGTGGGCGTGAGCTGGCCGTGCTCGCCTGCGCGGCGCCCGATCTTGGCGATGCTGTACCCGTTGGAGCCCAGCACGACGAGCATGGTGGCGGCGACGGTTCTGGCCATGACGGGCCCGCGCCACGCTTTGCCTTGATCGGCGGCGTCTGGCGCCCGCCAGCCGGGCGGCGTCGCGGAAGAGCACAAGCACAGCGCCGCCTCTGCGGCAAAGCAGTGCGTGAAGCGGTGGATCATGGCGGCTTCGTCGATGCGTCGAACAGGTGGTGGGCGCGGAGGCGGCCTGGGAGGAAAAGCTGGGAGGGAATGCGCGACGACAGCGGGGATATCGAGGAGGATATTGGGAGGCGAAAGGTGTTAAAAATTATAATGGACGGCTTCTAGAAGTCGTACTTGGTCATCTTACTTTTTGCTATTCTGGCAGAATATTAACGGCGCCTTGAAACGCAAGCTTGGAGCAGTTGAAGAGATAATCTACCAGAGATGGTCCTATTAATCTCTTTTTAATAGTGTTGGCGTCAAAAACTTGATGTAGGGTTTCTGACAGCAGCACACCGGACGAACACCGGGTTCAGAGCGTGCCAGTCGATTTGACTTGGAACCGACAAGGTAAAAAATATAAAATTCACACAAAGCCGATCGTGAAGATCAATCGGCTTAGATCCAATCAGCTTGAAGCCGATCAAGATCAAAGTAACAGGATAAGTCTAACTAGCCGATTAAGGCTAATTAGAGGATGAAAGCGATCGATTACGAAGAAGGCGTCGCAACAAAATCGAACAAATCGAACACAGGGTGTAATTGGCGAAGATCAATAATCGGCGATGCGCAACTCTATTGATCAAAATCGATTACAAAGGCTAAATTACAAGATCTACTCCTAGTCGACAGGAAAAGATGAAAAAGTAAAGCTGGTTGTTTTTATGTATTGGCCTTTTCTGTAGTTTGCTTCGACCCTTCTTTTATACCCATCGGCCAATCGTATCCTTTTACAACACGTTTCAAGTTCTGATTCGTATTGGCCTTATCTCGGACAGTTGTTTTCTTAAAAGATCTTGCTGTTACCAATTACTTTCAAATCTTTCCAATCCTGTCCGTTAATTCCGTATTTTTGACTTTATTGCCGATTTTGACCAAGTTTGCCAAATTTTGGTGCAAACATATGCCCCCATTTTGAGAAATGACTTGTCATTTGTCAAAAATTTCACTATCGGCTTTTCAATCGGCTAACCGTTGAACTTCACTCAATAAGCGCTACTTTTATTTGTAGTAATTCTCGACATGCGAGTAGTGCGTTTTAAGCTGCTCGCGCCTTTTGAGATTCATTTCCGCGCTTCAAATTTTCTGCACGCTATAAAATCGGCCCCACCTTGGTCATTCTTCACGCGCACAAGCTCTTGAATCATCTGCAATCGGCTTAAGCTTACCGTTTGAAGTACTCTGAGGCAACCCTTTAGCTCATCAATCTTCCTTCATCGGCTACAATGGACCCTAGCGGTACTTATTCGATTCCATACACAATGACCAATATTTTACGGGTCCTTTGGGAAATCTAGGCGTCCATCCGTAACAAACCAAGAAGTCCCTCGATTACCTCTGTAATTCTTTGGTCACAACATAGAGGGTGGAATAAGAGTTTAGGGCTTGGTAAGCGACTCTAAAGGATGGAGAAATTGGTTTATCGGTAGCAGCCCAAAAGAGGATTGAATGGGAAAGAATGGGCATAGTGAGTGTATTTCACTTTCCTTAGCCGACCACGAAGCCAATGAGCCCTTAGTGGCCACGGCCTGTTATTTTGGTCGGATTGCTTTAATGCTTTTTATTCCAGACTTGGTCCCATCGGCCCAACTCTTTTAGATGTTGCTCAAGCTGTGTTGTCTTGGCGGATGGAGATCAAGTATCGACTTTTAGTGGAAAACCAAAATATAAACTCATTCGATCTAAAGGAGAGGTTGGGCCAAATATATTGGAAATAACAACAAGGTCAATGGCCTAGTATCGGACGAAGAACATGTAGCTTCCACTGAACCTTTGGCTAGACCGTTTTACGTTACGTGGAGCATCTCTCGGACCAACTCAAGTATATCAAGTGATAGCGAACGACTTGTTGAGGGCCGTCGGTGGCTTTAGGAAAAATCTTTTTGGGTCTTGTGTACCAAATGCTTTATATAATAAAAGTCGGCTTTATACGGGTTTTGGAAAATTCTTGTCGGTAATGTAGGTGGTCCAATGTGGTTCGTGCAAATATGGTACATCTTGTTTATTCAGCCGTTCTTTTAATTTGGATTCATAGATGATACTCCTTTTCCAAGGAAGATATACTTGAAGGAGCACCTATTCAATTTAGAGAATGCCGATCCTTTGGTGAAAGATTTATGATGTGCTCCAGAAATGAGACAAGGGCCTTTCCTGACATCTGTAGAAGGTTTCTATCATTCTTCTTGCAATTGAACACCGAAGGTTTCAAGCAGCAAGATTTCTTTAGCTATGGCGCTGCAGCCGATTTTCTTTGGCCTTCTTTTCTCCATCGGAAGCAAGCGACTCTCGATGCCTCAGGAGACTCTGGACTTGTATAGAATTTTTATTTCTCCATGCATTTTCCATGTCGGCCTTCATACTCGGAATCGGACCTTCCAGCCTTCATACGAATTTTACCACCCTTCAGTATATGCAAGGCAGCTCGGCTTTGGCCAGGTGATACCAAGTCTTCCACTTCTAGATCGGCTTCAACCAAGAGCGAGTCCGCAATGCCATATCGTGAGGCTAGTTTTGGAGTTAGTCGACAAACTTCAATCGCCTGATCTCCTCACTTCCATCCGAATGCTCGCGCTTGAGAGGTTTCACGACATGGTGGTCGGCTATCATGATTGTTTGTATATGGAGAAGACTCCTTCGACTATCGTCAAAAATTTTTCCAAATTTGCGAGAGACATCCTTAGTATCTAACAGTGAATCTAGCGGTGAAGCTAGCTCGTCGGGTTATACTAACTCAAGCTTAGTAGATAAGGTATCGGCTTTGAATAATCTTGCCTCATACATCGGTCTTATTCGGATGCATTTTTGTAATCATACTTTTCTTGCTATATATTTGCGAGGCTAAGGATGTCGGCAAGAAGCTGTTTCTAGCCAATCCGGGAATGAGCGAGGGCAAGAGAGCTCATCAATCGGTGGCCTTACGGGCTATACCTCGGCACTCTAGGGTGCATAGTCCATCCTTGTCGGATATCGAGAAAAAACAACCAAGTAGCGTAAATACAATCGACTTACCATTTCTTCTTCTTCCTTGAACTAACCTTTATCAGATTTATATTTCTAGAAAAGAAAAAGGCAAAGTATACCAAGGCTCCAGTGAAGAAGGGACCCAAGCCTACGAGAACAAAGTGGCGAGTTAGCCTCATGCATCGGCTATTGGAGAAGTAAGCTACGACACCTTGTATGATAACTTGTGTATTCTATTTGCATTGGCTTATCCTTCATTTATTTTCTTTAGCCAGCATAATCTGCCCAAGTCGCGAAGATCCTTGCCGATCTTAGAATATTTCAAGCTGCAAACTCCTACACCAAAGCCGACTCATCACGCGATCAGCGATTTGCGGAATTGTCGGATCCGACAAACTTACTTGGATTTTCATTGGCGATCTTGGCGACCGGAGATCATAGCTCGCGATGATTATGATCGAGAGATCGAAAAATTCTTCAAGTGTCGGAAAAGGCATCGGCTGCCGTCACTACGCCCGGGCATGAAAGAGCGTCTTGACAAGCTCTTCAAGCTTGTGATGCAACCGTAGTCGGAGATCCTGGCTGACAATCAGCCGATAAGGGATGCCATGGCTGCCGTTGAAGCCGATCTCCCTCCTGAAGCAATGCAAGCTCTTCTGGATGTATGTCACTTAGATGATAGAAGAATCGAAGTGGAGGAGGCAAAGAATCGGATCAAGCGTCGTGAAGCCCAAGAGGCGATCGGAAACTTTTGGAAGAATTGGTTGCCGATGCCAAGGCCAAAAAGCGCAAATTTGACATTGGTGTTCAACGTCTCAAATCAACGAAAGAAGTTCTTTCTAAATTGGAAAAAACAAAGAAACTCCTCCAGGAAGAATTGGTCAAGCTTGAAAAACAAATCGGAGAAGGCCAACAAACCTTGGAGGCCACTGCATCGGAGCTGAAGGAAGAAAAACTTGGCATTGCGGTGGCTATTGAAAATGTAACCAAGCAATCGGCCAAGGTAAAAATAGTGCCTGGGAATGCCAAAGGCGATGAGCGTCTTACGAATGAAATCAAGGATCATTGCAAAGGCATTTGGTGCTTTGTCGGCTTTGGTAGCGACCCTTCGAGATCGGCATCCGATATTAAGTTGTAAAATTTATTGTTACATCTTTGAAAAACTTGTCACGAATGTTTAAGTCTGAATATTTTTGTAATCTGTTTTAATCATAATCAATTTGTTTAACCGATTTTATTTTGCTTATATTTTGAGTTTGCAATCCTTTGGACCGATCAACGACATCGTGTTAATCTTGGCTCTGAACAAGATTTTAGTCGGCTAGGCTCGATCAAATGCTAGGATAGTATTTCTTTAGATATTTCCATTAATTGCTTTAGGCAAGACATGCCCTTCTAGCGTTTCCGATGAAGTCGAGTTTCCACCGACTAGTCGATTAATTTTATATGGCCCTTCCACGTGGCGACCATTTTCCAAATCGGTTATCTTTAGAACCAACGGGTAGTATAGTTTTCCATATTAAATCGGCTTGATCGAAAGATTTAGGCATTACCTTTTATTATGCGCCCGCTACTCGATCTTGTTCTTCTTAAGCCGATCAAGTGTAGACAAGCGTAACTCTACTAACTCGTCTAGGTTGTCGACCACTAAATCATTGTAATCTTGAGCCGACAAACCATTTTGTGCGGCTATTAAATATCGACTCAATATTGATCTCTACAGGCGAGCGGCTTCTTGTCCATACACTAATTGGTAAGGTGAAAGTTTTGTCGCTCGTGATAAGATAATCGATAAGCCCAAAGTGACTCGATAGAGTCGAATGCCAATTCCTTGGCTTCTCATCAATTTTCGTTTGATCAATTTGATTAGCGTTTTATTAGGCGACTCGGCTTGTCCATTAGCTTTGAGCATAGTATGGCGAAGAGTTTAACAATTTGATCCCTAAACTCGTCGCGTAACTCTGAAACTCATTTGACATGAATACCGTACCTTGGTCGGTCGTGATTGTTTGCGGTATTCCAAACCGATGGACGATATGTTCATTCACAAAACTAATCGCTTCAACACTGGTCACCTTTTTAAGTGGTATAGCCTCGACCCACTTTGAGAAATAATCGGTTGCGGCCAAAATAAACTTATGGCCTTTGCTCGAGGAGAAATATTTGGCGATTATATCTATTCCCAACCTCACGAGCGGCCAAGGTTTGATAATTGGATGTAAAGCCGATCTTTGGTGCTAGTTATGCGTTGCCAAACTTTTGACATGTCGACATCCTTTGTAATATTTGAAGCAATCCTCTAGCATTGTCGGTCAAAAATAACTTTGTCGCCTAAGCATCCATTTCATTTTATGTGCGATTGATGAGAACCACAAATGCCTTCATGCACTTCACCCATCGCCACTCGGGCTTCTTGACCTCAAGACATCTTAACAACAAGCCCTCCATAGTCCGATAATCGATTATATCGTCCATAACAACATACTTCAATGCTTGTTGCCGTATCCTTCGTTAAATCGGCTTAGATGGGTCGACGGATAATCTTTAATCTGCGTTCTCCGATCGGCAATATCCGTGCACATTATTGCTTTATCTACCAGTTCAATTTCTTGACTTCGGCCAACATCTTTATACCCTGACGCTTGTTGGGCCAAAGCATTAGCTCTATCGTTCAATTCTCGAGGAACATGACCGATAGAAAATGATGTAAAAGAGTGATAATTTCTAAGCCTTTGTTCTAAGTAATTCACTAACACTTCATCTCGACATTGGTATTCCCCTTTTATTTGTTGTACTACTAATAGTGAATCACCATATGCCTCAATAGCACTCACTCCAATATTTTCCAACAACTGTAAGCCTTTGAGTAATGCTTCGTACTCGACCTGGTTGTTTGAGCATCGGCTATTTAGCCGGAATGCAAATTCAAAGCTATGTCCTCTAGGTGAAGTGAGTACAATACCGATACCATATCCTTCCTCGCATACCGATCCATCAAAGAACAATTGCCATGGTGCGACCAAGACTAAATTTGCCGTCGTGTCATGTCTGTTATAAAATCGGCTAGGACTTGTCCTTTATTTGCTTTGGCGATTCATATGATAAGTCGAACTCGACCAAGGTGTAAGCCCATTTGCCAAGTCGACCTCGCAAAATTGGAGCTGATAATATATATTTTATAACATCGGTTTTACAGATGACTTTACAAGCCGATGCCAGTATGTAGTGCCTTAGCTTTGTGCATGTAGTGCCTTAGCTTTGTGCATGAGAAGTATAATGATAAACATAATTTTTCGACAAAAGGATACCTGACTTCTGCGTCTAGCAACCGTCGGCTTAAATAAAAGATAACCTTCTCTTTACCATGTACCTCTTGCGCCAAAACAGCTCCAATAGTATCTTCTTCACCGAGACATATAATCTGAAGGAATACCTTTTTCGGTGCGGCCGGAATGGAGGGTTGGATAAATACCTTTTACTTCGTCAAAAGCTTTACTGCGATCGGCTCCCCATATAAATTCCTCGTTTTCTTTCAACTTGACAATGGGGTAAAAGCACGGATCCTACGGAGAGGTTCGAGATGAACCGGCGGAGGTAGTTAATTTTGCCGATCAATTTTGTAATTCGTTTTACATGTTGGTGGCTTAGTATTGGCTATGGCTTTGACCCTTGTTTGGTGACTTGATTCCCCTTTCGTGTACCATAAAGCCTAAAAGCATCCTGTGACACACGAGCGCACACTTGTAAGATTCATCTTCAAACCGTGCGCTCTTATGTTTTGAACACCCTCTCCAAGTCGGCGGATGTTGGAAATCTTCTGCAGATTTTACCACTACATCATCTATATAAATTTCAACGATGTGGCGATTAAATCGTGGAAGATCAGATTCATTGCTCATTGGTAGGTTGCTCCAGCGTTTTCAAGCCGAAAGTCATTCTGATCCACTCGAATAACCCTATTGCACGGGACATCTAAAGGCTGTCTTTGGTATATAAACTTACGCCATGAGTATCTGGTTATACCGGCATTACCATCGAAAGCTTATGATCTTGTTTCACGATGCGGCATCGATAAGCATATCGGCTATTGGCATAGGGTATTCGTCTTTTAGCGTCGCCTTGTTCAAATCTCTAAAGTCGACACATACTCGAAGTTTTCCATTTTCTTCATTCTTTGGAGCGATGTTGGAAACCCATTGGTGTATCGGCAAGGCACGATAAACTTTGCTTGCAACAATCGTTCTATCTCTTCTTTTATGACTTGGTACAAGGCTGGATTAAAACACACAGGATCTTGTTTAAGCGGCCGATAGCCCGATTTTATAGGTAGCCGATGTTCCACCGATTGATGGCTTAATCCGGGCATTTCATGATACTCCCAAGCGAAACAATCTTTATAATTTCTAAGTATTTTTATTAGCTCTTCTTTGTATTTCACATCTAAATTTGTCTTGACAAAAGTTGGTCTTTTCCTATCACCGTTACCTATATCGACTTCTTCAAGCAAATCGGTGAGCGTGAACCCTTGCCCCAACTTTTCTATTTCTTCAAAGTCTTCTATGGCCCGTAGCTATCCGTTGTTTGCCGATAGCTTTGCATTTTGTCTGTAGCGCCTTCAATGTTTTCTTGTCCCCATCGGCGCAACGCCGTTTGCCGATCAAAGGTGTCGGGCTTGACAGCGATCGGCATAAGTCGATTTGCTTACGCATATGAAATCGCGATCGTCGGCGTCTTACCCGATATCTGACCCGACTTCTTCGTGTTGCCAATTCGCGCCGGAGCTAGCCATGGCGATGTCTTGCCGATGTATCGGTATAACGACCTCGACTTCTTCTCCGTTCCATTGAGCAGCGCTTGATGCATGGTCGATGGGATCTGCGGTTTGCATGAATCAATCCCGTCCGAGTAGCACACTGTAATTTCCTTTGGCGTCAATTACAAAAACGGCGTCGGCAAGGTCTTGCTACCGACGGTCGACTCTGTGACCATGACACCTTTTGCTACGTAGGGTCGCTTTGTGAAGTCATTGAGAACCATGTTAGTTTTGATTAAGTCTTCGTCGGACTTACCCGATTTTTACATGTTGTGTATGGCATTAGATTCTTTGTGGCGCCTCCGTCTACCGGCATCCTTGATATCGGCTTGCCATTTATATATCCTTTCAGTCTGAGAGGTTTGAGATGCGGTGATCGTCTTTGGGTTTCTCAAAGATGGCGCTCTGCACTCCGAACATAAGCGAGCAAGCGCCTCTTTGGTGATTGATTCGACTTTGAACTTCGGCGGCAATGTGAACACCATGTTGACATCCATGGGAGGTGTGTCATCCGAATCATGGGAGAATCAAGTCGTCGGCCGATTGAAATCTTCTTGGCTTGCTCTTTTCTTCTCCACTCTTTCTTGGCGCATCTCATTGGACGAAGTACATTAAACGCCGTCTCTCTCTTTCTCGGCATCGGCTTCACGAATTTCTTGTGTCCTTAGCCTCTGAAGCCGTCGTCGTTGTGATTTGCTCGGGCTGATGGGCACCACAGGTTTAGGTTCCACCGGCTTTCGTATCTAGCCACCAAGTCTCCTTGATCGAGGCGGTCTTGTGTGTTTTGGCTTGACTTTGTTCTTGATTCGGTTTAGATAATCTTTCATGGACCCCTATACGTGACTTTTGTTTTGCTCTCTAATCGGCCCGGATAGCCTATATGCGGCGATTCGTTGGCCAATCGTCTCGAGGATAATGTTCCATCGAGGCGGTATACGGTGATGGCAGCGCTACTCTCCTCTCCCACAAAATTGCCAAAGGACACTTTCTATGTGCCCTCTCCACGTTCTCATGCGGTACAAATTATCCGACCGGCGGGTATGATGCGATGGTCATTGTTCATCCTTTCATACTTCTCCATTAATTGTGAGAACGTTGGACCAAACCTTTTCGCGGGCCATCTAGATGGAGATTTCTCCGCTTTGTACCATTTACCCACAGGGATTCCCTTGGGTTTGATGGTCCTTGAATTTTTCCTTCTCGATCGGCTTCTATTTGTAAGGAACCGATGGTAATTTTCGATGTATGGCGCCGTCCGAGCTTGATTGTATGTCGACTTGTCGATCTTTTTCTGCTTTCGTCTTGCATCGGCTCTTTTCCTTTAGCGAGCAATGTACCATATTGATAGGAAGCGGATCAACATCTACCGCATGGTCGGCTCATCGGCAAACTTCAACCGACCATCTTCAATAGCATGGATCATTGACGGAAGATATTGCGATCATTAGTGTTATGTGAATAAGAATGATGCCACTTGCAATACTGCGTTTTTGATCTCATCGGGCGGCGGTATCACATGTCCCTCCGGCAATCGTATTATCTTTTCTTGCAGAAGTAAATCAAAAATACGATCACACTTGGAAACATCGAAAGAGTATTTGACCTCCGATTTGTTCCTAGTCGGCTTAAGCCAAGAACAGACTAAGGATTTCTTGGATCCTTTTACCCATTCGGCTATGTTTATTTCTGCTTCCTCGTCT
Source organism: Otatea glauca (assembly GCA_036346275.1). NCBI lineage: Eukaryota > Viridiplantae > Streptophyta > Magnoliopsida > Poales > Poaceae > Otatea > Otatea glauca. The sequence continues at coordinate 21,469,035 of CM070719.1, read as the reverse complement.
TCCGACGAATCACTAGGACAATATTCAACCATATTGACCTTAGCCTTATCCTTTTCCTTGTTGTTACTATTTTTAAATCTACCATTAAACACCTTATTGTCAGTGAATCGGCTTTCTTGAGCGATCGCGATGCAATAAGTGGCTAAAATCGGTGAATTCACCTTGCCCACCGAATTTCTCCCTAAGAGGAGGATCAAACCTTGAAATGCTAAATCGGCGAGTTGATTGTCGAGTAGCGTAACACTAAAACACGATTCTGATTTCTCTAAACCTTTTGATGTAATCATTACGATTCTCCAAACTTTTGGCGAATGAACTCGGATCTGAAATTCTTAACTCTAAAGCGCCGAAAAAAGTATTCATGGAATCGGCTTTCCAAATCGTTCCATAAATGGACCGAATTCGGAGGCAAACAAGTGAACCAAGTAAATCTGCCCGGATAAAGATAACGGAAATAACCTAATTTTTAACCCGTCGGATGGGCGCTTCACGCATTGTGCGATAAAGCGTCCAACATGCTCGAGGTAGTGATAGAATCATCCCCGAGAATTTGGCAAAGTCGGGACTCGAAATTATGAGGGTAAGGCATGCGATCTATGTAATCGAGTGCGGCTTTCTATAGCCGATCACTTTTCCTTTTGGTTGTATGCCAAATCGATCCCTCAAAGCGATGCAGATCGATCGGTCCAATTGGCATTATCGGCACCGCACAGTGAGCCCTTGATAATGTCGATCATAATCGCATCCGCCCCGAGTGCAAGCTCGGGTTGCCAATATGCCGCGTGCGTCGGCATTCGATTATCTTGATCGTGCCGATTATGCCTAATTTGTGGTTCCGCACCGGGATAAATGGTTACGAGTGCGTTACTACCTGTGTGGACCGGGTTTCTAAGCGGGGTAGGCTCTTGGGGATATCTCGGAGCCAATCGGCTGTGAAACCGATTGGGGAAAAGCGTAAAAAGGAGCCGACGGTGGTAGATTGATGGATGGATCATACTTAGCGGCGTCGGTATAGGCGTGGTAATGGCTCACCCTACTTGACCGAGGATCCCTAGGCAATATGACCGTAGGTTGTGTGGGCATCATCGTGGGAGGTGAGGTCATAGCCGATGGTTTAGGATCGGCTGGTGTGCTTTGCGTGTTTTGTGATACTGAAAAAACAGGATAATTTGGCAGAGCTTGTAGTGGGTCATGCAGGCTTCCTGACGAGGCTAACTCCTGGGCAATAGATTTAACGCTATTTGCTATCATCGACTTAAGAGTCGTTACCAGAGCCGATGATTGGTTTATTAAAGCATGGTGCACAGATTGGTTAATCATAGCCGATAATTCGGCCTGAGCGGGTAGATATCGACTTACGTTTTTCTGCACTGTGTCTCTCGTGGTATTGACCGTCGGCAGGGCAGATTTTTGTGTAACGCCACGTCTAGTCTTTTGGTAGCAATTTAGCATCATCTCTTCTAACGCGGCTTTTCGATCTTCAATCTCTTGACGTTGTTCTGCGGTTAAATCGTCCATTGTTGGGACGATTATAGCTTCTGTGTTGAGATCAGACGGCGGAATCGACTTCCCTGACGTGGACATTGTCCCACTGGGCGTGCCAAGAGTGTGTTGGCGTCAAAAACTTGATGTAGGGTTTCTGACAGCAGCACACCGGACGAACACCGGGTTCAGAGCGTGCCAGTCGATTTGACCTAGAACCGACAAGGTAAAAAATATAAAATTCACACAAAGCCGATCGTGAAGATCAATCGGCTTAGATCCAATCAGCTTGAAGCCGATCAAGATCAAAGTAACAGGATAAGTCTAACTAGCCGATTAAGGCTAATTAGAGGATAAAGCGGATCGATTACGAAGAAGGCGATGCGCAACAAAATCAGAACAAATCGAACCTGGGGTGTAATTGACGAAGATCAATAATCGGCGATGCGCAACTCTATTGATCAAAATCGATTACAAAGCCTAAATTACAAGATCTACTCCTAGTCGACAGGAAAAGATGAAAAAGTAAAGCTGGTTGTTTTTATGTATTGGCCTTTTCTGCAGTTTGCTTCGACCCTTCTTTTATACCCATCGGCCAATCGTATCCTTTTACAACACGTTTCAAGTTCTGATTCGTATTGGCCTTATCTCGGACGGTTGTTTTCTTAAAAGATCTTGCTGTTACCAATTACTTTCAAATCTTTCCAATCCTGTCCGTTAATTCCGTATTTTTGACTTTATTGCCGATTTTGACCAAGTTTGCCAAATTTTGGTGCAAACAAATAGTTATATAATAAATAGTATACAGTGATTATATATTTTTTCATTTGTTTTATAATTTATATAATTTGTATTGAGGAGGGAGAGAGAGGCATAAAAGTTTATTAGGGTGAGAAAGGCACCGTAGATTGGGTTTTGGGACGTAGTTTACTTGCTGCTAAAGCACCGTCTGTCGACAAAACCGTGTGCGCTGAAAGTGTTGACGCGGCGTGGGCAATCATGGCTGCTTTCGACAGCCCGGGCCGACACAACAGATGTCCGTTTGTCCGGTACACTGCAATATGATCTAAGCACAGATTTTTTTTAAATAATATTTAAAAAAATGGAAAATTACAAAAATAATATGCCGAATTTAAAAATTGCAAATCTACCTTCCTGTCGCCGTTCAAACAGCGATAGAGAGCTGTCGCCAAACGGTTCAGCTCTTTGTCGACAGAGAGAAGGATTTAACTCACAACCGTGCTGGAACACGGCCAAAAGGCCATTTGCACCCAACTGAGCCCGAGCGAGAGAAAGGAAGAGAAGAGAAGAGAAAGAGAGGAGAGGGGAAGAAAGAAGAGGGGAGAGGGGAAGAGAAGAAAGGAGGAGGGGGAGGAGGGGGAAGAAGACGGGGAAGAGAGGAGGAGGGGGACTTGTAAGTAATTAGGTGTACGACTTAGTGACCTAATTCGTGCAGGTAATTTTTTCGGTTCATTTCAATTAAATTTTATAAATACGATTTAGTGATCAGATTAAATAGACTTATAAGTAATTAGGTGTACGACTTAGCGACTTTAGATATACGACTTAGCGACTTTGATATACGACTTAGCGACCAGATTAATTAGGTTCTAAGTAATCAGCTATGTAGAGTAGCAATAGTTATTTAGATACATGATGTAGGGACCAGATTAATTAGGTTTGTAAGTAATTAGATACACGACTAGTGACCAGATTAATCAGGTTCTTATGTAATTAGCTGTATAGAGTATCAATATTTATGGACATACGAAACTCTGTAAAGTATGCGGGATAGTATGTAGTTCCAAAAATAAATTTATGTATGCATGCAACAATTATTTCAAGTAGTGTAGAGTACAGCGTCGTGGTACATAAGTGTAGCAGTATGGGTACATATGTGTATTCGAATTCGTACTAGCATTGAACTATTCAATTGCAGGTATGGCGGGCATCTAGCAGTACAAGTTGCTCGACCCAGTGATAGATGCGACTCACCGGAGCCGCTTAGCCACCTTACCGTCGTCAGACGATGAGTCATCGTTCGAGCTGAGTGCCATACGCTTGCTCACCCCCATGAGAGCTTGACGGATCGACCCGCAATGGATACCGATGTTAGTGCACTGTTGTCATAGTTGTGTTACGATGGCTTGGACCGATCGTTCTTATTGTATTTTCCTGTAGGTTGAGAGCAGCTGGGTTACTGCCTCTAACACGAATGGTGAAGGCGACTGGCGCCGACGCGTAGGATAGGCATGGTGCCTCCAGGAGGTTCTCATACGATAGGAGCTTGCTGACTGCGCTGGTAGATCGCTGGCGACCAGAGATGCACACGTTTCACCTCCCGTGCGGTGAGATGGCGTCGACACTAGAGGACGTCAGCTACCTACTGGGCCTACCTTGCACCGGGGACGTGGTGGTGCCTGAGACGTCCACCTGGAGTAGTGGATGGAGCTCCTAGCCCGGTTCGCGAATGTGCTACCTGCCAAGCGTGGGTACACACCTTTCAGTTCTGCGCATGGTCCGACGTAAAAGTGGCTGGTAAAATTCTACGTAAGTGTGATCTACTTTGTCTAAATTTTATTTTGATTTCCCATATAGTTGTCGAACTAACCATTATTTTCTATAGCCCGAGAGGATGGCTGACGGAGGAGGGGAGTATGTCGCCAATTGCCACTTCGAGGTGTACCTTCCCTGGCTATTTGGCTGGATCTTGTTCTGCTCGTCCCATGGGGACAACGTCGACATGCACGTGATCCAGTACGCGAGGGCGATAGTGGACACTGACCTAGAGGATATCCCACAACTGTCTTGGGGACCGGCTGTACTGGTTGCCACCTACCGAGCCCTTTGCGATGGGTGTTGTCGCATGGTGGACTCATCCACTCTTGTCGATTGTCCTCTACTCCTTCAGCTGTGGTCTTTTGAGAGGTTCCAGATCGAACGGTCGTAGATGGAGTTGGGACATTACGGAGTAGGCTTCTATGGGCCTTAGGGATGATGTGGACCGTCCTACCATGGGGACGTTGTGGTGTCGCCGATGGGTTAGTAAAATCACCTCTATCGTCAGTTGTATAATAATTTCCCATGTTTCGTACTAACGGTCGCCTATTTCGCTTTCTTGCAACTGACTTTCACGCCTATCACATCACACGCTTTGTACCCCGAGTACATAGTGATATTTGACCAGCTGACGGATGATCACATCATCTGGCATCCGTATCTCCCAGAGCTAGTCAGCGCGCGAGCACCTTAGGGCCTATCCCTGCAGTGCACTTGTGACGCCACTTTCTAGCTGACATGGCGTCACCTAGTCTTCGCTGTCTACATTGAGACCTACGCCGTCCTCTATGTCATGAGGCAGTTCGGTCTGCAGTAGGCGTTCCTTGTCGCCACTGGTGATGTCGTCCCGCCGAGCGTGCACACGTTAGTACTCTTTTACATCACTTCCATTTGCGTCACTCTCTGCGATGTCCTTACTAATGAGGTTATGTTGCCAATTTTTTTATGCAGCTCACATGCAAGGGCTTAGTTTGACAATGGTCAAAGAGTGCCACACGTACATACCCGAGGAAATGCATCCAACTTCTCGTGTAACGTGCTATGTACTTCGGTGAAACTATAGGTGTGTTTGATTCAAGGGTAAAGGATGGATAGGATAGTCCCATCTATCTTTTTGCACACATTCAATTGTTGGGTTAGATAGATAGGTGGATGAGGATATCCAACTCTTAGTAATATTTCTCAAATATGTTGGATAAGGCCATCCCTCCAAATTAGCTAGATAAGGTCATCTAACTTTCATCCCACCAACCAAATTTGAACTTTTATCCCATTCACCATCCAACTCTCATCCTTCCAACTAAATAAAAATTTGGCTCATTCCATCTATCTCTCATCACTTCAACCAAACATGAACTTAGATTGCTTCATCGTTACCAGGATGGATGGCCTTATTCCATTTACCCTTTGCCCTTGAACCAAACGAACCCTATATGTATCGTTTTTAAAACACGATGTAAATTGGTATGGAAATTTCTGAAAAAATTGACAATATTAATATAAAATCAATGATAACCCTATATGTATCGTTTTTAAAACATGATGTAAATTGGTATGGAAAGTTCTAAAAAAATTGACAATATTAATATAAAATCAATCTATCATGCTACAAAATTGAAATCTAAAAAAGATATAGACACTATTCACTAATTTGTCTTTTTCTCCTAACATACGACACATTTTCAGTTCAATGTTTGCAGATGCTTGATTGCATCGTGTAACATCCCAAAATTTGAGTTTTGGAATGTTGAATTAAAAAATAAACCATTTGCATTTTCTTGAATTAATTCCAGCTTAATTTGAATTTTCCATTAAAGAAAGGATTTAATTTGACTAAACTATTCATTAAACTAAAGATTTTCAGTTTTAGTTGGGTTCATTGTGCTCCAAGGATTTTTTATTGTATTTTTGGGGATTTTTTCTGAATTTAATTGCTATTTATGTGAATTTATTTGCATTTATTTGAATTTCTGGAATTTTTCTTAATCGGAAAATGAATTTTATTTCCAAAAACCCTCTCGGGCCAAATCTTCTCCGGCCCATCTCTTTCCGCGCCACCTTGGCCCATCGGCGGGCTTCGCTTCTCCCCATCTTGGGCCGCTCCACTTTCCTTTGGCCCGTTTCCCTAGCCCAGCTCCGCTGTGCAGCCCGCGTCACGTCGGCCGTCGGATTCGCGCCACGTGTGCGGCTGAGATCGCGCACACGAAACCATAGCCGCACGCCGCCGCCGTTCGGAGTCCACCCCGCTCACGCCTTGGCGTCTGTGCCGCGTCCATTGCGCGTCCCTCGAGGCTATAAAAAGCCGAGTCGTCAATTGATCTGGGTTCGTCTCGTCGCGCCGCGTCTGTCGCCGCTTTCCCGTCGCCCAAGACCCGCCGCCGCCGCTGCGAGCTCGCCTGCACCTTCGCCGCGCAGCCGAAGCCTTTCCGTCGCCGCCGCTCTGGTGCCTCTCCGCGCAGCTGCGTCTTTGCCGAAGTTCGCGCGTCGTCCTCTTCCGGATTTGTACCCGCGCACGCTCGATCCGCCTTTCCGCCGTTCACCACGCTTTCTTCTCTGTGTCCGGTAAGCCCGCGTCGCCGCTCGCCGTCGTCTTCCTTCGCTTCGTGGTGTCCGTCCGATCGCCTGCGAGCGCTTCAGATTGCGCCACGTCTCCCCGCCGCGGCATCGCTTCTCGGCCGTCCGATCTGGTTGAGTCGTTAGATGCGCGACACGCGGCAATCTGTGTCAAAGCTAGCGTCAGCCGACACCTCCGCCGCCACGTCAGCCCTGGTGTTGCGTCTGCCGCCGCGTCATCGCTTGCGTCAGCCACCTTGTTCTGCAGACCCGGTCCACCGTGGACAAGAGCCAAATCCGTGGACTCGGTCCATGCACCGAGGGCCGACCTGTCAGCCTAATAAAGATTTTCTGATTTATTTCTTTATTCGGGAAATTGATTGCTGACATCAGCGTGGCGCAATAAATCAATTTTCCAATAGAAAAATAAATCCGGAAATTCCGATTTTCTGATTTTTTTCAGTCTTTTTCTCTGATTTAATTTTCCAGAAGCTCGTTCTCTCTCACACGAACTCCGATTGAGGCGATTCAAGTTTCTAAATTTTTATAAAATCAAGATCTATCTTTCAGAGCTATTTATTTTCAGTTTTGAGGTTTTTTGTGTCTCTGTTTTGTATTTATTGGGTTTCATTTCTTCTTTTCGGTAGGCGCTAATTCCGAGGAAGCGAACGAAGACTTTGAAAACCAAGACTCAGCAATAGATCAGCAAGGCAAGTTGTAACCTTTAATCATATTGATCCTATGTTTGCAAAAGTAATTTACTTTTATACAACTGCATGTTGTTTTGTGTAACAATGCTTATTTAATGGGAGTAGATGTATACCTAGTTGACATTATGCCACCTTGATTAGTTGTATGCCGTGTATCCATTGTTAACCCTAGGTTGGGACATTACTAGTTGGACATAATCATTATACCAACATTGGCTTACGTAGCTATGCTTAGACATGCTTAGATATACGTTGGGATTCATGTCACACATTGAATAAAGTTAATCTTGACTTAATGAGATATTGAATTCTGGCCGTTAGCCACTGTTGTAAAATTTGTTGTACCATGGCGGGGTTTGCCATTGGTCTTGGTTGAATGAATTTTTTTCCCTTGGGCAAGTGATCGTGTAGTAAAGGGGGTGCTTTCTAGCACATTGGGATGTGGATGTCTTGCTTGAGACAACTTAAGGACTTAATCTTGTGCGCCATTGAACTGGGCCTAACCATACTACCACATGTCTGGAATGGGACAGACTTAGCTGATTAATTTGCAATGTCTAGCCTTGAGTACTGCCAGTTGGTGGTGTGGGTTCCGGGATGGACGGGTAGATTCGCAAGGCGCAAGAGGGGGCCCTAAGGGGCGAAACCTTAGCGGGCATTACCGAAGTTTAGACAATTGCATTGTAAAGCTTTGTCATGATCTCTCTGCCAACACACCAAAGGAAGTGTGCTTATTGCGCATGGCAACAAGAGCCGATCATGTCTTGTGGGTAAAGTTGTACAACCTCTGCAGAGTGTAAAACTATTCGAATAGCCGTGTCCGCGGTCATGGACAAGCCCGGGGATTTCACACGGGGTATAGAGTGTTTTATGAAATGTGGAATGTGGAATTGTTGGGATGTGAACGGAGAGTTCACTATTGTTTCGTTGTCTAAAGTATTGCTGTTGAATTTATTGGTTGATACTTGTTTTAGAAGGTGTAGGGTGATGCCTCGCCATTCTGTTCATGTTGTCTACCATTGATCTACCAGTTATTTATTTATCTTTTCATAAATATGCTTTCAATCTATTTATTGTATTTCAATTCAAGTTACTGCTTTCTGCAAATGAAATATATAGCCATCCTTATCAAGCCGTACATGAATATATTGCATCATTTCCCTACGGCTTGGTGAGTACTTTTTGTACTCACGGCTATACGCCTTTGTTGATCAGTTGCTGAGGAAGGATCAGGAAATGCTGAGTATCATGAGGAGGAATTCTATGAAGACTACGTGGATTAGGACTGCGTTCCCCAGACGATTGCCTGTGGCATGTCGAATGGCTCAAGTTATCTTTTTCGCTGCAATAGTATTTGTTTCTTAAGCCCTTAAGGCATAAAGGTGTAAACTTTGACCATAAGGTCGTTTGCTTTATTTAATAATAATTTGCTTCTTCCTAGTTAATTCGTCGTATGGAATGATATTTCATCTATGTTTCCACTGTGTGCACTAGCGTGATCTTAGACTAGTGCAGTGTACATAGAGGGTTTCGGATTTGCAAATCCGGGTCCCGACACATCGTTACTAATCTAACCATTTTTTATGACCACTAGTATCGCGTTTTGAACAGGATGAGCGCGAATACACTAATAGTTAGGAGGAACTAGATATACCCATCCCCAGAAAGCGCCCTCTATTCTCAAGTACAAGCTATGCAAAGCACGCTGATTATTAAGGCGACTGTAAATTTGTAATACTGATGTTAGAACTTGCCTTATTAATGAGAATCATATGTGTTTTATTGCATTATTCCTAGACGGTCCAAATATCCTTTCCTAGACATATTTGCTATTTAGATAGTAGGTACTCCATCTGTCCCAAAAATATATTGTTTTTTATTTTTTAGGTCTCCAACTTAGAACTTTGACTATGATTTTCACTACTACACAATGATACAACACCATCTCTTCATTTGGGTCGGTTCCCAATTTTTCAGAAAAGAACCGATAGTGAGATATGATTAAGCGTGGGTGAGAAATATGACACAAAACATCACTATCGGTCTGAGGTCAGAATCGATAGCGATGTTATTGGTATCATTATCGGTTCTAAGGTCGGAACCGATAGTGATATTGTACTATCGGTTCTGATCTTAGAACCGATAGTGATGACTTGGTCATCATGATCGCTTTATGAGGTTAGAACCAATCGTGACAGTACCTCTCGGTTTTTCGTCCCAATCCATTCAAATACCAAAAGTCCAGGCATGAATACCAAAAGCTGAGGAGTCCACCTCGTGCTTGACCTCTCGGCTTCCCCTTCATTATATAAAAAATGAGTTTACTCATCTCTATCCTCGCGCCTCTCCGCCTCCTGTTGCCCTAGTCACCCATCTGCCTATTTGATGCCCGCATCGCCCCTCTGCCTGCATGGTGCCTGCGTTGCCCCTCCGCCTCCCATATGTTGCCCCTCTGCCTCCCCAGCTACCGTGACGCACCCCATCCTGGAGACAAGGAATGTGTCAGCGCGACAATGGAGCACCAGATCCGCCATCAACATCTCTGTCATCACATCCGGCCACCGCACCACCCCAAGGTCAGTCTCATCGCTACCGGTTGTATTACTGCTAGTCATATGCTCAATGATGCTATAGGTCTATTGATGAACTAAATAACTAAAGTAGCGAATGTGGCCTTGAACTATAGAGTTGCTTCCTGTTAATGCTAGAAAGTATTTCTTTTATTTCACTGTCTTTGAGCTTGATCATCATATTCAGTATATAGTTTGATACTCGTTTGTCATATCGTTGCCGGTTGTATTGCTACTAGTCGTATGCTCAATGATGTTATAGGTCTATTGATGAACTAAAACAATTAACGTAGTGAATGTGGCCTTGAGCTATAGAGTTGCTTCTTGTTAATACTAGAAAGTATTACTTTTATTTCACTATCTTTTAGCTTGATCATCATATTCAGTATAGTTTGATACTCGTTTATCACATCGTTGTCAGTTGTATTGCTGTCAGTCATATGTTCAAAGATGTTGTCGGAACTAGAATATGCAAATCAGGACCATTTGTGTATATCGCACTAGTCCAGGATCACACTAGTGCACACAAGCTCAACATAGGTGAATATCACAATCATACACAATGAAAACATAATAAAAGACTTCATATATTAAATATAATTTATTGACTGACCTTATAGTCGACCTTTGCATGACTTTGCCATTCAGGGCTAAACTGTAAATACTAAATTAAATTGCAGCAGAAAGAAAACATAGATAAAACCATCAATATATCACATAGGCAACTGATAAAGCTTGCACCCTAAACATTCGTCTCCTCTTGGTACTCCTCTTCCAAAGCTAGTGTAGGTTCCTCCTGAAATGATGATTTTATTGTGACAAGGGTGAGTACTTAAAGCACTCAACAAGTTGTGCACAAAATGCAATTCTAATATATTTAAATGCATGGTTTATTCCAAATGAATGGCTGACATTGTTATTTTGAAGTAAAACAACATTTATAAATGAATACAGTAAATAGATTGAAATGACAGTAAAACAAATAATAATAATAAATAACTTGCAGATATTTCTCATAGTAAATTGGCACACAGCCCTAATCAACTTCCAAACTTTCCAATAGCACAAAGTCTCCCTTCCCAAGTTTTATTTTACAAAATCTAACCCTTGACTAAATTTCCTGAGCATTGTCCATTACTGTGGATATAGCTATGCGAATAGATTACACTCTGTAGAGGTTACGCATTTTACCCACATGATATGATCAAACTATACTGTCGGCCAAAACACGTACCCATTGACATGCGACTAGTAGACCATAACAAAACCTTTTAGAGACTGCATCTTAGCACCTACCCACCCGTTAAGTCCTCACTATTCCTTCACTCACCAAGAGCTGAAGAATAGGAGAAACTGACCGTTGGACAAATGTTAACATCACACTCCAAGTCCCCTTCATAACAACACACAGAGTTTGGTTATCTTCCCGAGGCTTCCAATGTTAAGACTCGGTAACTTACTTAGTTAGGTCCATCCCATTCCAGACATGTGATTACATGTTTGACTCAGTTCAAAGTCTTGCAACATTAAGTCCTTAATTGACCGAGGCAAGACTACCAATTACTCATAGAACATCATGTCATCGTATCAACCCATTGCCACATAGGTCCACCATAGCTCAAACTGTTGTAACTTGCCCCAGTCTAAATCACTTACCACCTCAGTTGATTATCGTGTAACACATGCCATCAATAAGTCAACATCATTGTGGGACAACACATGTCACCACAACTCAACATCATTGCGTGACAACACTTACACACACTTTCATAAACATGTTCCATATTCTATTAGTCAAGATTAATTTGAACTTCCAAAGACATGAGTTATGGTGGCATGGCTAAGCAACTACACACGGTCTAACCAACCCACGTTGGTATCTATTATCAACCAATATATCAAAGCACATAGGACTCAAAGGATGCAAGCAATTCTGATTATCTGCTTCTCTTTCCCTCTTTTTTGCTTCTTTTCTTCTCTCTGATTTTTTTAGTGCGGCTTTTTTTTTGCACTTGCCTTTTGTTTTCCTTTATTTTAACTCAAAGGCAAAATAAAAATCTCATGTTTTGGAACGAAAGAAATAGTTAAACAGATGACCAAAAAAATTGACAAAAACATCACAGCAAACTTCTAGGGCTCGGAACTCGGTTTAGAGGTTGATTTTCAGGGTCAAAAATTGTAGAGGTCTTTTACCTGTGGATTTTTTATATGCATGTCATCGTCCTCTTCGAAACAAAAAAAATACGACCCAATCGGAGTTCGTATGCAAAAGTTATGGCTGTTTTACTGAACACTGTGCAATCTAGAATTGACTACGACTTCACTTCTTCCTTCTGGTTAGGGCTAAAATAGCAATAGGATCGCGGGTGAGAAAGGGTGGCCAGCGGTGCAGGGCAATTGACACAAGGCGGCTTGCGACCTATTTAGGGTTTGTGAAGCGAGATATATAATGCAGAGCGGTGGCAGGGACAAACCGAGTAGGAATCAGTTTGGTTCTAGGGTTGGCAATGGTGGGATGACTAACGGTGCAAAACAAGAACTAGGGCAATGGAAAGGGACAACTAGAAACTAGGATCACGACCTTAAACTAGCAACAAGACGATGACAATGGACACAAATTCAACAAAGCAAAACTAAAACGAAAATTGCTAAGGCACAATGGGTTGTAGGACAGCAGAATCGATGATGAACTTTTTGTAGGGCAATTTTTCTAGACTCTAGGACGATGGCAAAACAAAAGTGGGGATACAGGAATTGCCTATCGGGCAACCAAGGCTCTGATACCACTTGATGGGGACGGTGGCCCGATCTTTTAACAGGTAGTAGTAAATCGATTGGTGGAGAACTCGACGTTGACGATCCGGCTTCCAATCAGAACTGATTCGAACCCTGCAATCGCTACACCACGGCTCCTTTGGTTATCAACCACACACAAACATGGTTGACCTCACCAAGAAGGCTTATCCCTGCATGTGAATCGAGAACACAAGCAAGAACGTAGAAGAATCAATCTGAAATTGTGAATAATATTAAGCACACGAGTTGGGGTTCCACAAACCGATGAACGGCGAAAAAATGACAAAGTGTCTAGCTGTAATCTAAGCAAAACCCATCTATTCTAGAGATAGCTACTGAATATATAAGAGGATGAAGGCAAGGGAGGTGGCCAAGGGGGTGGCCGTGCAACCCTAGGTCGTACAAGGCCTTTGGGCCCAAGTGGAGATGTCGCAGCACCCGGCAGATTATGTTCGTTATATTGTTTTGATGATTCCCGTCGATCTAGAAGGAGTTTGGACGTGAAACCACTTCCGTTGGAATGCTCTCGTCGTGGGATTATCTATAGAGTCCAAGAGCCCCTCAAACGGACTTTGTATGACCCAGATATGGTCATTTTTAGTTGGACTGCTCCTGGGAGCCGAACTGGACTCGTGAACGAATTGGACTTGATCTTGGGGTGGGCTTGGAACATCAGAAGTTGTTGGGCCCTTGTCTTGGCTTGATATAGAAGCATGGCTTGCTGATCTGGCATAGTCTCATCATGTCTCCTCATGATGGATCCAACACATATAATTCCTCACGTAGCCACATCGAATCAAGTGGTCTTTAATTTGAGCTGAGTTATTAAATCTCTTAAGATTGGTGCAATCACAAGGACAATACATGAAGTTTACACCCCTCTTCACCATGTCTTCTTCTGCATTTTTTTTGAACTCCTTAACACCCCTCTAAAATTCAGCACTCACATAGATTTTCTGATACATCCATTCATCATGGTCCATCTGCAACTAAACTACTGTAACACCCTAATTTTTGCTCTAATTTAAATTTTGAGAGTATTTTTGATTTTTGTGAATTTTTGGGAATTTATTGAAATTTATTTGGAATTACTCAAAACTAGCCTTCCTTGAAAACAATTAAATAATGGAAAAGTTCTAGCAAAGTTTTATTGAAAATATTTTATTTGAGTTCCAAATATCTCAAAGTATTTTCTGGAATTTTTCTAGAATTTTTCGCTATTTTAAAAGCCCCAAATGATTTAAGTGAATTTCTAGAATTATTTTTATTGAAAAGGTTTTAAAGTGGCTATGAATAAGAATGGGCCGAGCCCATTCATCAGCGCTCGCCGCCCATCCGCGCGAAACCCTAGCGCCGCCAGACCAAGCCGTTCGATCCGGATCTTGCGCTTCAGGCGTGTGCCACGTCGCCGCGACGCGTGAGCCTTCGGATCGTCGCCCGACGGACGCGCTGGATTGCGCCACGTCGGTCGTCTTCGCGAGATCACCGGAGCTAATGCCGCCGACCGTTCCGCTCGTTCGCGCACATAGCGCGCACGCCGAGGCCCCTTTAAGTGCACCGAGTAGCGCGTCCGTGAGCTCCTTCGCTGCGTCTTTTGACTCCTCGCACGCACGCCGAGACCCTCTCTAGCGCCTGACGAGCTCGCCGAAGTTGCGTCCTTGTGCCGCCGTTGTTTTTGCTTCCTCTCGCCGTCCCGTCGCTTTCCGTGCTCGCCCGTTCGAAGTTCACCGAAGCAAGACGATCGAGTGGACCACTTCTTCTCGCCGAGAAGCCCGCAGCCGCCGCCGAGGTCATCTTCCCGACCCGCAACCTTCGCTTCTTCGCGCCGCCAACCTCGTCGAATCGCGCCGACCGTCCGATTTGCATCGTTCGGTTACGGTGAGTCCACGTAGCCTCCATCTCTCGTAGATGTTTAGATTGAATCGTAAGCGTTAGATCTAGAACGAGCGGCTTGGATTAGATCTAATGTCCGCGATATGTTTTGTCTTAACCGTTGGATCGATAGTGGACGCAGAGGATTGAACCACGCCGCACCATGAATAGTAAAACTACCGTACCGTGGACCGTTGGATTAGATCCGAACGGTAGAGATTGGATCTGGTTTTGCCCTAAGGATCTGCGCCGTTCGATTTGAACGAGCGGCGGGATGGCACCGCACCCTCGCCAAATCGCGTCTTGACGCGTGGGCGTTTTGACCGAGCGCAGACCGATCCGCCGTTGCTTTGGGCGCGCCGCGATCGCGCCGCGTGGCTACGAGTAAACCGAGGCGCCGATGGCGGTGTGGTGCTGGCCGTTAGATCCGAGGGCACCGCTCGATGCGCGACGCGTGGCGTCGCGGGAATCGGCGCCGCCGCGTCGGCGCGGAATCCAACCGTTGGATTTAGGCCGATCATTGGATGCGCGACGCGTGTCGCACGCATCTCGGCGCGCCGCGGTGCGCGTGAGGATCGACCGTCGGTTTTAGCGAACGGTGCGGATTTTGCCGCGTGGCTGCTTACGTGAACCAAGCCCACGGTGAGACCGAGCCAACCCGTAGACTCAGTCCATAGACCAGAGCGACGTGGCAGCCTCTAGGCGTGCCACGTGTCGTGCTGACGTCATCGCTGACGCCATAAATATTTTCATATATAAAATATTTTGGCCGGAAATTCATTTCGGTGCTGACGTCATCATGAGGCATGCTGACGTCATAAATGTGAATTTCAAGTATAAAAATAATTCAGAAAAATCGGATTTTCTTAATTTCGTATTTTGATTTTATTCAAACTTCAAATGACTATAACTTTTGCATTTTAACTCGGATTTGGGTGATTCAAATTTCTAAAAATTCATAAAATTGTGAGCTATTTATTGGTGAATTTTATTTGAATTCTTGAGGACATATAGTCTTCTGTATTGGCTATTTATTGTATGCTTTGTTTGTATGCAGCGAGACGTAAATTTGCGGGAAGTTTCGAGGAAGAATTGTCGCCAAGACCAAGCTTGAACACGACCAGCAACTCTTTGAAGGCAAGTGATGCTTTGATCATTTTGATCCCAGATTTTAAAATGTAATTTATGCTTTGAAACTATGCATGCTAATTATTTAAAATGAATTTAAATTAATTTGGGATAATGTAGTTAATCAACCCATTTTGTTATGCCACCTTGAATTATTAATTGTATGCCTAGATCATTGTCACCCTAAGTTCGATTATATTAGTTGGATGTTAATATTGTGCCAACACGGAGGCTAGACCGTGAGTAGATGCTTAGCCTTGCAACGAATCATGAATGATCTTTGGAAAAATGCTACAATATTGATTAAAGACATATTGAATGTATTTTGAAAAGTGGTGTGATGATGCCACATGTTGAGATTGAGGTCAAAGAACTTTGTGTGGTTCCGCATCGATATTGAGTTATTCTTGGCATGTGTTGCACAATAATCAACTGGGTGGAAAATGATTTAGACTGGGGCAAGTGGCAAGAGGTGTGTGTGCTGTGGGCCTGTGTGGCATTGGGTTGTTGAGTGATGTGAGTCTGTGTGCCACATTGGGTGTGTGCCACTTGTTGAGTGTTGAAAGTCTTGCCTTGGTCGAGTTAAGGACTTCACCTTGCAAGCCTTTGATCCGAGTCACCCGTACAACCACATGTCCGACATGGGATGACCTAGTTGACTAGGGTTCGATATCTTTCCTCCGATACCTCGGGGTGACAAGACACGTGGGTGTATCTGTATGGGGAGCGACTGTGCTACGGCTTGGTGCCCATCCAACGGTGATTGGCCGGTCCTATACTTGGCTCTGTGTGAGGGAAGTGATAGTAAAGGCAACTGGGAGAGGTTCTTTGGTTAAGGTAGAAGTTCTGAAAAGCTTTGTTGCGGACAATCACTGTGTGGTGAGCGGTCAGATCTTGTGGGTAAAGTGTACAACCTCTGCAGAGTGTCAAAACTATTCGAATAGCCGTGCTCACTGTATTGAGCATTGCTCGGGATTACAATCAAGGGTAGTTTTTCATAAACAAAACATGGAAGGGTGGCTGTGTGCGTTGTTGGAAATGAACTAATAAGGTGTGTGCCGAGAATCTTCAAGAAAAACCATTTGAAATTAGTATTACTTATATCTGTTTCAACGCTTTAATCTAAACAAGATACTAGTTTAAAAATGTTGCTTGATGCAAAAGGATCATTTAAGCCAATCCATTGGAATAAGCTTTGCATATAGTAATAGTCTTGCATTCATGCATTACTTGTTGAGTGCCTTGTGTACTCACCCCACCTTGCTTATCAACCCCAACATCGGTGGAGGAGACTACACCAAGATGGGAGGAGGAGTACGCCGAGGACACGAGCAACTAGGGGCAAGCCCATCGGTTGCTGTGGCAAGATGGATGCTTACACGACTTTTTATGTTCGCCGCTATTTCTTTGTTTTGAATAATGTAAGCCTGCGTGGTCGATTTATCTGTAAGGAGACCATAAGGTTGTACAACTCGCTTTATATACATGTTTGCACTATTTATTCTTATATCCTTGTGAATGTCTGTGATGTGCAACCTCAGTATGATGTGTGTGCTAGCGTGATCTCGGAGCGCATGTAATACACAGAGGGTCCGGATTTGCGGATTCGGTCCCGACAGAGGTGGTATCGAGCAGTTGATCAGTAGGCCTTGACCTTAGTTTGGTTGTGCCTAGGAGGGTGAAAACTATTTTCTAAAGACCTAATCAACTTGAGCAAGAATGTCAAAGAAATCTCGACTTATCTCTTCTCCCTTATTCATACCTATCTTTGAATTTTTATTATTCTCTATTTAATTTAAACAAGGTTTGTTTTGGCAGATGAGGATGATCCATACCTATGGAGAGCGACGGAGGATACGCCGCGGAGTTATGGCGTATGATGCGATTGCTTGGAGGTTTTGACCGACCACCGCATCGAGGGACTTGGTGGTACAGGCAGACTTGACATCGCTGGGACGCCAAGATCACAAGTGTATGCTCGGGAGAGGACGAGGGCGAGTCGTCCTATCTACATCACCGCCAGAGGTCTTCTTTCGAGGCCGGGATTCAGAGACGTCGCCAAAGCGATGCGGCAAATTGCCCGCACTTACTCCGCAGAGTTAGAGGGCACCGTCTTCCGCCACCATCCGCCGCGACGGTCGATACAACAGGATGGAGCTCGTGGAGGAGGACGCCACGATCACCCACTGGCGAGATACGCCATCGCCAGAGGACGCTTGGGACGAGACAGTCCAGAGCCGCAGAGGACCCGCGACGAGGTTATAGAGGCAAGAACCCAACACCGGAGAACTTAGCTCATGCCATACGTAAGATCCGGGAGTTGGAGATGGCTCTATATGGACCCGAGCCCGAACCACCCTGGAGTTACATGATCCAGATTCGAGGAGCCGAGCGAGGCGCCCGATCTGAGCGAGCAGCCGGGACCAGCAGAGTCGATGGGGTCTTTTGCACCCGCCGCGAGAGGTCACCGTGACCGATTCGCCTCAATGCCGCAAAGACTCACGGCACGCCCGGGAAGCCGCACGGGTTGGCTCGATGGTGATCGAGTGTAGTAGAGTGTAGTGTCGAGACTCGAATATCCGAAGTCGCGTCTTTGCTCCGAGTCACCCTTAGGTGTGAGTTGTCATGGATTCCTATGTTTGCTTACTTACTTTTGGTTGTGAGTGTCACGTATGTGTTGCATTGCCCTTAGGCACTTGTGAGCAACCATACCGCTTTATATTATATCAATAAAGTGGCTAAATAATTTAAGTTACACTGTTTCCCCACATAAGTTCTTTTACTCGTCTATGCTTTCTTCTTTTCTTAACCATGGAAGCTTGCAGCAGATGGTGAGGACTCGTGGAAATGTTGGAGCCCGGAAGTGGAGCTAACAGACGGACAACGTAATGAAGAGTCGATTCTCAACCACCGCAGTCGATATGCGTAACACAGGAGCCTTTTGACAGCCCGGACTCAACTCATGACCACGATGGTTCAAACCATGCGCAGATATCCAATCAAGCTGCTGCGAATGTTCAACCAGGGGCAACCATGGACCACACCCCTACTCACGGTTGTCGGAGTTTATGAGAACCCGTCCACCTACCTTCTCGAGCAACGCCAATCCATCGGAGGCGGACGATTGGCTAAGGACAATCGAAAGGAAGCCGCACATTACCCAATGTGTAGGACATGAGAGGGTACTCTATGCCTCTCATCAACTCGAAGGGACCGCCGCAGAATGGTGGGAAAACTTGCGCACTCATGAGGACCCGCGAGTATCACATGGGAGGAGTTCACCTCGGCCTTCCACAGCATCATGTACCCGAGGGTATCATGGATCTTAAAAGGAGGAGTTCGAAGCCTCAAGCAAGGCGGCGATCGATGGCCGATTACGAACAAGTTCACCTAACCGCACGCTACGCACTGCAGGACGTGGCTACGGATAAGGCCGCATAATCCCGCTTCATGAAGGGATTGAATGCAGGTTGCAGTGGGACCGATCACCCACACATTCCCCGACTTTCAAGAGTTAGTTAACAAAGCCACGATCTTAGAGGACAAGCGCCGAGAGTTGGATGACAACAGAAGCGCAGAATGGCGCAACAAGGAGGTCGTCGTACAGGGCAGAGGCAGAGGACGGCACCCCAACAGCTCATTCGGTACCGGCCTAGAGGCAATGATGAGCACCACCGCCGCAAATCGCCCGATGGGTCAAAATGTTGAGACTCGGCGGAACTATGGCACAGATGGAGGAACCTCTCGGGCCGTGGGAAGACGTTGCTATCATTGCAATGAAATGGGGCATTTGCCAACAATCGCCCTAAGAAGGAGGTGTCACCCGGTTCGCTTTAACACGGGAACACACCGCAAGGACTCCCGCACTAATCATGAACGCGGGCATCAACAAAGAGCGACTCCATCCCAAGGAACGCACGAGGCAAAGTCAACCACATCACAACAGATGAAGTCCGTAACGCCTCGGACGTTGTAATCGGGTAAGTTCCTAGTAAACTCGCATTACCATCGCTTTATTTGATTCCGACTTCGCATTCTTTTATTTCCGAGATTTTGCTGTTCAAAATGATATGGAAATAGTGAATCTTAAATGTGTGCTCATAGTCCAATCTCTCGGATCGTAACTCCGATCTAAAGTAGGATGTTCGGGTAGGAATAATAATTAATGGAGTTGAGTTCCTAGCTAACTTAATCGCCCTTAATACCCAAACCTTGGATGTTATCCACGGGAATGGATTGGTTAACCGATCACAAGGCGATATTGGATCATGGAAAAGAGTCATATCGGTCGAGAGCCGGATGGAAAGAAAATTGAGTTTGAAGCGAAACCAAGATGCGAGATGGACAATTGATGGTCAACAAAGATGAAGACTGCCGACAGAGGAAGTCTCCATAGTCAATGAATATCCGGATGTTTTCCCGTAAGATTTACCGAATGCCGCCAGATAGAGATATCGAGTTCGTGATAGAACTAGTTCCGAGGACAGCCCAATAGCTAAGAGACCTTACGGGATGTCCACAGAGGAATTGGTGGAAATGAAGAAGCAAATTGAAGAACTTTGGAAAAGGGATTTATAAGACCTAGTTCATCGCCATGGGGAGCACTGCCTTATTCGTTAAGAAGAAGGACGGAAGTTTCAGGATGTGTATAGACTATCGTGCACTCAATGATGTGACGATAAAGAATAAGTATCCGCTACCGGGATCGATGATTTGTTTGACCGATTGAGAGGAGCAGAGTATTCTCCAAAATTGATCTTCGATCAGGATACCATCACCAAGATCCGATCGAGGATATTCAAGACCGCATTTTCGTCAAGATATGGACACTACGAGTTTACAAATGATGTCTTTTGGTCCGACAAATGCACCAAAGATATTTCATGAACTTAATGAATAAGGTTTTATGGAAAACTTGGATAAGTTCGTCGTCAGATTCATAGATGACATCCTTATCTATTCCAAGACGAGAGAAGAGCACGCCGAGCACTTGAGGCTAGTCCTTGAAAAGTTGAGGGAACAACAGTTGTTTGCGTAAATTTAGCAAATGTGATTTCGGAAAGATAAGGTGGAATTTCTTGGACACATAATGACAAAGAGAAGGAGTTGTCAGAGATCCAAAGAAAGTGGAAACGGTTTTACATTGGGAATGTACCAAGACGGTAACCCAAATCCGTAGTTTCCTTGGAATGGCGGGTATTACCGTCGATTCATTGAAGGATTCTCTACGATTGCGTAGACCTCTCACGCAATTGTTGAAAAAGAAAAGAAATTTTTATGGACACCGAGTGTGAGAAGAGTTTTCAGAATTGAAAAGGAGGTTAACATCGCACTGTATTAGTTTTACCAGACGCTCACCAAGACTTTGACATTTATTGTGATGCATCGCGTCGAGGATTGGGATGCGTGTTGATGCAAAATAGGAAGGTAATTGCCTATGCATCGAGGCAATTGAGACCACATGAGGAGAACTATCCGACTCATGATTTAGAATTAGCCAGTAGTGCATGCACTAAAAATATGGCGCCATCATCTCATCGGAAATAGATGTGAAGTATATCTCGATCATAAAAGCCTTAAGTATATTTTCACACAAGTGACCTAAATATGAGGCAAAGAAGATGGTTAGAGTTAATCAAGGATTATAATGTGGGAATTCACTACCACCCGGGGAAAGCCAACGTGGTGGCAGACGCCTTGAGCAGAAAGAACCACAGTGTAAATATGCTGTTGGAAACAAGTCAGGCAGAATTGTGTAGGGATTTTAAACTAGAATTGGAAATGGTACCAAAAGGATTCCTAGTAACCTTGAAGTAAGACCTACCGAAGATCGATCGAGGAAGGCGTAAAGATGATGATAAGATCAAAAGAATTAAGGGCAAAATGGATGAAGGCAAAGCAAAAGATTTTAAACTGGATGAACAAGGTACTATGTGGTTCAAAGGGCGCATTTGTGTGCCGAACAAAAAGGAGTCAGAAGGTTCCATGCAAAAGGGAAGCTCGCACCCAGATATGTCGGACCATTCAAAATCTTGAGCCAGAGGTGAAGTTGCGTATCAATTGAGTTACCGCAGTCTTTGGCAGAGTGCATGACGATTCCATGTGTCTCAATTAAGAAGTGTCTTCGAGTACCGGAAGAGCAAACACCTTTGGAGGCAATTGAGCTGCAAGAAGATCTGACTTACAAAGAACCTCCAATGAAGATTCTGGACGTAATGGACAGAGAGACAAGGAACAAGTCAACGCGCTTCGCAGAGTTCAAATGGAGCAACCATTCGAAAGTGAAGCAACGTGGGAACGTGAAGAAGATCTGAAGAAGGAGTTCCCTAACCTGTTTCTATAGACAGCCCTGAATCTCGGGGACGAGATTCTGTTTAAGGGGGAGGTTTGTAACACCCTAATTTTTGCTCTAATTTAAATTTTGAGAGTATTTTTGATTTTGTGAATTTTGGGAATTTATTGAAATTTATTTGGAATTACTCAAAACTAGCCTTCCTTGAAAACAATTAAATAATGGAAAAGTTCTAGCAAAGTTTTATTGAAAATATTTTATTTGAGTTCCAAATATCTCAAAGTATTTTCTCGAATTTTTCTAGAATTTTTCGCTATTTTAAAAGCCCCAAATGATTTAAGTGAATTTCTAGAATTATTTTTATTGAAAAAGGTTTTAAAAGTGGTTATGAATAATGAATGGGCCGAGCCCATTATCAGCGCGCCGCCGCCCATCCGCGCCGAAACCCTAGCGCCGCCAACCAAGCCGCTCGATCCGGATCGCGACGCGCGGTGCGTACGCCACGTCGCGACGCTGTGAGCCTTCGGATCGTCGCCAGACGGACGCTGCTGGATTGCGCCACGCCGGTCGTCTTCGCGAGATCACGGAGCTAATGCCGCCGACCGCTCCCGCCGTTTCGCCGCCAGTAGCGCGCACGCCGAGGCCCCTTTTGCGCACCGAGTAGCGCGTCCGCAGAGCTCCTTTTTGCGTCTTTTGACTCTCGCGACGCACGCCGAGACCCTCTCTAGCGCCCTGACGAAGCTCGCCAGAAGGCGCCCTTGTGCCGCCGCTGTTTTGCTTCCTCTCGCCGCCGTCCGTCGCTTTCGCCGTGCTCCGCCCTGCTCCGAAGTTCACCAAGCAAGACGATCGAGTGGACCACTTCTTCTCGCCGGAGAAGCCTCGCAGCGCCGCCGCCGAGGTCATCTTCCCAGCCCGGCAACCTTCGCTTCGCCGCGCCAACCTCGCCGAACCGCGCCGACCGTCCGATTTGCATCGCTCGTTCCGTGAGTCCACGTAGCCTCCATCTCTGAGATGTTTAGATTGAATCGTAACCGCTAGATCTAGAACGAACGGCTTGGATTAGATCTAATGTCCGCGATATGTTTTTGTCTTAACCGCTGGATCGATAGTGGACGCAGAGGATTGAACCACGCCGCACCATGAATAGTAAATGTACCGTACCGTGGACCGCTGGATTAGATCCGAACGGTAGAGATTGATCTGGTTTTGCCCTAAGGATCGCGCCGCTCGATTTGAACGAGCGGCGGATGGCACCGCACTCGCCAAATCGCGCGGCCGACGCGCGGGCGTTTTGACCGAGCGCAGACCGATCCGCCGTTGCTTTGGCGCGCGCCGCGATCGCGCCGCGTGGCTACGAGTAAACCGAGGCGCCGCAGATGGCGGTGTGGTGCCTGGCCGTTAGATCCGAGGGCACCGCTCGATGCGCGACGCGTGGCCGCGCGGGAATCGAGGCGCCGCCGCGTCGGTGCGGAATCCAACCGCTGATTTAGGTCGATCACCGGATGCGCGCGCGTGTCGCACGATCTCGGTGCATCGCGGTGCGCGTGAGGGATCCGACCGCCGGTTTTAGCGAACGGTCGGATTTTGCCGCGTGGCTGCACCGCTCGCGGAACTAAGCCCACGGAGACCGTGAGCCAACCCGTGAGACTCACCCATAGACAGAGCGACGTGGCGACCTCGGGCGTACACGTGTCGTGGCCGACGCTATCGCCGACGCCATAAATATTTTCATATATAAAAATATTTTGGCCGGAAATTATTTCGGTGCTGACGTCATCATGAGGCATGCTGACGTCATAAATGTGAATTTCAAGTATAAAAATAATTCAGAAAAATCGGATTTTCTTAATTTCTGATTTTGATTTTATTCAAACTTCAAATGACTATAACTTTTGCATTTTAACTCGGATTTGGGTGATTCAAATTTCTAAAAATTCATAAAATTGTGAGCTATTTATTGGTGAATTTTATTTGAATTCTTGAGGACATATAGTCTTCTGTATTGGCTATTTATTGTATGCTTTGTTTGTACGCAGAGACGAATTTGCCGGAAGTTTCGAGGAAGAATTCGCCGCTCAAGACCAAGCTTCGAACACGACCAGCAACTCTTTGAAGGCAAGTGATGCTTTGATCATTTTGATCCCAGATTTTAAAATGTAATTTATGCTTTGAAACTATGCATGCTAATTATTTAAAATGAATTTAAATTAATTTGGGATAATGTAGTTAATCAACCCATTTTGTTATGCCACCTTGAATTATTAATTGTATGCCTAGATCATTGTCACCCTAAGTTCGATTATATTAGTTGGATGTTAATATTGTGCCAACACGGAGGCTAGACCGTGAGTAGATGCTTAGCCTTGCAACGAATCATGAATGATCTTTGGAAAAATGCTACAATATTGATTAAAGACATATTGAATGTATTTTGAAAAGTGGTGTGATGATGCCACATGTTGAGATTGAGGTACAAAGAACTGTGTGGTTCCGCATCGATATTGAGTTATTGCCGCATGTGTTGCACAATAATCAACTGGGTGGAAAATGATTTAGACTGGGGCAAGTGGCAAGAGGTCGTGTGCTGTGGGCCTGTGTGGCATTGGGTTGTTGAGTGATGTGAGTCTGTGCTACATTGGGTGTGTGCCATTGTTGAGTGTTGAAAGTCTTGCCTTGGCCGATTAAGGACTTCACCTTGCAAGCCTTTGATCCGAGTCACCCGCATAACCACATGTCCGACATGGGATGACCTAGTTGACTAGGGTTCGATATCTTTCCTCCGATACTCTGGGTGACAAGACACGTGGGTGTATCTGTATGGGGAGCGCACTGCTACGGCTTGGTGCCCATCCAACTGATTGGCCGGTCCTATACTTCGCTCTGTGTGAGGGAAGTGATAGTAAAGGCACACCGAGAGGTTCTTTGGTTAAGGTAGAAGTTCTGAAAAGCTTTGTTATGACAATCACCGTGTGGTGAGCGGTCAGATCTTGTGGGTAAAGTGTACAACCTCGCAGAGTGTCAAAACTATTCGAATAGCCGTGCTCACGGTATTGAGCATTGCTCGGGATTACAATCAAGGGTAGTTTTTCATAAACAAAACATGGAAGGGTGGCTGTGTGCCGTTGTTGGAAATGAACTAATAAGGTCAGTGTGCCGAGAATCTTCAAGAAAACCATTTGAAATTAGTATTACTTATATCTGTTTAACGCTTTAATCTAAACAATATACTAGTTTAAAATGTTGCTTGATGCAAAAGGATCATTTAAGCCAATCCATTGGAATAAGCTTTGCATATAGTAATAGTGTCCGATTCTGCATTACTTGTTGAGTGCCTTGTGTACTCACCCCACCTTGCTTATCAACCCCAACATCGGTGGAGGAGACTACACCAAGATGGGAGGAGGAGTACGCCGAGGACACGAGCAACTAGGGGCAAGCTCACGATCGGTTGCCCGTGGCAAGATGGATGCTTACACGACTTTTTATGTTCCACCGCTATTTCTTTGTTTTGAATAATGTGCTCGCGTGGTCGACTTATCTGTAAGGAGACCATAAGGTTGTACAACTGCTTTATATACATGTTTGCACTATTTATTCTTATATCCTTGTGAATGTCTGTGATGTGCAACCTCAGATGATGTGTGTGCTAAGCGTGATCCTCGGATCGCATGTAATACACAGAGGGTCCGGATTTGCAGATTCGGGTCCCGACAACTACGCACACTAAATTATGAAAAAACAGGAGCGATAGCTAGCTAGCTATTTCTAATATTGAGATATATATTTAATTACCTTTGAAAAATAGAGGACAGGTTCCAAGATATATAATTTTACTCCCGATACCTTCTTCTTTAGTTAAGAGCTTTTAATTCCCTAGTTAGGAGACATACATTTAAAACATCAACAATGATATCGAATTACCTAATACAGTAAGCTTGCACTTGTTTCGACTTCAATGGAACAAAATAAGCGTGGAAGCATTAACAAAGTCGAGGAATTGAATGTTCTTAAAAAACATCTATCTGTTGACCAACTAAGTACCTAGGATGGCTCCTAATCTCTAATTAGGTTAGGCCGTAATCCCATTCGAGGATATGTGGTTCAGGCAAGTTCCTAAACTATTGTACAACTCCAGAGAAAATTCTAGCAGCATCTCCCCGCTGTTCTCCAAATACATGTCTCGATAACAAATCAAGAGGGTGTGTATCCGGAGAACACCAGGGAAATGCTCCTGAAATTTTCTCTACAGTTGTACAATAGCTTAGGAACTTCCCGAACCACCTATCCTAGAATTTTCAAAAAAAACATGGACAATTGAAGAGTATTTTTTTATATAAAAATATGTTATTTTAGCATATTTATAAACAAGCACGCTCGAACGGTAGACGTAGTTTACACAACCTAAACTCTAACATTCATCTTATTACAGTAACAATAATTCCAAATTAACACGAGAGTACTAAAAAGCACATAAATGGATGTGTGTTTGTCAAATAAACGGTGTGAAATCTGATAAGATACACAAAATTCCAGTGCAACCTAAACTCCCTTTGCGACATATCGAATTACCTAGAGCAAAATTGAAGAGATTTGAAGGAATGCTCACCTTTTGAAGAAAACCACAAATAAAGGAAAATTGAGGGGAAATCTCCTCAAGCTAGGGCATCAACTTTACCCTCTTAACACCCATCCTCGAGGATTTCATAATTTCTCACCCAAGTATTGGTTCCAACCAGAGTATGTTGTGTTTTTGGGGGCGCGGTGACTTTTTTGACTCTAGAACAACAATAGAGGAGAATTCAGCCCGAGGGTATATATAACCTAGCGAGGCACATCACAATCGGTTCAATCCTGAGAACCGATTGTGATGATTCTCCACCAATTATTAACACCCTCGCCAAATCATCTATCACAATCGGTTTTTTCCTGAAAAGTTTGGAACTGACCCAGATGAAGTGATAGTACTGTACCATTCTGTAATATTGTGTGGTCCGTATATATCATACAATGATTTCTGATGAGATAATAAAGCCACAACTTCAAAGCATGCACTACAGCAACTAACTCCAAATCATGCGTAGGGTAATTCTCCTCATGCATTCTTAATTGTCTTCACGTATACGCAACAACTTTGCCTTCTGCATCAACACACAACCAAGTCCTTGTTTGGAAGCATTAAAATAAATATCAAAACTACTCTACACATACGGCAACACTAACACTGTTGCTGTCGTTAGAAGCTTCTTTAATTCTCTTGGCATCGAAAAATATGATGAAGGATTGATCGGCTCAAACACATGCAAACACCGGGTTTAAGTTGGTTCGCGACGTGCCAACCGATTTGATCTTGCAATTGGCAAGATAAATAGGTGCAAACAGATATAACTGGCTTAAACAAAGATAAATGAGCGTCTCAGCCGATTAGATTGTACGATCAG
The DNA here is from genome assembly GCA_036346275.1 of Otatea glauca. NCBI lineage: Eukaryota > Viridiplantae > Streptophyta > Magnoliopsida > Poales > Poaceae > Otatea > Otatea glauca. The sequence goes on along the minus strand of CM070719.1, from coordinate 21,441,635 downwards.
ATAGATGGATCTAAATGACTATTACAGCCGATTAGACGATGGTAAAGGTATGTTTTACCCAGAAAAAAGGCGATGCGCAACAAGATCGGTATGGAAACAAACCTGGGATAATTGGCGTAGTTGAAGATGACCAACAATCGGCGATGCACAACTTTATTGACCAAAATCGAACTACAGAGAAGATTCTAAGTTACAAAAGCTACTCCTAGTTGACAGAAAGTAAATAAAAAGTAGATGCGAGTTGATTGATTGGCTCTGGGCACCTTTTCTTATCACCTCTAGACCTCTTATATAGCACTTAAGCCGATTGTATCCTTCTCTGATTCTTGCAAACACATGATTCGTATTGGCCTCAACTTCCAAAAGATTAACTTATCTCCAAGCCGATATCGGCTAAGACTATCCATGTTTAACCTTATCTTCCTAAATCGGCTACATCTACTAAATCTTGGTGTCAACAATATCACTTACGCTGATCGTATCCTTCTTCAACTCAAGATCCACAGTGCGTATCGGCCTCAACTTCTAGGAAATAAATTACTCTTTGAGCCGATATCGGTTAAGACTCTCCATATTGAAATCCATATCGGCTATAATTCCAATTGTAATGTATCTTCTCCCTTTTTAATCGATATCAGCCAAAAATATCTAATTTCATCTTTGACCTAACAAATCGATTATGCCTTGCCAAATTTAGGTGCTAACATATACCCCCCATTTTTTGGAGATAACATGTTATCTTCCAAAAATCTTCTTCATTGGCTTGAACATGTATTTTCTTATCACAGCCAAAATTTAAATGCATCGAATTAATTTGGCTTTCAGATCAGTAATCGACCAGCTCGTATCTTCATTGTTGATAGTAACAATTTGAGTTTTAGCCAATCAAGATCCAACCAGTACCTTAGGTGGTACCTTTTCAAGTATTTGCCATTAATTGCTTTAGGGAATACCACACCGTCTAATGTTTCCAATATGTAGGAGTTACCTTGGACAAACTGATGCACACTATATGATCCCACGTTGATCACTTACCGAATCGGCTATCTCTCCAGCAGACAGGTGGTATGGTTTTCTAGACTAGATCAGCTTCGTGGAACTAAAATCATCGGTTGAATCCAGTTCTTTCTTCCTCCACTGCCACCTATGCTTCTTCAGTTCCAAGACATCTCAACAACAAACCTTCCATCGTTCGATAATACAAAGTATCGTCCAGGATTACATACTTTAAAGCTTGCTGCCTAACCTTGCGCTCTGTCAGCTTGGATGGGTCGATTAAGTAATTCCTTATTTGCGTTCTCCAGTCAATGATGTCTGCGCACATGATAGCTTTGCTCACTAGTTCAGTCAACTGGTATCGGCCAAAGTCTTTGTACCCCGACGCCTGTTGAGCCAGTGCGTTGGCCCTATCGTTTGATTCTCGAGGGATATGACCGATAGAAAATGAGGTAAACGAGCTGATAATTTCGAAGCACTGTTCTAGATATTTAAGTAATATTTCATCACGGCACTGGTATTCACCTTTTATTTGCTGTACGATTAACATGGAATCGCCATATGCCTCAACAGTACTTATTCAGATATTTTCTAACAATTGTAAGCCTTTGAGCAACGCCTCATACTCTGCTTGGTTGTTTGAACATCGACTATTTAGCCGAAATGCAAATTCAAAATTATAACCTTTGGGTGATATGAGTACGATACCAATGCCATCGCCTTCCCTGCATACCGACCCATCAAAAAATAACTGCCAAGGGGAAACAGACACTAAGTCGACAGCGGTATCATGTCCCGTTATAAAATCGGCTAGAACTTGTCCTTTAACTGCCTTAACCGATTCATAAGATAGGTCGAACTCTATTAAGGCATAAGCCCATTTACCAAGTTAACCTCGTAAAATTGGAGCCGATAACATATATTTTATAACATCGGTTTTACAGACCACCTTACAAGCTAATGCTAAAATATAATGTCTTAGCTTTGTACACGAGAAATATAATGATAAGCATAATTTCTCAACGAAAGGGTACCTGACTTCAGTATCCAGTAGACGTCGGCTTAAATAAAAGATTACCCTTTCCTTACCATCGACTTCCTGCACTAAAACAGCTCTGATAGTTTCCTCCTCAGTCGATATATATAACTTGAAAGGAATCCCTTTTCGTGGTGCAGCCAGAACCGGAGGATTAGCTAAGTATTCCTTGATGTCATCAAAAGCCTTTTGTTGGTCAATTCCCCACATGAATTCTTGATTATCCTTCAATTTCAACAGTGGGGTAAAAGCACGAACCCGACCGGAAAGATTTGAGATAAATCTTCGGAGATAGTTAATCTTGCCAATCAGCTTCTGTAATTCGTTTTTACACGTCGGCGGCTCTGTTTTGGCTATAGCTTTCACCCTTGCTTGATTAACTTCAATACCTCTTTCATGTACCATAAAGCCCAAAAATTGCTCAGCCGACACGCCAAACGCACATTTGAAAAGATTAATCTTCAAGCCATCTTATATTTTGAAAAACTTTCTCTAAATCGGCCAAATGCTGTAAATCATCTTTAGATTTCACCACAACATCATCAATGTATATTTCGACAATATGACCGATTAAGTCATGAAAAATCATATTCATGGCTCGCTGGTAAGTTGCCCCAGCATTTTTCAAACCGAAAGTCATAACCGTCCACTCGAATAATCCTATCGCACCAGGACACCTGAAGGCGGTTTTTGGTATATCGGCTTCTGCCATGAATATCTGATTATATCCGGCATTTTCGTCTAAAAACTTATAATTTTATTCCCTGATGCAGCATCGATTATTATATCGGCTATCGGCATCGGGTATTCAACTTTTGGCATGGCTTTATTTAAATCTCTAAAGTCGACACACACCCTAAGTTTTTCGTTTTTCTTCATGACTAGAACGATGTTGCAAACCCACTCCGTATATCGGCAAGGCCTGATGAATTTTGCCTCCAACAATCATTCTATTTCCTCCTTTATAATATTATACAGGGCCGAATTAAAACGTCTAGGATACTGTTTAAACGGTCGATAACCTGGTTTACTAGGCAACCGATGTTCTACCAACCGTTGGCTTAAACCAGGCATTTCGTGATACTCCCAAACAAAACAATCTTTATAATCTCTAAGAATTTTGACCAATTTTTCTTTGTATTTTATATCTAATTTTGCACTAATAAAAGTTGGTCTTTTTCTATCACAACCACCTATATCGACTTCTTTAAGCAAATCAGTAGATGTGAAGCCTTGGCCCAACTTTTCGATCTCTTGGAAATCTTCTATAGCTTCATAGCTATCTGTTGTTTGCCAATAGTTTTGCATTTTATCTTATAAAGCCTTTATTGTTTTCTTGTCCCCATCGGCATAATACCTCATTTGTCCGATCAAACGTGCCTGGCTTGACACTGATCGGCATAAGTCCTGTCTTACTCACGCAAATAGAGTCACAATCATCCAGTGTTTTTTCTGATATGCATCCAGCCTCTTTGTGTTGCCAATTCGCATCAGAACTGGCCATGGCTATATGGGCTGATGTATCAGCTATGACTAACTCAACTTCACCTCCATTCCACTAAACAAGCGCTTGGTGCATGGTCGACGAGATGCAGCAATTGGCATGAATCCAATCCCGACCAAGCAGCACACTGTAATTTCCTTTGGCATCAATGACAAAAAATGCGGTTGGCAACGTTTTACTGCCAATAGTCAACTCTGTGACCATAACACCTTTGGCCTCCGTGGGATCGCCTGTGAAATCATTCAAAACCATATTAGTCTTGATTAGGTCTTCATCGAACTTACCCAATTTCTTGCAGGTGGTGTACGGCATCAGATTAACTGTAGCTCCACCATCCACCAGCATCCTTGATATCGGCTTGCCATTTATATAGCCCTTTAAATATAATGATTTTAGATGCCGATGATCATCTCTCGGTTTTTCAAAGATTGCGTTTTGGACACTTGAACATGACTGAGTAAAAGTTTCTTTGGTCGATTCGGTTTTAATTTTGAATTCGGCCGACAATGTGAATACCATGTTGATATCCATTGGAGGTGTGTCGTTCCTAATCATAGGAGAATCCAGGTCATCAGCTGACTCGAAATCTTCAACCTGTTCTTTTTTCCTCCATTTTCTCTTGATAACTTTGATCGGCCGAAGTTCATTGAAAGTTTCATTCCTCTGTTTCTCTGCATCGGCTTCTCTGAACTCTTGAGTCCTTAGCCTCTGCAACCGCCTATGTTGTGATCGACTAAGGTCAGGTGGACACCACCTAGGTTTGGACTCCATTGGCTTACGTATTTTGCCAGCAAAATCTTCCCGATCGGAATTAGATCCTTGTGTTTCAACCTGGTCCGGTACCTATTTGGTTCAGAGATTGTCTCGTGAACAGGCCTTCTGTAACTTTTATTATGGTGATCTCGTATCGGCCCAGGCAACCTATCTCTGGCCGATCGACTAGGCCAATTGTCTTGGGGATAATGCTCCATTGGGCATGTATACGGAGACGGCAATGCTACTCCCCTTCCCCAACAAAATTGCGAAAAGGACATCTCCTGTGTGCTCTTTCTACGTTCTCAGTGTAATACATATTGTCCGACCAGTGAGTAGAATATCGTTGTCGATTATTCATTCTTTCATACTTCTCCATTAACTGAGAAAACGTTGGTCCTAGCCTTTTTGCTGGCTGTTTTGTAGGTGATTTTTCTACTTTATACCATTTACCAACCTGAGGATTTCCCTTGGGTTTGATGGTCCTTGAATTCTTTCCTTCATGATCGGCTTCTATTTGTAATGAACCGATCGTAATCTTCAATGTCTGATTGCCGTCTGAGGTCCACTGAATGTCAACTTGCTGATCCCTTTTTGGCTCATCATGCATCGGCTTTTTTCCTTTACTTGAGCATTGAACCATATTAATAGGGAATGGATCAGCATCAACTTGCATGGTCGGCTAATCAGCGAATTTTAACCGACCATCCTCGATAACCGACTGGATCTGTTGACGAAAAATATTGCAATCATTAGTATTGTGAGAAAAAGAATGATGTCACTTGCAATACCTGCGTTTCTTGATCTCATCAGCCGATGGTATGACGTGTCCTTCAGGCAATCGTATTATTTTCTCTTGTAACAACAAATCGAAAATACGATCACACTTAGAGACGTCAAAATCATACTTAACTTCCGACTTATTCCTAGTCGGTTTAAGCCAAGAACAGACTAAGGATTTTTTAGACCCTTTTATCCATTCGGCTATGTTTATCTCTGCTTCATCATCTTCTGAAGAATTGCTCGGACAATAGTCGACCATATTAACTTTGGCTTTATCCTTTTCTTTATTATTACCATTTTTAAACCTATCTTTAAACGCCCTATTATCTGGGAACCGGCTTTCTTGAGCCAACACACGATGAAGCAGATGGCTCAGATTGGCGAACTCCTGTCCCCCAAACTTTTCTCTGAGCGGTGGAATTAACTCTTGGAAAGCCAAATCAGCGAGTTGGTTATCGGGTAACGTGACACTAAAACATCGGTTTCTTATCTCTCTAAACCTTTTAATATAATCAATCACCGATTCTTCAAATTTCTGGCGAACAGAGCTCAGATCGGAGATCTTGAGTTCTAAACTGCCTGAGAAAAAGTATTCATGAAATCGTCTTTCCAAATCGTTCCATAAATAAACCGAATTTGGAGGCAGACAAGTGAACAAAGTAAAAGCTGCTCCTGACAATGACAATGGGAACAGTCTGATTTTCAATCCATCGGACTGAGCTGCTTCGCCGCATTGTACAATAAAGCGTCTGATGTGCTCCAGGGTAGTAATCGAGTCGTCACCAGAGAATTTTGCAAAATTTAGGACTTTGAAATTGTGGGGATAAGGCATGCGATCTATGTAATCGGGATACGGCTTTCTATAGCCGATAACCTTCCCTTTTGGTTGTATGCCGAATTGATCTCTTAAGACAGCAGAAATTTGATCGGCCCAATTCGCATTATCGGTCACTGGGATAGTAGGCCCTTGATAATGTTGGTTATAATTGGCATTCTGCCCACTGAGTGCAAACTCGGGTTGCCAATTAGGTTGAGCCGATGGCAATCGGGTGTATTGATCGTACCTATTGTTTCTAACTTGTGGTTCTGGTACTGGAACAAAAGGTTCTGAATAGGTCACCACCCTATGCGGACCTGGATTTCTAGACATGACCGATTCATGACGTTGTGGGTATCTGTCAGGTTCAATCGGCTGTGAAACTGATTGTGGAAAAACATAGAACGGGGCTGACGTTGGTAGGTTCGCCGATGCATCTAGTTTAACAGCATCGGTGTAAGCCTGGTAATGGTTTACCCCACTTGACCAGGGATCTCTAGGCAGTATAATGGTGGGTTGAGTAGGCATTATGGTAGGGGGTGAAGTCATAGCCGATGGTTTAGGATCGGCTAGTGTGCTCTGCATGTTTTGTGCTACTGAAAAGACAGGGTAACTTGGCAGAGCTTGTAACGGGTCGAGCAGACTTCAGAAAGAGGCCAACTCCTGGGTGATGGTTTTGACGCTATTTGCTATCATCGGCTTAAACGTAGTGACAAGAATAGATGATTGGTTTATTAGAGCATGGTGTACAGACTGATTAATCATAGCTGATAATTCGGCTTGAACAGTAGATATCGACTTACTGGTTCTGTGACACCTACATCTCCCAGGGCATTGACCGTTGGCAGAGTGGTTTTTTGAGTCACGCCACGTCTAGTCTTCTGATAACAGTTTAGCATCATCTCTTCAAGAGCAGTTTTCCGATCTTCGATTTCTCTCCATTGTTCTGGCGTTAAATCATCCATCGTCGGGACGATTATAGCCTCTGCGTTGAGATCAGACGGTGGAATCGACTTCCCTGATGAAGACATTGTGATCCCACTAGGCGTGCCAAGAGTGTGTTGATGTCAAAAACTTGAAGTAGGGTTTCTGACAACAGCACACCAGACGAACACCTGGTTCAGAGCGTGCCAGTCGATTTGACTTGGAATTGATAAGGTAAAAATATAAAGTTCACTCAAAGCCGATCGTGAAGATCAATCGGCTTAGATTCAATCAGCTCAAAGCCGATTAAATCGAAGTAAAAAGGGAAGTCTAATTAGCCGATTAAGGCTAATCAGAGGATAAAGGTAGATCGATTCTGAAGAAGGCGATGCGCAACAAAATCAAAATAAATTGAACCTGGGGCGTAATTTGAAGAAGATCAACAATCGGCGATGCACAACTTTATTGATCAAGATCGAATTATAAAGACTAAATTATAAAAACTACTCCTAGTCGATAGGAAAAAGTAATGTAGATTGGTGTTGATTATGTTGGATCTCTCCTTGCAGCTCGCTCTTGCCCTTCTTTTATACCTGTTGGCCGACCGTGTCCTATTACAATACGTTACAAAACCTGATCCGTATCAGCCTTAATTCGGATAGTTTCTCCCTTAAATCTCCAAATCGCCTGTTAGTTACCGCATGTTAACTTTCTTGCCGATTTTAATCATACTTGCCAAATTCTGGTGCAAACACATACACTCCTGGATAACGCCTTTCATTGGGATATGGTGCTGCTATTATGAATTTTCCGGTGCCAATACAATGGAACCTTTCAATCAACCAAAAGGTCTCAGGATTGAAATGATTGTATAACTAAAACTGTTTTCTATTGTGTTCGAGCATTATGATAGAAGAAAAGAACTAATATATACCGCAGTGAGGAATAGATATCTGGATAAATAGAACTTAATGATGCGTTCGTGTTCTATACAACAATTTGATGCACAAAAGGTATCGCCAATATGCCCCAGAAAACAGGTAGCGCGAAAGAGAGCGGAAGAGCACGAAAGGAACCAGGACACAAGGGATGAGGTCACCGAAGGAGGCGGTGGTCTGTGGACGGAGGTGGACGATGGATACGACGAGAGCCTGGATACGGCGCAAGGTGAAAAGGCAGGGGCGACAGTTCATATGGCAATTGGCACGGCAACCGTATCGTACTCCTGTCTCTAATGCTACAGTATAGGCCACAAATGTGCCAGGACAATTCCTCACTTTTCCATCCTCTTTTACAGTTTCGACTTTGGATAATATTCAGGACTGCCGAACGATTAAAGAAGGGAGATAATTATAAGGGAAAATTAGGGAAGGAAGCATCGTCACAATTTCGAATTTTCATATTTGAGGGTGCTGCATGTCTGGTTGAATTTTCTACCATTGAAACACATTCTTCTCAAGTGGCATTTCCATGTTGATGGAGTTTTTGAAATTTGTTTCATAAATTTTTAAATAATTTTACAAAAATAATACACTAATTTTTTTTACAAAATATACCTATATCGATCGCGATAGAAGGTTTATTGATAGGTCAGTCGCAAAATAAATTGGCGAATGACCTTATGTCCTCAATTCAATATGCGACAGGGTTTTGTCGCTAATTCATTTGGCGACAGAAGTCTCAGCTTTGTCGACTAAATAAATCCATAACAAAATAATCCGTCGGCCAATTCAATCTACGACAAATTAATAGAGCTCCAGAAGTAACAAAACCTCTATCGTCAAATGAATTGGCGACAGATCATCTGTCGCTATTTGAAATAGCACTAGAGGTATATTTTTGTAAAATATTCAACGTATTATTTTTGTAATATTATTTAACAAAAGTATTATTTTTTAAAAAAATCGGGAACCGATATTTCATGAACATATTTGCCAATTAGATGATGATTTAGTTGTCCTTTGTGGCATCTGGACGATGTGGACTGCTCGAGATAAACAAGAAACAAGGCGTATTGTCATTTGTGGTTTGACTATTAACTAGATTAAAGACAAAGCGGCCAAGACATGTAGTATGCAAATTATTCGGAAAGAGATACAACGTAGTCTCTGTTGGAACTGCAACTTAAGTAGTTGTACATAAACCGTTAAATTAAAAAGTGATGGTCCAAATTTTTCTAGAATATGTTAAAAAATAATATGCTAATTTTTTTACTATAGTAACACATTGTTAGATAATTTGAACCGTTCGTTATCTCAATAGAACGATACTAAGATCCAAGGATCACTTAACTTCCCCGTTGAAACTACAAAAAAAACCCTATCCCCGAATATCCATACTTTATGTTTCGGCTTGATACATCCAGCCCATTATAGTCCACTAAAATTATGTACTTGACCCACGCGTGGATAGGCTGGGATCTGGCCCAATCCACGTGGAAAATTCCGACCGTGTTTGGATAACGCCGGGGTGGGAAAAATCCCGGCCCGTTCCCTTCGGTTCCATGGGAAAAGAACTCTCACCAGCAAATCGCGTTTCCTTTCAACACCACGCTCGCTGATTTTTTTTTCTTTAATATTTTCGCTCGTGTATCGGGCGATCGCCCCAGAGCTCGCTCACTCCCGCGAGGCCCTGCTGGTGCCCTCGCTACTCAAGTTAGTCTCCTCTTTTTTCTTTTGCGCGCGGATTTCCTTCTTCTCGGATCGAGGGTTTTTGTATCCTGGCATTGCCGGCTGGGGAGGTAGTTCAGGGAACTCAGTAGCTCACTTCAGAAGCGACCTACCACCGTCCTAGGCTCCGATTTGGAGCTCAGTCGCGCAGCTGGTCGGCCGCGTCGAGGTGAGCAATTCGTTCTCCTATTCGTGTTTCGTAGCTGTAATCCTGCTGAGATTTGTTTTTTTTTATTATTATTTTTTGGTTCCTTCCATTGAACTGGCTGGTGCACCGCGCAAATAGACCTCGCTTCCCTTTGGTCTATTTTTTGTTAAAGTTTCTAGGATATGTTTAATTTAGTTTGTGGAAGCAGGCACCTAGTAATATATGTTCTAGCAAAATTTGACTTTGTTTCTGGCTCGATTAATCTAAATTGCTCAGGTACTGTGATGGATCGTTGTTAATACGAAAAACCATGTGCTGTGTCTTGCTCTAAATGCATTTCTTGATAAGATTGCCTGCTGTGGGTGCAAGGTATTCCAAGGTCTCACCTTCCTCTTTTTATTCAGATGAGTTACTCGGTGTACGAGGAGTATTTGGGTTTATTTTCTTGTGGTGATCTGGGTTAAATCATGATTTTTTACTTGATTTAAATCAACTGATTTTTGGGCTTCCTTTGTTATCCTTGCTGTAATGCTGTGCAAAACTGTCTCTATGTGGATATATGGACAAGAAAACAAAAGGAAGAGTGTTTTTCTTGCCGTATTAATTTAATTAAAATGTATAAACAGCCTTAATTTATTTTCTCAGATTGTAAGCCCATGCATCGCTATACTTCTTTTTCCCAGATCAACTTTTGCATTCACTAAGACAAACAAAATTTTAATTACCTGATGTCCTGTTCTAAAAGTGTAGTTCATTACTAATGTCTTGGCCATACGGTTTAACATGAGCTGGAGTATTCCTAGTGTAGATCGATAGGTTGGAGTATTCAGCATGAGCTGGAGTATTATTCACTAGAGTATACATGAGATGGATCTTTGTTGTTTTACTGATCTGAGTTAAATCATGATTTGTGAATTGAAGTAATAAACAGTAGGTTTGGTGGTCTTGGAATAAATAGTACTGAAAGATCGAAATGGCGATCAGAGGGGGGTGAATGATCCCAAATAAAATTTCCCCACTCAAAGTACTCCAAACACTCTTGTAATAAAAATCTAAAGCACCCGAAGATTTTCGTTCAAACTGGTGCTTCTCAGATACACACACCCTCTAAAATCCAGAATAATTAGACAACTATGTGTACCCCTAGCATGCATGGATAAAAACCATGAATCATGTGAGGGGGTTTTTAATCACAATCCTGGTTGTCAAGTGTCCAAACAAAAGAGGAATCAATTCAAAAGACTTCTTTTCTAAATGAGATAAAGCTAAAACACCAAAGTCTCTTTTCAAAAAAGTTAAAGCAGATTTTCAAAAATTATCCTCAGTTGGAACAGGTGGTTGGTGAGTTTCTGATACTCTAAATTTTTTGAGAATTTTTGTCCCTGTTAGCAGTTGAGTCTGAAACACTCCAAAAAAATCACCTCAGAAAGCTTTGCAGAATAAGAATAAAAAATCAAGTAATATAGACAGTCAGGAACTTCGACCAGAAAATTTGAGGCTCGGTTTTCACTTCATAGCTCTCAAAAGGTGCAACCAGTGGACTCAAGAAATTTTATACAGATGGATATATGAGTCCTGCACCTTCTCCAATAAGAATCACTCAAAAATGAGTTATCTATAGTTTTAGAAAAATAAAACACTAAATGATGCGCGAAGAACAAGTTCTGGACAGATTTGCAATTTGATAATAAACTTGATCTCTAGTCTATCCAAGGGTGTAAGAAAGATATAGAACCAAATGAACACCCTCAAGACATCCTTGAAGAACAGCATTTAGAAGGAGGGGAGGCAAATCCAAATTGCATAAATGTAAATTGCAAGAATGTAAGTGCTGAATTTAATTGCGGAATTTAAGTGCGGAATTTAAATGCATAATATAAATTGCGTAATTTAAATGCGTAATGTAAATGCACAAAGAAAAGAAATGATTTGACGAAACATTTCATTTCTGGAAGGAGAGGTTACAAAGCCTCACATTCATGTAGGCAAAGCTCAAAGGAGCATCAAAAACCTCAAAACCTTCAAGGGAAGGAGGCTACCCCTCCACCCCTATTTATACTACTCTTGGGTCACCTACCACCTTTGGATGAGTCCCTCAACCCTAGAGCACTCATCTAAGGGCTAGGATTAACCCACACACACAGCCATGCAAGGACTAACCCAAAACCCACACACATACCGGGTTTTGTTGCACGTTTTTCAAAGCATACTATCTAGACCCGCTAACCTATCAACTAGACCTCAATCCGACAGCCCTCATTGATCCACACGGCATCTAGCTAGCATCATCTCCTTTCCTGTCTTCTTGACTTGCCCGGACTCCATCTCCGATCATCTTCCGGGATCTCCCAACCGTCTGGACCTTCGACGCTCCTCGCCTAGTCCCGGTTATCCTTCGCCTCACCATGACCTAGCACCGTCGTCCTGCAACCATCAAAGATAAGGAAACACATCACATAGCAATGCCCACAATGATATGCAATAAACCCATCCAACTCATTACTACCGCGCCCATACGGCCGGTACTGCCACTCCTGGTAGAGACAACTCAAATTGCTTCATTTTGAAAATCAATCCAAATCAAATTCAAACTTGAGCACACCTTGCTCAAATAAAGTCAAATACTCATCACAAACATGGATGGACCTCCACATGGTCCTTCAATCTCCCCCTTGATGAGTATATTGACAAACCACACAAAAGGCATAAATTTGAGTTTGAATGAGAGAAGAAGAAAGCAATTTGATTACAAAGCCAAACTTGGTCCAGAGAGAAAGATATAAAATCATGACCAAGTTGGCAAAGAGGAATTTAGATTTTAGAGTTAAATTTAAGAAAGAGCAAGTTTTCAACAAAAACTCTAAAATCCAACTAAACATGTCAAATGTGATTATGATCCATAAAAAATAGCAAAGATTACAAAGATCATAAGAACCAACAAGCTTTCACATATTTTTCCCCCTTTTGGCAATATAGGCATCAAAATGGAATTTTCTCCCTCTTTTTATGTATGCTAGAAATGCAATCGAAAGAGCTTTGAAGATTATCCCATTGATCAAATTGGAAGGATATTACACCAAGCTTGTCAATTTCATAAGATGACTAAACTAAGACATGTCCAAGTGCAAATGCGAGCTTAGTTTTGAATATATCATTTTTTGCAAGATTTGACAAGTGCAATACTTAGCTTTAGTTTCAAAAATAGAAGCATAGCCACTCTAAGGATCAAAAGGAAAACCTAGAGTTCAACCTACTCAACAGTTTGGGGAATCTAGAAGAGCATACAAGGTCCTTCGGGCTCATTTATCACTTAATGCAAATTTTGATTCATCATCATACAAGACATAGCGGGGTGCAAATATTTGACATTATTTGCATTCTTTACCCACATATGTCTTTGTTTTTAATTTATTTGCATTTTCTTTTGACAACCAATTGACTCAAGCCGTATGCGACCATCTCAAGATGAACTCTTAAGAGGATGGTCTAGGTCAAACACGATGTATTCCAAGTTCATCCCAAGTGCAATGGCAAGCGGTCTTGTGAATGCAAGGTGTTGAGTCGTATGTGCACAAGAAGAGTCAATTTTGTTTAATTTTCATTTTTAGCACAATGATTTATGAGCAATTGAAGGACTCTAGCATGAATCAAACTAGTTTCACCCAAGTTGCTATAGGGACTCTAGAGAACTCCAAAATTTCTCAAATTATGGCATAAACCTCTAGAGAAGAAACCTAGCAAGTAAAAGCAACAAGTTTCATCAAGTTTTTCATTTAAGGCTTACTTCATTTTTAAGCTTAGCAAGTTAAATGAACTTGGACATATCTAAGCTAGTGATTTCCTCCATATGATGTATCATGGTGTATAGTATGAAGAAGAAATCAATTGCATAATAGACAAAGCTCATTAAACAGGAAATGCAGTCTAAATGCAATGCACGAACAGATTCCCAAACTCCACCTCAACAAATGAATCAATTTTAAGTTCAAATCTGGTTAAAGTTGAGTTATTATCAAGATTAGGCATAAAGAAAACCCGAATGAACTCAATAATAACCGAAAAAGCAGAATGAGGAGAAGAAGTCGAGAAATCGCAAAAGCGGATGGCTATTGAGCATAGATAAGATAGAAGAGACTCACTACGGCTCGCACTCGCTCTTATCTTTCCCAAAGATCGACATAGGAAGTCGACTCTAGATCCCAACTAAGGAGTGCACATGCACTCGCCTACCTGTGAGGCCCAATACCGCTAGACTTATAAGACTGTGAGGGAACTCAACCTAGAGAGAATAGAGAATGACTAATCACGCATGATAGCAACCTAAAGCACAAGATAAGAGGTCCATGCAAGGCATGCCAGAAGTCTAAGTGAGTGAACTCAACTCAAAAAAACAAGCCCAAAGTCACCGGAAGAAACACAAAGAAAAGAAAAGTGGAAGAAAACATATAATACATAATATACAAACCAGCTCCCCCTCATGAAAGGCCGTAAGGGCTCACGACTCCAAGCTCACTCCTCAAGGCAACAAATCTGAGCTATCCAAAGGCTTGGTGAAGATATCGCTAATCAAGGTCACTCTCACGAATCGAGCGCGATATCTCCCTTCTCCACATGGTTTCTAAGGAAGTGATATCTAATATCAATGTGATTGGTCCGGAATGTTGCAATCTGGGTTTTTAGCAATGCAAATAGCTGAAGTGTTATCACAGAAGAGTGGCAAACTCTCTATCTCTAACCCATAGTCCCGTAAGGTCGATCTCATCCAGAGCACTGCTACAAGAATCGATCGCAAAGAACATACTCGGCCTCGGTGGACAAGGCAACCCTGCATCGCTTCCTAGATGACCAAGAAACAAGAGAAGTGCCAATGAATTGGCAAGTGCCAGAAGTGTTCTTTCTATCTATCCTACAGCCAGCAAACTCGGCATCGGAAAAGGCTCTAAGAGATAGACAAGAAGAAGAAGAGTACCAAATACCATAATCAGTGGTAGCACGAAGGTACCTGAAGATGCGCTTGACTGTCTTGCGATGAGAGGCGCGAGGAGAAGCTTGAAATCGAGCGCATGCACACACAAATAAATGTATGTCCGCCTCAAGCGGTGAGGTACAAGAGGAGCCGATCATGCTCAAACTCCTTTTGATCGCGAGGCTCACCATCCTCATCGGGCTCGAGGACAGCAGTGGTGGCCATAGGAGTCATCACCGGCTTCCCATCGACATATCGAGCGCCTCAGAGGTCACGGGTATACTTGCCTTGATGCAAGAAAGTACCTCCCGAGTCTGCTTGATTTGGAAGCCAAGAAAGTAGCTCAACTCGCCCATCATACTCATCTCAAACTCTGTGCTCATCACCTCGTAAAACTGAGACACAAGCGAATGAGATGAGCCACCAAAATGATATCGCCCACATAAACGGACGAGAAGAAAATACGACTCATGGTGTCGATGATGCGAGTCTTGTCTACTACGCCCATTTTGAAGTCATGGTGAGAAGATAAGACTTGAGCCTCTCATACCATACTGGGGCTGCTTGAGTCCATACAGAGCTTTGGAAAGCTTGTATACGTGACTCGGAAACTTGGGGTTCTCAAATCCTGGAGGTTGTTTGACATAAACCTCTTCCTTAATATAGCCATTGAGGAATGCACTCTTGACATCTATTTGATAGAGCTTAAAGCCCCGGGATGCAGAGAATACAAGCAAGATCCTAATAGCCTCTAGTCTAGCTACAGGGGCAAAGGTCTCCTCAAAGTCAAGACCCTCAACCTGAGAAAAGCCCTGTGCAACTAGCCAAGCCTTGTTGCGAATGACAACTCCATCCTCACTCTGCTTGTTTTTTAACACCCACTTGGTCCCAATGACATTATGACCAGATGGACGTTCTACAAGCTGCCAGACTTTGTTCCTCTCGAAGTTTTCAAGTTCCTCATGCATAGCATTAGTCCAAGACTCGTCAGATAATGCATGAGTCACATCCTTCGGCTCAAACGAGGCAACAAAGGCAGAGTGAAGGCAAAAACTGGACAAACCTGATTTTGAGCGAGTGACTCGCTCAAACAGATCGCCAATGATCTGATCAGGTGGATGAGAACGCTGAATATGACGGGGAGGTCCAGAAGCAGAAGTGGCCTCTACCTCATGCACAGAAGAGGTAAGAGCAGAGCCACTAACTGAATGAGAGTCAGAAGGCAAGGGCTGGCCTTCCTGAGGGGTAGAAATGGAAACAGGAGGCACCTCAGGCGTAGAGGGGACTGGATCAGGTGGAACACCATGATCTCCATCATCCTCATCCTCTACAAAGATGGTCTCGGAGGAAGAAGAAGAGTCTGAAATATCGGGTCTAGCTCCTGGGCTAGCCTCATCAAAGGTCACTTCATAGGTCTCTATGATCCTATGCGCATCACAACCTGCACTTATAGCTACGAGAAGAAGTCGAATAACCCAGAAAGATACCATCAGAAGAATGAGACTCAAACTTATCCAGGTTACCAGACTTCAAAATAAAACACTTGCAACCAAATACACGAAAATGAGAAACACTGGGCTTTCGCCCATACCTCAACTCGTAAGAAGTGCGGTGCAAATGTGCTCTCAAAAATACACGATTAGAAACATGGCAAGCAGTAGCTATAGCCTCAGCTCAAAACTTCCTAGGAGTATTGTACTCGTCTAGCATCGTCCTGGCCATTTCTACCAGGGTCCTGTTCTTCCTTTCCACTACGCCATTTTGCTGAGGGACGTAGGGAGAGGAGAACTGATGCTCTAAACCAGATTCCACACAGAAACTCTCAAAATAGGAGTTCTTGAACTCCGTGCCATTGTCACTACGTAAAGCTCGTAGGGCACCAGGGAGCTCAAAAGACAACCTATGAACCAAACCCCTAAAATGGGTAAAAGTCTCATCCTTCGAGGACATGAAAAACACCCAAGAATTCCTCGAAAAATCATCAACAATGACAAGAACATACCACTTCCCACCCATCGATCGCACTCTTATTTGGACCAACAAAGGTCCATATGTAAAAGCTGTCCTGGTGCATCAGTCATCACAACAGTGACTAGGGGATGAGAAGCAGCAACCATCTTGCCATGTCGGTAGGGAGAGCAAACTAAGTCTTTGACCATTTTGAGTTTGGGCAAACCACGAATGAGATCGTGACTGCTAACTCGGGTCAAATGATCAAATCTAATGTGACCAAGTCTCCTATGCCAGAAGGAGAGATCACAGGACTCTGAAGCAATCAAACACCAAAGAGAGTCTCCAGAAGAAACAGAAAAATTAGCACGAAAGACTCTCCCAAATCTAGAAATCTCGCACACTAACCCTCCTGATGAATCAAGGATTCTACAGGCATTACTCTTGAAGCTTACCTCGAAAGAGTCATCGATAAGCTGAGAAACAGAGAGCAGATTGTATTGGAGCTTACTTATTAAGGCAACATCTTTAAGAATGAAATTTTGGTTAATGCAGATGGTACCTTTAGCAATGACTCTACCTGAAGATGTATCCCCGAAAGTGATCAACTCATCACCGGGGGCTCGGACTAGGGAAGAGAACCATCGAGAATCTCCAGTCATATGACGAGAACAACCGGAGTTGACAATCCAAACATCTCCTTTCCCCATCCGATAAACCTGATCAAGACACAAGAGAGAAAGATGACTCAATACTGGGATAGAGTGAAGACTTGGGAACCCAATACTGAACCACACGACGCCTCGGAGTACCAGTCACAGAAGAAGACTGGACTCGAGTGTCTCTCTGACGTTTAACCCTTACAAGATCAGTAGCAACTCTAGTAGATGATCTAGGAGCTAAAACTGGGTTGGCCTGCCGTGGTGAAAAAGCCGAACCACCCCAGTGAAGCTGCCTAAACCTCCTACCAGAAAACACCTCACACCGCTGATATCTACCTTGATGAGAAAAACAAGGAATATCAAGAGGACGGCGAAAAGACTGACTACGAATAGTTCCAGGATTAAAACTCAAAGAACTAGCATGAAAACCGAGTCCTGGACGCTGCCCAAAAACAGGCGACTCTCTAACCTGTCTAGAAGCAGTGTGTGCCTTAGGAGCACTCAAAGTCTGGGAATGACCCTGAATACCCCTAAGAGCAGCAACACGCTCACGCCGAGTGATCTTGGCGTGCCTGAAGCAGAAATCTGCTAGATGACAGAAGCAACAGGAGTAACACCCTTCTGGTCATAAGTCCTATGGACAACCCTAGCAGACCTAAACATGGTGGTGCTCACTCTGGGAGCTACCACAATCTCACCACTCTTGGAGCCGTGCACAATGGTGGGAGGATGCGCCCGAGCGTGCTCCAAGGGATCAAATCCTAGACCTTAATTGAATCTACTAATCTTGGATTGGTATAGAATAAGATTGAGCTTCTTCTTGCCTCCAACAAACTTCTCGAGAGTACTCATAAGATACTGGCAATCTCGAAAGAAAGAGGCACAAGAAGAATAGGGGGAAGAAGAAGAAGAACCAGAAAGATGAGCTCTCTCAGCACGTGCATTTTTCTCCCTCAGCACGGCTGCCTCAATCTTGAGGGCCTCACAAGAAACGCAAGACGCAATTCTAATTCTATGGGCTTGGTCTTCTAATTTCTTCCTAAGCTCGACATGGATTTTATCCAAGTCCCCCTCAATCATAGAACATCGCAAACAACTTTCTTGTGACTTATCTAGTAAGTCCTTAGCAAGATTAGCACACTTGACATTTAAGGATTCATTGTCAAGTTTTAGTTGCCTACAGCCCTCACATGAGCTGACTGGGTCCTTAGAAGCATGCATTTCAAGTTCATCGTTTCTAGAAGAAAACTTTCTAAAGAGATCGCTCATGGCATCAATTTCGGCAAGCAATTTAGGGCAATTAGCACAAGAGGGAGTAGAGCGAGCATGAAGAAAACTAGCATCTACAGAAGGAGTATCAACAAATTCATTGCTAGCATTCTTCAACCTAAGACTATCTAGTTCAGACAACACACTATCATGCATAGTCCTTAGCTTCTCTAACTCCACAATCAAAGCATCACACAAAGTACAATCATTAGTGACTCGGGAGGGAGAAGATCTAAGTGAAGCTAACTCTCGAGTCAAGGTACCTACTTCCTTCTCAAGCTTCGTACACCTCGCTCTAGCTCTAGCATGAAATTTTCCTAATTTGCAGAAAGCTTCATTGAGCTGGTCATAGGAGGGTACCTCGTCCGTGTCGTTGTACAGCTCGGAGTCGCTGATGCCGTTGACATCGGCCATGAAGCACATGCCGGAGAAGTAGTCGCCGCCTTTCTTCTCTTGCGGATCATCCTCGCCCTCGTCGCTCCATGTCTCCGCGTCGGAGATGTTGATGTTGTCAAGCGCGGAGAGGACGCGGTGGAAGAGCTTCTTGTTCTTGGAGAAGTTGCGGTACTTCTTCTCGTACGCCAGTTCACGAACTGGAGGCTTCTTGTTGCGGTTCTTGTCGGTGTAGTCGTTCTTGCCCGAACCACCAACGTCGTTCTTGCCCTTCTCCAGCTTGGGACAGTTCGCCCGAATGTGGTTGGGGCCACCACACTCGAAGCAGGTGATCATGCCACCTCTCTTCCTCTCTCTCACCCTCTTGTATGCATGAGAGAATTTGCGAGCAAGGAGAGCAAGCTCATTTTCTGAAAATTTTTCCAGTTGGTCATCGCTTAGCTCGCAAAGGGTGGAGAGGGAGAGACTGACAGAAGAATTAGAAGAAGATCCATTGGGATCAGTGACCAAAGCCATCGATTGAGATTTCGTCTTCCGAGAGACGACATCGATCTCATGAGTCTTGAGGCGGGAATAAAGCCCGTCAAGAGTCAGAGTCGATAAGTCGGTGGTGTCTTTGATGGTGGTCACCTTCATCTCCAAAACCCGAAGGTCGAGTGCGGTCAAGAAATGCCGAGCATTGTCCGAGTCAGGGCATATGCAACCAACTGCTCGTAGGTCGCTCAAGATCTTTGTAAACCGACCAAAACACTCGTCGAGACTCTCACCAGCGCGTTGATCAAACTTGTTGTACTTGCGCTTGAACTAGTCCTGCCTCACAGTCTTGATTTGAGTAGAGCCCTCGTGGTAAGCATCGAGGGTTACCCAAATCTCGTGAGCGGAGCGAAGGTGAGAAATCCTATCATACTAACCGCGGCTAAAACCCTGTATGAGAATGTTCCTTGCCTTAGCATTCGCCTCAACGTCAGCCATATTGATGGCCGTGATATTTTCATCAGCAGGAACCTTATACGAGAGTTTCACCTTCTGCCATATCTGGTAGCCCTGGGCAGTGATGTATGACTCCATCCGGGACTTCCAAAAAGGAAAATCAACTCCATTAAAGATGAGAGGCTTGGTGGAATATTTGTCCGTCACTATGGCTCTTGAGACCAGTCAAGATCTAGAAAGAGCAGAACCGGCTCTGATTCCAATTGAAAGATCGAAATGGCGATCAGAGGGGGGGTGAATGATCCCAAATAAAATTTCCCCACTCAAAGTACTCCAAACACTCTTGCAATAAAAATCTAAAGCACCCGAAGATTTTCGTTCAAACTGGTGCTTCTTAGATGCACACACCCTCTAAAATCCAGAATAATTAGACAACTATGTGTACCCCAGCTTGCATGGATAAAAACTATGAATCATGTGAGGGGTTTTTTAATCACAATCTTGGTTGTCAAGTGTCCAAACAAAAGAGAAATCAATTCAAAAGACTTCTTTTCTAAAAGAGATAAAGCTAAAACACCAAAGTCTCTTTTTAGAAAAGTTAAAGCAGATTTTCAAAAATTGTCCTCAGTTGGAACAGGTGGTCCCTGTGAGAAGTTGAGTCGTGAAACACTCCACCAAAAATCACCTCAGAAAGCTTTGCAGAATAAGAATGAAAAATCAAGCAATACAGACAGTCAGGAACTTCAACCAGAAAGTTTGAGGCTCGGTTTTCACTTCATAGCTCTCAAAAGGTGCAACCAGTGGACTCAAGAAATTTTATACAGATGTATATATGAGTCCTGCATCTTCTCCATCAAGAATAACTCAAAAATTAGTTATCTATATTTTTAGAAAAATAAAACACTGAATGATGCGTGAAAAACAAGTTCTGGACAGATTTGCAATTTGATAAAAAACTTGATCTCTAGTCTATCCAAGGGTGCAAAAAAGATGTAGAACCAAATGAACACCCTCAAGACATCCTTGGATAACAGCATTTAGAAGGAGGGGAGGCAAATCCAAATTGCATAAATGTAAATTGCAAGAATATAAGGGCTGAATTTAATTGTGGAATTTAAGTGCGGAATTTAAGTGCATAATGTAAATTGCGTAATTTAAATTCGTAATGTAAATGCACAAAGAAAAGAAATGATTTGAGGAAACATTTCATTTCTGGAAGGAGAGGTTACAAAGCCTCACATTCATGTGGGCAAAGCTCAATGGAGCATCAAAAACCTCAAAACCTTCAAGGGAAGGAGGCTACCCCTCCACCCCTATTTATACTACTCTTGGGCCACCTACCACCCTTGGATGAGTCTCTCAACCTTAGAGCACTCATCTAAGGGCTAGGATTAACCCATACACACAGCCATGCAAGGGCTAACCCAAAACCCACACACATACCCGGTTTTCTTGCACGGTTTTCAAAGCATACTATTTAGACCCGCTAACCTATCAACTAGACCTCAATCCGACGGCCCTCATTGATCCACGCGGCATCTAGCTAGCATCATCTCCTTTCCTTGTCTTCTTGACTTGCCCGATCTCCTTCTCCGATCATCTTCCGGCGATCTCCCAACCGTCTGGACCTCCGACGTTCCTCGCCTAGTCCCGGTTATACTTCGCCTCACCATGACCTAGCGCTGTCGTCCTGCAACCATCAAAGACAAGGAAACACATCACATAGTAATGCCAACAATGATATGCAATAAACCCATCCAACTCATTACTACCGCGCCCATACGGCCGGTACTGCCACTCCTGGCAGAGACAACTCAAATTGCTTCATTTTGAAAATCAATCCAAATCAAACTCAAACTTGAGCACACCTTGCTCAAATAAACTCAAATACTCATCACAAACATGGATGGACCTCCATATGGTCCTTCAAGTACTCCCTCCGGTTACAAATAGTTATTGTTTTGGACATCGACTTGGTCTCTAAAACACGGCTTTGACCACTAATTTCTATTATAATTTATATTGTTGTACTATTTCGGCCTCTAAACCAGTACAAAGTAGCCCTGTATACCATATCAGCCTCGATACCGGTTAATACCGGTCATACAGGCTCGATACCAGTCAATACTAGTCATATAAGTGTAATTGATAATATAGTCTATTGAACTATATGTTTTTATTTGATATTACTACTGATGCGGGGTTTGGCCCGATCTTTACGCCGTAGGATTGGAGATAACTGGACCCATGCAACCTGATGAATGACACTGCCAACCACCGTCTCTATTATGGCAACTTGCAACACTCGATTCACCCAACCACATGTTTCGATCCCTTTGTCTATTCGCTCACGTGGAGTAAACATGTTCAAGCAATCGCAAGGTCAGCGGAGTCAAGATACTCAGTTAATTCCGAATTTTATCAGGGATGGAATTTTATCTCACACTAACCTTAGAACAAGAACATATATTTTTTAATATCAAAAATTTGATTACAAATGGAGGGAATGCCCCTCCTTATAGAACTTTCAGTTGCTGTAGTATACCGGTAACTACAGTACGACAGCTGATACAATGTTGCGTCTGCTACAGTACAAAACAAAATTGGGATTGAATTCTTTGAAATATCAAGCCGTTTTCCATCTTCTGTTCTTACTTAGGCTGATTTTTCAGGTGTTGGTTCTTCTTCTTGGCTTCTTTCCTTTCCTCCTCGGCTCCCATCCCATTGGGCTCCACTATAATACATAGACACAATTTGGCTCCAATATACATTTATGCAATCATCAAACCTAGCAACAGGAAAGCACTTGCTATTAGGTAGTACATAATTCTTATGTAAATATAGCGAAGATTGCTTAAGAAAAAGATTCACCTAGTGATATTTGATACTATTAGTGATTCTTTCCAGTTAGTTAAGAAATTAAATCGAAAGGTATTAGACTTATGTGTATCCGCATCAACTACTACGTATTTGAAGTAATATTATAAATAAAATTTGGTATACATGTAATTAAACATTTGACATACTTATAAATATATATATTATTATATTAAAGCCGAAACGATCTGCCGATATGGGCTGGTACCGGAATATACCATTCCAAGAGTCAAACTAGTTTAGCGTCCGATACAGTATTGACAAGTATGGGATCAACCCAATCCACCCTGGGTAGTTTTCCCTGTGGAAAAATTCGCCCATAGCCCCGAATCTCACCGGAATCCTAGCTCATTCCCGTGAGGGAACCCACGTGGAAACAATCCCTGTGCTAGATAGAAGGTGTATTTGGAAGCCCACATGGCGTTTATTTCCTAGCCCAATCCGCTCGATTTCCCTAGGAATAAAATATTCGTCTCCCTACACTAGAATTTTCTTACCGTCTGACTCAACGGGTCACTTGACCTTGTCCTCGCGATGTTGACACCACAATCTAGCCAAATACGGCGCCTTCTCCTACCACTCTAGCGAGTCAGATCTACCTCTTCTTCCTCCCTTCTCCTATGGTTTTGTCTACCTTTTGCACACAGATATGGTGCTATTAGGTACTAGTTTTGAGCAAGACGAGGAGGTTGATATCCGTGTGGAGTAGTTGAGACCATGGTTATCATGGCCCTTAGATGAGGCGAGTCGCCTTCGGGGCGCCTGGACACCTAGGCGCCCACCTAGGCCATAGTTAAGCGACCAAACTAAGCAAATCATAGAGTTTTATACACAAAGGATCCTTACATAGGTGTAAAAGTTAGCCTCAGAAATCCTAAACGTATCAACGTTCGAAAAAAATAAAAAAGAGAAATGATGGAGCATGGGCAACTCGGCTGGTCCAACCGAAATAGCCCAAGCAGCCCATCCTGATGTCCTTCACCAAACTAGTCTATCTCTCTCCTAACCTCCTTCTCCATCGCTTGAGAAGGTTTGTTTTAAACGATACAAAAATGGCAGGAAGGACAGGATAAGCATGCTTCGTTTACACAACTCTAAGTAAGCAAGCAGACTCAGGAGCCAGAAGATATAGAATTAGTTAAGTTGCAGCAAGCTTCATTAAGTTGGCATGCACTACAAGAAACAGGGAAAAATTCGTGGGCCAGAAACCCACGAATTTAGGCCAAAACCCACGAATTTATGTTAAATTCGTGGGCAAACCGTCGAATTTAGTTCACGAATTTAACTCGATGAAATTGATCAATTAAATTCGTGGGTACCCATGAATTTAAGTTAAGTTCGTGGGTTGCTGCCAAGCCCACGAATTTAACTGGGAATCTGAGTTAAATTCGTGCGCCCGAGAAACCCACGAATTTAATAGATTAACTTCGTGGGCCAACGTAGCCCACAAATTTAATCTGTTAAATTCGTGGGCTATATAGCCCACGAAGTTAATCTGTTAAATTCGTGGGCTTAATAAACCCACGAATTTAATTGTTAAATTCGTGGGCTCAAGGAACCGACGAATTTATCTGGAGCACTGAGATAAATTCATGGGTTTTTAATGGCTCACGAATTTATCAGTTATTTATACACAAATGTGTATATATATATATATCCATATGCATCGCACTCAATACATATAACAACTAAAGAACAAAAGAAAAGGCAAAAAGAAAATTGAAACTAAAAATTGCTAAGCGAAGAATAAGAAGGATCATCTATTTTGTTCAAATATGATCAAAAACACTAACACAAAAGAACAAATTAAAAGCAAAAATAAAAGTAGTTAGCGTCAGATTTTTTATAGCAATATATACCATTGGCAGTAGTTCCATTTCCAGAGCTGGATGCAAAAGTATCAATCTAATACAATGGCATTCAGCAGCTGGATCCAACTTTGGCAACGGGCAACTACATTGACATGACTTGTTCTGTCATTTGAAGATGAATGTGTTTCTGTCATTCATTCAAAACAAGTCACATATCAAAACCCAATATCATCATTTGCCATAGAAGTCGGAAATGACAAAAGCAAGAAAATGACAAAAACAACTCTGAATGTACAAAATGACTGAACATATATTTGCAATAAACAAAAATACAAATGACTAGATCACAAACATATATATGCAACTCATATGGCAACATCATCAATCCAGATTTATGCATTTCAACTTAAATTATCACTATTGCAACAGATTACTCAGATTGATATATACTAAAAGAATCAACTAAATTTCCTACAGAAGCATCTGTCCATCTGCTGCACATCGATTAAATTGCAACTAATGTTCCTAAATTTGAGCAAGAGGAAGGAAGGGAGGGGGCAGCTAGCTCACCAAGGTCATCAAACTCCACAACGAAGTTCAAGCGAACGAAGAATTAACAAACGAGACACCAAACCTATTACCTCTACTAAAAGACTGAAACCAACCTTTTAACTCTTTAAAACCGGCTTAAAACTAAGTCACCGAAATGTACAAAATTTCGGCACGACCTCTCTAGTAAATAGGACATCCACTCAGCAGACAAAAAAACATTTGCAGTTATAATATATATATCAATCTCTCAAACCAGAAGGAGACATTCTAGCAGATCCTTAAATAATCAATCACACATCCAACGGCAATTTGTAAACTACGCAATGACGTACAACACATTACAACCGCAATAGATACAATCCACATTCCATTACAATAAGTCCATCACAATAAGTCGATCACAATCTATCGATCACAACAAGTCATAAAGTACAACAGTAATACACCAATCGAGCTCACAATGGAATTCATGCCTTGGGGTTGTTGGAGTTGTGGGCGCTACCACCACCGCCGGCGCTGTTGAAGATGTCTTCTATGATGTCGGTTTTTGCTAAATGTGCTAGAATCGAGTAAGTTTAGCAAGAGTTCAGCAAATAAGGCATTTAACTCTTTCCTTTCCTAAATTATGCTGATTCACATGAAACAAGTTCAGAATAGTACTATTCGACCAAGACACAATATGAGAATACCAATATGACAGGTCAAGCTAAACAAGAATATATACTATATATAAGAACTACAACTACGAGCTAGTCAAGATATGCTGTGATAATCATATGAACATCAATCTCATAGTCAATGAAGCATCAAAGTAATACTCTCTAGTATTAACAGAAGTTAACCATCTAGTTCAAGGCCAAGATTACAACTAAAATTATTTAATTCAACTTCCAAAGACCCTAATTGCATCACTGAGTATTCAAAAGATAACAAACAGTGAAAAAAGTTTGAAGAAGCAATTAAGAGTTTAGGTAGTCATTTTAAGAGTTCAGTATACAAAGTACAAATATAAAGCATTCTACAAGGATAAACAATCAGATTGTACATGGGAAAACAACACATTCTACAAGGATGCCATATAAAGCATTTAAAACATAAGTTTACAATTCAACAAGTTGTCTTAAGATAACCTTTCAATTCCAACAAGTTAGCACAATATAAGGTTCCAAATCAAAAAGTTATTGACAGAAAGAAAAAATCAAATAGCACGTAATGGGTTAATAATTTGGTAAACCATCACATATCTACAGGAGCACGGCAATAAACCTTCATAAGCACATAAGTAAACCTTTTCAAGTATGAACATTGAGATGATTTGTGTAAGGTTTAAGAAAGAGTTGCCTAAATGTCCTAAAATCGACTAAGTTTTGCACTTATAGCTAAATTTGCTCAAATTAACTAAGTCTGGCTCAACTTTGACAGAATTAACCTTTATTTGCCTAAATGTGATATAATTGACTAAGTTTTGTGAAGGTAGCTCAATTTGATCAATTTGACTTGGTTTGGCTCACAATTGACAAACTTAGCTCGTTTCGCAAACATAGAATGTTTTCTACATCCATACCTGTGGTGTCGTCTGAGGTGGCTGCAGGGCCCACGGGTTGAAGTACATAGGCATTCCTTGGCCTGGCATAGGTGGTGGGTACATGTAGAACGGGTTTGGAGGCTGGGAGCCCTGTAAGGCATAGACAGGTACATTATGCCACATATAAATCATTCATTAAAATTTTGAATAACGAATTGAACCGATCTGTCTTTACTTGTGGTGCCTCTCCTACAGAAGGTGGCTGCATCTGTGGAGTGACCATGTAGAAAGGACGAGGAGGCTGGGAGCTCTGTGGATCATAGTTTGTGATATAAAGTATACAAAATAGAGTTTTTTAAATATAAAGAATGCATGAGAATTTCATATAACCTGAGGTGCATCTCCTAGGGGTGGTGCCTGCATCCTAGTAGGGTTTATGAAGGACGCCGGGGAAGGCTGAGCACCCTGTGATGCTTCTCCTTATGGTGGTGGCTGCATGTGCGGAGAAAACATGTAGAAGGGAGGTGCCTGGGAGCCCTATGACATAATAGTCAAGTTTGTGAGAAACGTGATTTTACGAGCTAAGTGAATTAGAGAGTAATGAACTCAAGTATCTTTACCTGCGGCATAACAGGAGGGCGAAACACTGGCACGTTAGGTCCAAGAGATTGTGACAGTTGCTGCATATAGATTGTTTGTTATGTTTTAATCACAGATGTACAATTGAGCGATTTGTTCAAAGTTGAGATTGTACCTGTAGATACATTTTCATGTATTCTAAGTCTTCTCGGCTTCTGCGAGCTTCCTCTCATGCTTGACGAGACTCTTCTCACGCTTGATGAGCCTCCTCTCGTGCTTCACGAGCCTCCTTGTGCGCTTGTGCTTCCCGTGCGGACCTCGACGAGCGAGCACTCCCCTGTGAGGAAACCGAGCCTCGTGGAAGACGATCGCAGTCCACAACTCCATCCCCCATGGCCCACCTACAAACGATATATACTGAAATGTGACCATGCAACATTTTTTCCTTAGTAGAGCGAAAACAATTAAAATCAGTTTTATTAACGAACCTCCCATGCTTTAGGCCCCCTCCAGCGTGGTACAAAGCTTCCACATAGACCGGCGCGGCCCTCCAATCAAACTCTGGCTCATGACGTTGTGTCATTTGTTCTGCATATGACGCCTGCAAAACAGCATTTTGGTGCTCCCGGATGTAAATTTACACAAATCATATTGTGTCATTTATACTTACCATCCTCTAACTAGCCCCGTCGTCGCACAAAACATCCGGGTTCTGTGGATCCTCGTCTTGGTGCCCCTGGATGTAAACTTCCACAAAAGTGGGAGTACTCCCACTTTCAGCCTCCTACGGTGCAAAGTTAGAAACATAGTGACAAATTCACTAACAATTATAATACCGATACTTACCCTGCGTTGCTCTAGGCCAATGTGTCCGTCTGCGCTGTACTTGTGCTTCCCCAATCTACTTCTTCTGTTCGCTCGATTTCTATTTGATTTTTCTTGAAAATCCTCCGACCCCCAGTACCGGCACATCCACCTCCAAGCCTCCATGTCCTTCATTATTCAATCGACCGAGCTCTGGAGATACGCTTGTTCTGTCAGGTGTATCCTCCTTGCCTCTGGTCCTCTTCTCATGTTCACCTTCTTCACCCTCTTGTAAAAATTGATGACAGCTTGAATCCATGCATTGCTGAACGAATCTCCGACAACCTTTTGTGCCGCCCTGTTGAAGATGCTTTTGGCCTTCTTCAAAGCCTTGTAATCGTCTTCGTTCTCAAACCGGAACCTCTCCTGCACATAATCACACATTGTCAAATTGTATTTACATTTAAAGCAATACTCAAATAGAGTAAATACATAACGCAAACTCACCTAGAAGCCAGCCCACACTGCGCCCTGACATGTTTGGTTGTCTTCGCCTCCTTCCACGTTCTCCTTCAACGCCCAGTGCTTCCAGTTGTGGGCCGCGAATCTATCCCCGCCTAACTCAACCATGCCAGGGTAGTAGTAGCGGCCAAGGGCTCCCAGCACGGCGTTAACCTTTGTAATGTGGCCCGTCCCAGTCCAACCCGGCTCTTTCCAGTGCCTACAAAAAAATACAAGACAAAGATGCATCAAAACAATAAGTTGTCACTTAGCTCATGCTAAAAGAAAAGACATGGCAGATATAACTGTTACCTGCTCCCATGTAGCTCTATCAACCTCCTATCGATCGGGTTGCATCTCGGACGAACTGAGATGGTTTTACGAAACCTAAAATGCAAATCATTAGTTCATAGACATTACAATGTAAATATGGACATTAAATGATAATCCAATACTATGCATATACCTGATGGTACCCGAAGAAGACCCGCCCTCTTCAACTGGCTCGAAGGTCGCCTCCAACTCTGCATCTGCCGCTGCCTCTGCATCGGCCTCGGCCTTGGCGTCTGCATTTGTATCTGTCGTCCCACCGCCACCACCCACAACGACCTCCTCGTCGTCCGCCTCACATCCCACCTGCCCCTCCTCCTCAACCCCTACCTGTCCCTCATCCTCCTGTGGCTGCTCCCGCGCCTGGTCTCGTGCCTACTCATCGAAGCACCTCTGGAGCTGCTCCTGCCGATGTCTAATCTGCGCAGCCCCAGCAAATATGGCATTGTCGGCCGTCGAGTCCTGAGCATTAAAACCCCTGCTCCTCGACCTTCTGGAGGACGACCCGCTGAACTTGCCTTTAAGCTTGTCAACCTGATGCCTGAACATACTCACCTGTTCAAATTTGACAAGAGTTAGTATACAGGTTTACAAATAATTTTCAATAACTCGCAAAAATGAATGAGACAACAACAACTTGTAAAAAATGAAGGAGACAACAATGACTTGTACAAATGAACGAGGCAACAATAATCTTACAAAATATACATATAAAAAGTCGTCTGTGTCGGAATCTGCTTCTGCGACTCGTATTTCATTGAGACGTGCAATCCTTACTGACTTTTGAGGGCATTTCCGTGAAGGGCCTGGTTCATCTGTTATTACGTCCGTGGCATCGGTAGGTAATTGATCGAGTCCTGCTCCGTCGGAGACAAGGAAAGAATCCCCCATAGCTTCTTCTTGATATACATCACCCACATCATCCTCTACGTTGCTTGCCACATACGAAACATCCCCAGGAGGATATACTTTAGGGTTAACTTTAAATACAACCCACCAAGCCTTCAAGCTAGGGTGAGGATAGCTCAGGTAGTACACCTGCTCAACCTAATGTGCAAGCACAATGTTATTGATGTGGCCCTAAAGCCGTGAACTGTGCTTCACCTCCACCATCCCAAAGTCATCGACACGTGTGCCGTTGTGTGGATCGAACCAATGGCAATCAAAAAACACAACCTTCAGTTCTTTGGCACCCCCAAAGGTATACTCAATTATGTTTTGTACAACACCGTAGTAGTCTAATATTTCACCACTGGAATCGGATGACGTTGTGACTACTCCGCTGTTTGAAGTGGCCGCAAGTGGACAGCTAGCTTCTAACCCGTTCACATCATAGCGACTATAGCTCCTTGCCATCACATCACCATGTGAGAGCTGTCGGAGATCCTCAGGGATGGAGGCATCACACATACACTATATAGCAATATGCATCACTGTTAGTCTAATATTAAGTTACTACAACAATTCATTTTAGAAAAATGAATAAATAGTCAAGTTACATACTAATGGAACCATTGCACGAAGCATGGGCCGGCTTTCAACCCATCACGACGTAGGTTATCCAATTGCTTAGTTGTGGGTTGTCGAGTTGACTTCCAATTTTCTTTGTCAAACACTCTGCGTCATTTATTCTCGGGTTAAAAAGGACACTACACTGAAATGTTGAAAACATAATTCAGAAAGTCACTTACTCAAAATATTTTTCAACTTCTACCATGTTAGTGAACATGTAAAGCATGGTCAGGTTCCACTCCTCATACTCAACATGGTGTGCAGTGTACGACCCAACAGGTTGACCCTTGCATTGAAAAAGCTTAAGTTCGCACAACGGTTCTTCTTCCGCGGCATGGTACCGATTCGTAGGGGCATTCACGTTGTGCTTGAGTGCGAAATACTTTGTTGAGAAGTTTGTGATCTCTTTACTTGCATAAGCCTCTGCGATACACCCCTCTATCCTTGCCTTGTTGCGCATGTAGCTCTAAGCTTTTTCAACTCCCTTTCCTGACTATACATCTATCTGAACTGCGCAGGACCTCCAACCTTCGCTTCCCAAGGTAGATGCACCAGCAGATGTTGCATCACATTCATAAAACCAGGTGGGAATGTTTTTTCCAACTTGCATACAAGCAATGGAATTCCCTTCTCTAACTTCTGCATCAATGTCTTCGAGATTTCCTTAACGCATATCTGCCTATAGAAGTAACTGAGCTCGGCTAACATCCTCCACAACTCATTATCAAAATAGCCACGGAACATTACCGGAACAAGTCTTTCCATGATAATATGGTAATCATGACTCTTTAGCCCGTTTAACTTACCGGTGCTGACATTCACAGCCCGTTTTATGTTAGATGCATAGCGATCAGGGAACTTTAGAGTTTTCAACCACCTCAAAATCTGTTTACGGTCTTCTGGCTTCACATAGTATGGAGCAAGTAGCCGACTCTCATTTCCATTTAAACCAACTTTAACCTCGAGCCACGGCCTAGCACAATGATCACCCATGTCTTTCCTAGCACTCACGTTATCCTTTGTTTTGTCGGTTACATCAAACACCATGCTTATGATGCTTTCTGCCACATTGCGCTCTTGGTGCATCAAATCTATATTATGCGGCAGAATCAAAGCTTTCGCGTAAGGCAGCTCCCAAAGAAAAGAAATATGAGTCCAGTTGTGCTCTTTTCCATAGTCAGTGAAACCCACTTCCGTAGATCGTAGAAGCCGACTATGCCATTCAGCTATTTCCTCTCCTGTGAGTCGCTTCGACGGCCCTTTTTTAACTTTCTTTCTTTTTCGAAATGCTTTGGCGTTGTTCCTAAAAGGGTGCCTCACCGGAAGCCATCGTCGATGGCAATCGAAGAATGTGATCTTTTTACCATACGTGAGCCTAAATGCATCAAAGTCAGCCATACAAATTGGACAACACAGGCAACCATGAACATACCAGCCAGCCCAAATGCCATATGCCAACAAATCATGGACCAACCACAGGTATGCGGCTCGTAAGGTAAATTCTCTACCACCAACGCTGTCGTATGCCTTTTCCCTCGCCACAACTTTTTCACTCATCAATTAAGGGCCAGATGAACACATTGAGATCCTTCCACGATGCTTAGGATCCGGAATGACAAGAGCAAGGAATATGAACCCTCTTTCAAGCAAATCTCGGTGGAAGATTGTATGGCATGATGAAGACCGCCAACAAGAATAGGGGCTAGCGCTTGTCAGGCCGAAGGTGTGAAACCGTCCGTGGACAAACCAAGACGGACACTCCTAGGGTCGCTTGCAAATGCAGGATCGAATCGGTCCAATGCCTGCCATGCCTCGCCATCAGACGGATGCACCATCATATCCGGGTCTTGGTCCTCACGTTTACCTTCTTTGTGCCACCGCATATGTTTCGCTATTTCTTTTGACATGTACAGCCGTTTAAGCCTATCCGTGATTGGCATGTACCGAAGCTGTTTAGTCGCGACCTTTGTAGTCACTAATACCCCTTCCTCATCTACCACCTCAACGAATCTACACTTACCGCAATGCATACAATGAGTATCCTTATCATGATCCTTCCAGAACATCATGCAATTATTCTCGCACACATCAATCTTCTGGTAATTCATCCCGAGGCCGGCCATCAACTTTTTCGATTGGTACAATCCTTTGGCATCTTGTGATTAGGCGGAAGGACATCATTCATAAGTTCAAGTAAAGCGTTGAAGCATTTGTTCGAAAAGTTGAACTTCGACTTCATCGACATAAGCTGTGTAACTGCCTGCAAGACGATCACATTGGTCAAGTCATGCAGCTTCTCATCCGAGGCATCAAGTAGCCTATAGAATTCCTTAACCTCCTCCGGCTGTGACCACTCCCCAGAGTTAAATTCAGTCCCCCTGCAAAGATCATCCAGCATCTCTTCCATCCGGTCGTGATCCTCCCCATGGTTTGACTCAATGGCCTGCCCTGCGGCCTCTCCATGATGGTGCCACACCAAATAGTTAGGCATGAAACCGTTTTTGCAAATGTGATACTGCACTATATCCTTACTGTAGTAGCTGTTATTCTCGCAGAGGGTACACGGGCAATACACATATTCAGCTCCTCCAGCGAATGCTTGCTTCAAGAAAGCATCCGTGATCTGCCCCCATTCCCTTGAGTGCCCCATATCACTCCTCCATCCGTCATACATCGCCCTTCGATCATCACCCATTCTCAAAGCTAAACAAATGAAACGATGTCAACGTACGACCGCGGCTTAGGTGACAAAGACAACCCTATTAGAAAATATGTGTTCTAAACCCACCCAAGAATGGAGGTCATTGCATGCGACCTGTGACGTGCGCTTCTGAACGAACGAAATTTTTCGGCAGATAACCCCATTTGTTCTCCAAACGCACGCGATCTTTGGTGCGCCGGAGAACAACAGGTTATGCGTCAAATAACATTCGGATCGCTCGCACGCCCACAGCCCCATGCAACAACCAACTTTCTCGGGCTGTCCAAAATACGCTGGACAATTCCGGAACCGCGCACCTCACAAGCAAATGTGAGATGCACCGTTCGCGAACGGGTGACGCCTAGGCTCTCTACTGTTCGACACAAACCCTAAACTCTAACGTTATATACAACGGCAGCGAGAAAATAAAAATATATATACCATATGCAGCGAATATAAAATGAGATGAAATAACTACAAACGAATATAAAATGAGATAAAATATGTTGAAAAACTAGGTATTATTTGTGTTTTAGATTTGAAAATTAAGCTAATTCCCAAAATGATTAGATACAACAGGCAAGATAGAAGACACCACATATTTCTGTAAAGAGATCGATCCACAGAGGAAAAAATAGGAGAAATCTTACGATGGGCTTGATGACGAAAAGGATGCAGCGCAGTAGCGACCTGGCCGTAGAGGAAGTAGTCGACGTCATGGATCGCAGGATGAAGAGCTCGAGCGGTCGCGCAGTTGCGCTGCCCAGAAACCTTATTGCCGCCCCCGTGCAGGTTCTCTCAGCGGCAACGGTTCGGAGATCCCGCTCTCCTTGCCTCGCGGTGCACGCCGAGAGGAAGGTCGGTGAAGAACGAGCACAGCACGAAAACACAACACAGATCACCGTGGATGAACACGAGTATCAGAGTCCAAAAATCAAAAGGCTCTATCTGTCTGGACGTCTCCGGATTTTATAGCCTCACACCAGTAACGGTCACCATTAAATGCTAGTAACTGTAGGTCATTCAATTGACAGTTTCTATTAGAAACTGACGCCATTATCATGGCTGTTTCAATTCTCAATAAATGACCCAATCAATTCACTAATAATAGAGAGAAAACGAAAATTTAAAAAGGGTTTAAACGTACCAGGAATTTAATCCACGGCACGGCGACTCGCGACGTCGCAAGTCACAAGTCACGCGGGAAAAACACGCGAAATACTGTGATAATTCGCGAAATCTGCTGCAGCTGCGTGTGTGTCACTTTAGCCAGCTCCTCACCCTCCATATGCCTCATTACAAGATATGGTGGGAGCTCTCCCTTTTAAATTGGTATTCTCCCCTCTCAACTAGCAATATGGTACTATTATTTGTAGCTTTGGCATTAGAGATAAATGGGCCACTTGGGCCTCATTTCTAACAAAATATACCTTCTCCAACGCCGGTGAGGGCGTCACGGAGGGTCCGGGGAGGGCGGGGTGGCGCTAGCGACGGCATGGGCGGCGCGGCGATGGCGGGCGGTGGCTGGCGGGCGGGCGGGCGGGCGGCGGCGCAGCGGGTAGTAGGGCGGCGGCCGGCCGGGCGGCGCGCGTGGTGGGTGGGCGCGGTAGCAGGCAAGCAAGTGAGGGCAAGGGCGGCAGCGCAGTAAAGCGGCGTGGGCGCCGGCGCGGTGGCAGTGGGCGGGCGGCGGCCGGGTGGGGCGGCGTGGGTGGTGGGTGGCGGGCAAAGCAGCAGCAGCGGGCGGGGTGGTGGGGCGCAGCGGTAGCGGGCGGGCGGCGGCGCGGGCGTGGGGCGGGGTGGTGGGCGGCCGGGTGGGCGGCGGGTGGGTGGGCGGGGTGGGTGCGAAGCAAGGCGGGCGGGCGGGTGATGGCCAGTGTGCGGCAAGGGCGCGGGGGCGGCGGCGTGGGGCCGGGGCAAGGCGGCAGTGCGGGTGCGCAAGGGTGGCGCGGGCGGTGGCGGAGCGGGGGGGTGAGAGGAGCGAAGAGAGAGAGAAGCCCGACGGGCTTTTAAATTCGTAAATAAATTCGTGGGTATTTTTTGCGCACGAATTTATTTAAATTCGTGGGTATTTACACTAACCGACGAATTTAAATACATAAATTCGTGGATGTTTTTTTGCCCACGAATTTAATTAAATACGTGGGTTTTTTAGAAACCGACGAATTTAAATATATAAATTCGTGGGTTTTGTTTTGGCCCACGAATTTAAAAAAACCCACGAATTTTACACTGTTTCTTGTAGTGATGCTGCTAAATAATGTCGATGGGATGCAGAAAAATTCACAGTAAATCAAATATTATTGCCCCAAGAAAGTGAGTGTTTCTGGAACATAATAAAAATTTGGCATCATGTAAACATTATACTGATGTTCTCTGTTAAGTCCTTTGCGCAAGATGCCTATTCTTGACTTCTTGTGGTAGCTAGGCCAAATATTAGTTTAATTTAGCAGTGAGTGACTTAGTTTCTTGCTGCTTGCTGGATAGTATTTATTTATCTAATCTTACCTCGCCGACACCCTCACTGTCAGCCTCGAACCGCTCTACCAGTATTCGAAGATTGCATACTGAATGTGTGTTTATCTAGTAATCAAGTAGCAATTTAATGCTAGCGCAGTTTGTTGAGTGTGCCTTTCATTAAACTTGCCCCCTAAACAGTGGTCAGGATGTGCTTCCCCGGCAGGGAATTTAGCCCCACCTATGGAGGGGATGGCTTGGCCCACAGGGAATTCACCCCTCCCAAACAAGGCCTAAGAGTAAAGCCAGCTATCCCAAAAAGGAGGAGCTATTAAATTGACACAAAATTAAAAAGCAACCAAATTCTCCAGAACACAAACCTGAAAATGATTACTTTTTCCTTGAAAGTCTTCATACAGAGTGCAAGTAGAATAGCTTCTTGATTTGCTTCGCGTGCTCGACGTATTCTAGCTACTCTATATAAAATTTGGAGAATATAAATGATGAAAATAAATTATATATAAATCTGACAATGTACAAACATTGAGGAAAATGGATTCTTGAGATGCTGTGAAATGTTAATCACAGAGCATAACAGCCATAAGCCAAATATTTCTATTTTCTTAAAATAAAAAAGCAACAAGTATATGACCAAGCAGGAGAAGGAAGCCAAAAGCAGAACCTCAAAAACTACCCATATCCTGCCATTATATCTAATAAGTCCATCTTGAGTGTATCCTTTACTGTTGCATCCTGTGACTTCTAATTCAGTCGGTAATGGCAGAGCTTTAGTGTCTTAACTCATATGAATTCAACAGCTCTTGAATCCACACAGGCTGACCTACAGACACAGCCTGCGTACTAAACACATGTCCTACTATAGAAAGAGCATATGCTACCTTATTATCCACACCCTTTTTGTACTGAAATGTATACTATAGCAAAATGTGTTTGGTCATGCTATTATACTGTAGTTTTTGATAAATTTCCTGTAATAACTGGTGAGGCCCAAAAATCCCCTTAGCTCAGTAGCATTATTTGGGGTTGGCTCTGCCTCATAGCTTCAGTTTTAGAAAGGTCTGTAGCTACTCCTTGATTAGATATTAAGTGTCCCATGTACTCCAATACTTGCTTGGCAAAAGTAGATTTGCTGCCCTTGACATATAACTGGTGCTGTTGCAATATTGCTAAAATAAATTTTCTGATATAAGGTGCAAATATGTTTTGCTTTTTCTAAGAACTACTAGCCCGTCTGTCAGCATTTGATGTCAAGTTCATAGTACCCACGGTACATTTTTCAGCATAGGTTCATAAGCCCAAGTCTGAAAATTGTACAATACCCTTCAGTCTTTGGATAGTGCATTTAGCTTTAGGATGCCCTGTGAAAGTGTGAAGCCGTCTTTCCTGCGGCTGCTAGTGTTCATAATATCTGCTACATTTGTTGTCCCATTGGCATGCTTTTTCACTCTTTTTCCTTAGTAAAGTTTAGTTTCGCCATATGCCATTGTTTTTTCTTCCTGAGTGCAGTTTTAGCATGCTTTACTTGTTAATTCTAACTATTTAGTGTCAACTATATCATTGGAATTAGTGATTTTTCCAAATAGCTTACCTGTGAATTGTGATGGACAATATTGTAAACTTATATTTTAAGATAAGTCTTAGGATCTGAAGCTTTTATTTATTTTTCTTCTCATGCCAGCTTAATAATGTCTTGTCAGCATTGATGTTAAGGGGCATACAACATAAAGAGACAAGGAAAGTCTTGCACAGAAAGATTTTTAAAAAATCTCAGAAAAAATAAGGAAAGTGTTTGAGTCAAGTATACCTCATTCCATTCCATATTGTTTATACTTTCCTTTCATATTTTTATTACTCAGTTTTCAACATGTTTCATATAGGCAGAAAATCCAGAAGAGAAGGAAGTGGTGGCGTATGCATGATTGGTCAGATTGTTGGACTTGCAACATGGTGGGCATAGCTGGTCTGATGCTTGAAATCATCTTTTGATTAAGTGCAACATGGTTATACTTGAGTCATATGTGATTTCTAGATGTATATCTGCGATGGGTAGATGTATGGAAGCTATAGATGATTAACTTTGTTTTATGGTATAGACGATTGATGCTATAAATGCGAGCAGTAGTAGTTAAACTTTTTTTTATTTTACCCATGTATGAATGCTTGTATGAATGTTATCTACATGTGTGGATTTTAGCAACTTTTTTTCACTTTTTCATTATTTTTAAATGATTTTTTATCCTTATTTGTATCTATGAGTCTTATGATTTTTTATCTTTTTTCGAAGTTTCTTATTTTTCCTAAATATTTTTTTCCAGATTTTTTTTTGTTTTTGAACTTTTTGAATGTTAGGGATATTTGTCCTTATGGCTTCCAAACGGTGGCAGGAATATTTCCCTTGAGAAGAAATTGCCCCTAGGGGTTGGGGAGGATTTCATGCGCCTTCAAATTCCCTGTAGAGGTTCCCTGGGTTTTCAGTAAATATATTAAATGATAAATTATTGATTAGATATAGAGAGGGAATATGGAATAGCATACATGCTGCAACCTTTAACTTCACCGGCCGTATGATGCTTTCGAATACACATTTTCCAGAGCTCTTTGCAAAATAAGACAAATTTGGAACGCTGAATTTTCGTTCTGATTCATGTGAAAATTTAATAGTATCTTGTGAAATTGTGTGTTCCAAATGAACATATTAGGACATGTACGATAGTACCTCTAAAGATTCCAATTCACCTAGAGATAGCACCAGAGACACACTACTGCGGATCGGGCATGCACAAGCGGTTCGAAACCGCTTTCAGAAGCGGTTTTAGAACCGCTTGTAAGCAATCGGGAGTGATACCCCGTCGGAACCGCTTGTGGTTCGACATTTCCACAAGCGGTTGGTGTTACCAACCGCTTGTGGAGAGGTTCTCTCCAAAAGCGGTTGGTGTTACGAACCGCTTGTGAAGAGGCTCTCTCCACAAGCGGTTGGAGTTACCAAGCGCTTGTGAACAGTCTGACAGCGTAGCGTTTTGATTATATTCAATATAGAATATGTTTTCAGAGGGGTTTTTGATATAGATTTTGACAATTAAAATAAATAGAACTTCATGAGTTTTTTTGACACACTTAAATATATATATATATATATATATATATATATATTAGTCATGAGTATTCATTCGGATAATTACTGAGACTAAAAATGAACAAGTTGATGAACACATGAAATAATAAGCCACTTTTACAAGTTTCAAAGAATAAAAGGGCGAATCTTGAGCTTATTTCTTGCGTGTGTCGCTCTTTGTGCCCTTGATCGACGTTGATGTCAGTTCACCTATCCTTATTTCAGGACAATCTCTCCAACCATTTGCCTGGAACTCGCCTTTGGTAGATACAATCTCGTCAACAATAAAGCCAATGAGTTGTTCTTGGATTGCTGCAACCCGGTGCGGCGGGATCACGTCTTGCACATCGATGTTGGGCTGACAAAGCGGGAGGTAAATAAATCTCTGGACATGTAATTATTAAAGTGTGAGTACTAAGAAATTGACATGTGCACACTACCTCGGCGTTGGTTGTCGGCACATCACCGTGGGTAATACTTTGCATATAGTGGCACACATAATAGCCACATAGGTTGTTTCCACCGTCATTGTAGAACCTGCGATGAAATTTGAAAAGAACACGATTATTGGGATGAAAAACTGTTACGGCATATTAATAT
The DNA here is from genome assembly GCA_036346275.1 of Otatea glauca. Classification (NCBI taxonomy): domain Eukaryota; kingdom Viridiplantae; phylum Streptophyta; class Magnoliopsida; order Poales; family Poaceae; genus Otatea; species Otatea glauca. The sequence continues at coordinate 21,402,456 of CM070719.1, read as the reverse complement.
TCTTTAATACGTACTAGAGTGCTTAATTGTACATCAAATTCGTTCTCGAAATCTCCTTGTTGCTTCTTTCGAAACCGTGCGAATGTCCTGTGTGATGCGTTAGTATGAATGGTAATTATCAGAGTTGGAATTATCAAGGTATTTCAATATATATAATAAGGAAAACTATCGTATATATATGTGCTATATATTGTTCAGGTGTCAATGATAAATTGATATTTTTCACCGAGTCCTTTTGAGTCTTGAACAATGATCCGCCGCTATCAAGCTTGATGACAAGAAGGATCCGATGAAACCTATTCATGTATTGCAACATATATGTAACTAGCTAGTAGTATTATAAATGCCTTGGAAAATATAAGAACGAGAGGTTGTATATATACGTACTCGAAGTTGAAGGGCAGAAGTATGTACGGTTTGTAGTGTTGTCCCAAGAATGCATCGAGAATGTAATCTTCAAGATCCTTTCGGTTGTATCCAAAGACGAACTCGTTAACAATCTCTGGGTCGATGAAGCCCACGTTGAAGATGTTCTCTTTTCTACATCGTTGTATCTCCATTCTACATAGAAAGGTATAAGTTTAATAGTTGCAATTTTATTGTGCGAGGAAGCACACAGTAAAGGTATGAGCTTGACACTTACAGCACCAAAGAGCTCATGAGAGACACGTTGATGGAGTCGGCATGGTAAATATTGTATAAGTCGTCAAATTCGAGCCATATGGTGTTGTCCCGCGATAAAAATCATCTTCTTTGATACGGAGGGAACATCGTTCTTCCTTGAGCGGACTCATCATGTACCATTCGTGAAATTGCCGCATCTTGGTTGGCGATCTTTTACCTCATTTGGGTCAATCGGCTCCGGCCCAACCGAAATTGCCATCGACCTTTGTTGCCATTGGGATATCATCTATTAATCCAAGAGCTGCGGTGTGGAACCGAGTCTGCCTCCTTCATAAACCTCTCGAGGTTCTCCGATCTTGGTCTCTCTTCTTCTTCTTTGCCGCGCGCCGACCACGTTTATTCTTACGTAGCCTTAATTATTGTCCGTTCATAGTTGGACGGCACAGAGCGGTGACTTTGTACGGCATGTCGCGAAGTGTTCTGCGCTTTTGGATCGATTGGTACCTTTGGCTCTACCTTCTTTTTGCGAAGTGTGCAGCCATACGCTTTAGTGACCGCGTCACTCTCCTCCTTATTCATATCATATGCCCTCTTTGGAGGTTCCTTTACCTTGGTCGATCGGTGGACTCCGCCTTCTTGGGAGCGGTGGGGAGCCTTCATTCATTATCGAGCTTCTTCCTCGGAGGAGATGGTGGAGGCGTGGTTTTCCTAGAGGGTTCTTTTTGTTTGAGATCTTTGGTGGTGGAGTAGGGCCTGCGTGGAGCGGGTGGAGACACAGGAGTCGCTAGTGGTGGAGTAGGGCTTACGCTCTGTTTTATTGGCGAGGCATTGCGTGGCGGTGACGTTGGAGGCGTGGGTTGCCGTGGTGGAGATGACGCGTCCATAGCGGTGGAAATATGATGTACCGTTTATGCTAAAGGATGATATTGTGGAGGGCTGTCCAAGCTTGGTCACATCGTCGCCTCCAAAGAATATCGAGGTGAAGTTCTTCAAATCCGCAAGACCTCCTCCACCGCGACCTTTGAGTAACCCGGGGTATCTCGTTGCGGTGGAACATCGGCCTAGCTCCACCGGATATGCCATGCCGTAAGCCACCTTGATGGAGAGGTTACGCGCATCAACGTGCGACACACCGGCGGCGAACCCTTATGTCATCCACGGGATAACGGGATAGCAAGGTGTCCGCCGGGGCCCGGTGGACGCGCAGCCTACTTCGCCGCGCGGAGGGGTCGATCACGGCGTCCGGTGATTGCTCGGACCTAGTCCTTGAAGCTTGCCGAGGGCAATTTGTACTTGTTGCGCAACTATGTCGCCGATGCTAGCACAGGTTGCTCGAGCTCTTGTTCCAATTGGTACACTTTACGTGATTCTCTTGATTTGCTTCTATGTCGGCTCTCTGATGCGTATGTGCGTCCTTAGCGAAACCATACTTCACGGCGTCGGCTTGCCCATACCTCGTGTCCGTCACAGGTGCTCGGGGTTTTCAAGGGCATGTGTTAGCTCGTCATTCTCCTGTCGCACCAATGTACCGCCTTAGGCGCTCAACGGCTTGTACAATCCTTTGGCGACCTCTTGTACTCTGGTGCCATCACCAAGCTGCCGTCATCCAAAGGCTCCCCATGACCCATGAACCAATTGCGCAGGCGTTGTTCCCACAGAGCGGTAGCCGTTGTGACGTCCTTCGCCATTAATTCTTCTTCCCGCTTCTCCCATTTTGGTACAGCCTTGATGTAACCACCGGTGCCAAGATGGTGGTGGTATTTCTTCATCGTGAATTGGCCTTGTTCTTCCGACTCGCGGCTGGCCCTCGGTGACGACTTGAACTCCTCGAATGCTTCCGGTGATCCGCCAACTTAGGAAATTGGTTGAAGTCGGGTCTTTCTCCCTCTCGCACGCGTACTTGCGGCTGAGAGACGTCTTCCAAGCCTGAAACATTGTTTCCATCTTCTTCAAAGTAAATTTCTTGGCCTTGTCTTCGGACCCTTGAGGAAATGTGAAATTTTCCTTAATATCTTGCCGAGCGGGTCCTTGGTAGCTTGAGGAACTTCGCCCATTTTACGATGCTAATTGGGACGTGATCCCTCACGTGGTAACCGCAAGCGTTGTTGTACGCCCAACCGCTAAAAGAGGGCAACCGCATCCCTTCGTTGTTAACATCGGTAAACACATGCTTCATGGGCGGCTTCTTGTTAGGTCCCGATGCTTGGATTGGTTGCTCGATGCACGGGCTTGAAATACATAAACATATGTACAAACGTGTCGAGTGTATTATATTAATGAATTGCGATTAAATAACATGTCTCACGGGATTATATTCTTACGCTGTACCTCATCTGGCGGAACGGTGTTATCGGACTCGGCGGCTCCGCGTCAATGGCTTCATCACCGCGGCCTCAACGGCCTCACCGAACCACCATTAGCCCCCCGGCAGCGGCAGATTACCATCACCTTCGATGGTACCCGGTAGCGATGGAGTCCAACAGAACTGTTCTCCCTCATCGAAAGTAGGGTCACCACGTCCCGGTTGCGCCATCTCTACTAATTCGCAAAAATGTTGACATAAATATCATATTACTTTGAAACAACCATATTACTGATTACAACACAAGCATATTATTACATAAATTTCTACAAAGAAGCATTAAGTACTACGCGTGTTGGAACTAGCCCAAGGATCAAACACGAACTCGTGGACACAAGAACAAGAAATACACCAAGAACATACACACAGGGGACTATGTGTCAAAAGTAAATGTGCAACATTGACCGTGTTTGATCCTTGTGTTGTATAAAACTATAATCGGGGCAACGCTAGGATCATGTGCCTTTCTATTAGAGCAGAGGTCATATTAGTTAGTCGTTTTGATCGTGATGATTAGATCTATCTGGTAGAACCCTACATGCTAGTTTATGATCTTGAACATATATCGTGCCAATTATCACAAACTAGGAATGTTTCTTTAAACGAAGAATATAGGCGGATAATCTTTGATTGGCTAGGAGCATTTGCTTAATGATATTTGTTATAGAGATTTATATATATACACGCATACATAAACACGTAGGAGCCTCGTGCCCATCTTTATTACGTGTTAAAAAAGAATGTAACGAGGCGGTGTGTAGTCACGATTCCATATACGTCGCGACGACATAACATGAAGAGAGTATAAATGTAAGTTCATCTGTGGTATAAATGACTGTCCAACATTGCATTGGACAATCGACAAGGCACTTATTTAGTTATTTTACAATGAGAAGAATCAAAAGTTTAGCAAGTCACGGTTTACGTGAAGCTTCGACAAAGTTTTGCAAGAAAGGTAGTCTAAACTGTAAACTTCTAAAGCATGTGACGTGTAAAACTAAGCGAAGTTATATGACCAACCAAACAGATAAAAATTATCAATTGGATTTGTATATGAATTCTACCAAAAATTGATATGCAAAACTAAATAAAAACTAACAATGAAAATTAACATAGATTTGAAATAAAAATTAGATGAAATTAGTAGTTAAATTAATATACAAATCCTAAACTAGAACTGAAATTCAAAATTAAATAAAAAACAACAAAATAATAAAAATAAAATATGCATTGTTCGTAATTCCATACTAAGTGAAAAATATACATTTTGGTTTAATTTAGAATTAAAATTTCAAGCAAGCACAAGACTTGTGGGCATTTCACAGAACATGTGGTGGGCAAAGAACTAGAAAGGGAGGACGACGCGTGCACTCAAATACCTCGGTCCTCTGGGTGGGACGGGTGTGGCGGCGCTTTGGTGGCGGAGTAGGCATCGGCGGGTGGTAGAGAAGGCTTGGCGGGGTGGAGTGACGGCGGCGACGAGGCAGCGAAGCGCTTGGTGGATTAGCGTCGGCGAGGTGGTGAGTAGGAGTCGGAGAGGTGGCGGAGGAGGCCGATGGCGTCGACGAGGACGGCGACGCGGGGTCTGGACGGAGGCGACGGCGGCGGCGGCCGGAGAGAGACAGGAGCTGCAGCGGCGCGCGGGGGGGTCGACCGGGACTTAGAAAATTTTGGGTGTGAGAAAAGGGCGGGGCGTTTCAAATTTATACAGGGAGCACTTCTACAAACGGTTCTAATAACCAACCGCTTGTAGCAAATCTCTACAAGCGGTTTTAGAACCAACCGCTTGTAGAGGGATGACTTCTACAAGCGGTTCGTAGAACGAACCGCTTGTAGAATATCTCTACAAGCGGATTTAGATCAACCCGCTTGTAGAGGGATGACTTCTACAAGCGGTTGGTGTTACTAACCGTTTCTGAATAGTCCACTCTAGAAGCGGTTCTTTTCTAAAACTGCTTCTGAATGTTGCGTTCTAGAAGCGGTTCTTATTACTAACCGTTTCTGAATGTTGCGCTCTAGAAGCGGTTCTTTTCTCAAACCGCTTGATTTAATTTCATAATTTTTAAAGAGTGCTTTTGCACTACGTTTCATTTCATAATTTTTAAAAATGCTTTTAGCAATTTAGTTTCATTCTATATTTTTGAAAAACTTTTAGCACTTGATTTCATTTCGTAATTTTTAAAAATGCTTTTAGCAATTTAGTTTCATTCTATATTTTTGAAAAACCTTTAGCACTTAAGTTTCATTTGAATTTTTAAAAATGCTTTTAGCACTTGATTTCATTTCGTAATTTTTAAAAATGCTTTTAGCACTTGATTTCATTTGAATTTTTAAAAATGCTTTTAGCAATGTAGTTTCATTCTATATTTTTGAAAAACTTTTAGCACTTGATTTCATTTGAATTTTTAAAAGCTTTTAGAACCTTACTTTCATTCCATAATTTTCACAAAATGCTTTGATCACTTTAGTTCCATTCCGAATTTTGGCACTTTACATTCATTCCAAATAAACACTTCATCTTGTAAAAGACTTACATATACATAGTTCATACGGAGAGGGTACATCTTAAGTAGTAACGCACTTTGTCTTTACAAGTGTTCCTTCATTATGATCGCGACGTATGAAAGGAGTATCCACGTCTGTGTCATTGAAGAGGCTTATGTCGACATCCACAATGAAAGGAGGGATCTCGTCGAATCGACTATACTCTTCCTCGCCTGTGACGTCCTCAACTCCAACAATCCTTCGCTTGCCTTGTAGAACCACATGTCGCTTTGGCTTAGTACTACAATCTTTCTGCTTGTCCTTATGCTTCTTAGGTTTGCTTGACATGTCCATTACGTAGAAGACCTGTCTCACATCGTTCGCGAGGACGAACGGTTCGCGCCTATAGCCGACTTGCGTGAGGTCCACGATTGTCATACCGTATTTGTCTACCTTCACACCGCTTGAAGCCAGTTTGACCCATTGGCACTTAAATAGAGGGACCTTCAAAGGTCCATTGTCAAGCTCCCATATCTCTTCTATGAAACCATAATATGTATCCACCTTGCCTTTGTTGTCTTCGGCGTCTATACGGACACCGCTATTTTGGTTGGTGCTCTTGTTATCCTGCGATCTGGTGTAAAATGTGTAACCATTTATCGCGTACCCGTTGAATGTCACGATTTCACTAGATGGTCCCCGAGCCAAGCGTTGCAACTGTTCATTGTCTGACCCTTTCAAAAGGATGTACTTTTGTAACCAAGCGCCGAAAGAATCCATGTGCTTCAGTGTTATCCAATCCTCAGACCTCCCCGGGAAATCGCGGCGTAGAATACTCTTGTGCTCAAGGACACACAGGGCCACTATAGTTGATTGTTTCAAAACCGTGAAATGTGCTTGCTTAAATGTAAGAAGATCATTGCATGCAATTGCTTTCCTTCCTAGTGTCCCTTTTCCCCGTAGCCTCCCCTCATGGCGTGATATAGGGACGCCGATCGGGTTTAGATCATTAATGTAGTCCACACAAAACTCAATCACCTCCTCTGTCCCATAACCCTCGGCAATGCATCCTTCCGGACGAGAACGGTTACGAACATACTTCTTTAGCACACTCATGTACCTCTCGAAAGGGAACATGTTGTGTAGATACAGGTCCAAGGATACCTATCTCTTTGACAAGGTGAACAGTGAGATGAACCATAATATCAAAGAATGCAAGAGGAAAGATCATCTCAAGACTAACCAAACTTTGTACCACATCATCCTGCAGCTTACTTAGTTTATCTGGGTCGATGACCTTCTGTGAAATCGCGTTGAAAAAAAAACACAGCTTTGTGATTGTCCCTCGTACCCACTCGGGCAGTATGCCTCTCACAGCCACTGGGAGCAACTTTGTCATTAACACAAGACAGTCATGGGATTTCATGTGTACGATTTTATTCTCTTTCGTGTTTACGAGTCTCTTTACATTCGAGGAGTATTCGGAAGGGACCTTCACACTGTTCAGGAACTCTATCACGCTTTTTTTCTCTTCTTTGCTTAGAGTGTAGCTCGCAGGATGTAGGTAATGTTGTCCTTTCTCTCTCTTTTCGGGATGTAGGTCGTTCCTCAGTTCCAAGAGTTTAAGGTCCTTCCGAGCTTGCAGTGTATCTTTCGATTTTCCGTACATATTATGTAGCCTAGCGAGTTCAAGCGGACATTCTTCGTGATGTGCATGAAGTCAAGTGAGTGGCGAACCTCCATAACTTCCCAATAAGGCAAGTCCCAAAATATTGACTTCTTCTTCCACATGGGTGCATGACCATCCTCATTACGCACATGTTTGCTTCGGGACCCTTTCCAAATACTACTTTCAAATCCTTTACCATAGCAAACACACGTGGCCCACTACGATCCGAGGCCTTGCGAAGGTGCAGTTGCCGTTAAATTTCTGCCTTCCTTCCGCAACGGGTGACTCATAAGAAGAAACCTACGGTGACCCATGTACACAACCTTCCGAGAGTTTTTCAGTGCGTGCGTCCGTTTCATCTAAGCCTTTGGATGCGTGCTCTATATCCTTTGATAGTTAGGCGGACAGTTACCGAGAGCGAGCGGTCGTTGATTGTTACAAATAACAATGCACGAGGGTGAAATACTCCCTTTGTACTCATCCCATACCCTTGCACCATCGTCCCTAACGTCACAAGATCTTCAACCAATGGTTTCGGTAGACATCGATGTCATTTCCGGGTTGCTTGGGGCCTTGGATCAACAACGGCATCATGATATACTTTCGCTTCATGCCTGACCATGGAGGAATGTTATAGATACATAGTGTAACGGGCCGGTGCTATGGCTGCTGCTCAATTCTCGAAAGGATTCATCCCATCGGTACTCAACCCAAACCTTATGTTTCTCACCTCATCTGCGAAGTCCGGGTACGTCCGGTCGACTTTCCTCCACCGTGAGCCATCTGCAGGTGTCTAAGCATCCCGTCGTCCTTACGCTCTTCTTTGTGCCAACGCATCATCCGGGCATGCGCTTTGTTAGCAAACATACGTTTCAATCGGAGGATCACAGGAAATACCACAACACTTTAGTGGAGGTCTCTTCTTCTTACGCTCCCCATCTATTTCACGGATCGCCACGCTTCACCTTATACCGTGATTCTCTCGCTGCTGGACAAACATCCAAATCGGCATACTCATTACGATACAGGATACAATCATTAGGACATGCGTGTATCTTACGTACTTCCAATCCCAAAGGATGACGACTTGCTTGGCTTCATATGTAGATCAGGCGAGTGTTATCTTCCGAAGTAACTTCTTTACGAGTGATAACACCTCATCGAATCCCTTATCGACACACCATTTCTAGCCTTCCATTGCAAGAGTTCGGTGTGGTACGCAGCTTTTTGTGGCCCCGCCTACGTTTGGGTACAAAGGAGTTCTGTGGTCCTCTAACATGCGCTGGAACTTCTCGAACTGTCTTTCATCTGTGTAGTCTCCCTCTCCGTCACGCAGCATCTGGTCTAGCTCATCATCACCAAAGTCACCAAGTGTTTCTTCCACGGAACAGTATTGCGTGTCGTCCGGGATACTGTTGAATCCATCTTCCTCTTCCTCGTCTTCTTCATCGTCTTCCTGGCTAATCACCTCAACTTCGCCATGGTTGCTCCAACAGGTATAGTTTGGCATGAAACCTCTCATGATCAAGTGGTTCATAACTTGCCATCGCTGGGAGTGCTCCTTCTCGTTCTTGCAATCTACACACGGACAACATATGAAGCTGCCTGGAGGCAAGAATGCAACGGCGATCGAGAAAAGCTCGCACGCCATCAATGAACTCTCTCGGCGACGGTCCGTATTGTACATCCATTGCCGATTCATCTATACCAAGTTATAATTTCATTAAAAATTATAACAAATTCGTTAGAAAAATTATAACCTAACTTAAATTTCGTAACATTTAAACCCAACAAAAAAACTCCACCTACACGTCATCCAATTAAAGACCTACCTTTCTAATTATTTTGTATCCCTTCCTACCTTTGTAATTATTTTTATCCTTCTACATGTTTTTCTATTTTATTTCATACACCAATAATTACTTCCTTGCAATGTTGTACCTAGATCTCTCCCAATATTGTGATATTTAAGATTCTAAAGCTAACAACCACATAGATCTAAAGCTTCCAATCACCTTTACCTTGTAATGTCATATTTTGAACTAGATCTCCATCTACATCTTCATACAACAATAAAACAAGGCACGGAAAACAAATTTTCGATAATGCTTAAAAGTTCAAGATTTCTCCACATCCATTGAAAAAATAGCAATATCTAGGTGAGAAGGATGTTCACATGATGTTACTAACTTTGAAACACTTAATTTAGAGCTAATCACCTCCAATTAAAAATTTGGACAGCACCTCCCCAAGAACAGTAGCTTGGTCGGCCTTCTCTGCTCGATCAGATTCGCATTTCTGGGCGCATGGAGGAAGAAGGGTTTAAATGCGCTGCGGGAGGGCTTCGAAGCGGTTGGAGACACGAACCGCTCGAAGGTTGCGTTCTAGAAGCGGTTCTTTTCTCAAACCGCTTCGATTTTCGAGCGGTTTGAGAAAAGAACCGCTTCTAGAACGCAACCTTCAGAAGCGGTTCGTGTTTCCATCCGTTTCTGGAAGCCCTCTCCGGACCGTTGCCAACGAACCGCTTCTGGTGCGAAGATCACAACGGGTTCACACCAAACCGCTTCTAATAGGCCGGTTGTGATGCCCAGTTCTGTAGTAGTGACAATATCTCCACAAGTGCGTCTCTAAAATCATTTCTCTAACTATTTAATATTATTTTTATCATATTTTACTCTCACAATATATCAGGTTGTTTCTTATATAAGAGACAATATATTCTTTTTCCTCACCTCCTCTCTTCTCTACGTAGGATTTTACTAATATGGTATAGATAAGAGATAGTTAAAGTGATACTATTGGAAATGCCCTTAGTAGTACTCCCTTTGTTATTTTTTACATGGCGTTTTAGGAAATCATTTTTGTTTTCAAATAGATATCGATTTGGGTTTTGTATGTAGTGTTTTCCAAAGAGCATTTGTTAAAAGCTGATTGGTATCAGTACTACCCTAATTCAACATCATTGAGTATTCCCAAGCACACTGGTAATCAATAGGGCTAAACAGGTCACAAAATTAAAAATAAATTAACGCTTATCTTAAGTTCTCTGGCCTAAAACGCCATTTAAATATGAACGGAGGGAATAATGTAAATATCCTGATCCTATTAATTAATGGTCTGTATTAAATTACTGGGTTACACCGTTCTGGACTTAGAAGTAGGCTTGCATGGGCAATTGGCCTCAAATTGGATTATATGCTATCGACCGTGCATGTGTCCATAATCTCTTCTTGACATTGGATTACAAAATCCACCATGTAGGTCATCAGAACGAAGATCTCCAGATAATTAGTGTTGAAGAATTATCGGACAATGAAGCATTCGTACTGAAATCTTGGATTTTAGGAGTAGCGATGAAGAAAATCGTATATATTTTTACACTGATATTTACCACATATGGGTACCTTTGAAATAACAAGAATGGTAATAATATTATTTTGAATAATCAGCTTAATTTCTTTCATAATTTGTACTCTACGTTCATGTTTTGTTATAATGCACAATTTTGTAATTAATTTACATATGCTTCACAAAGACCCACAGCAAGGAGGGCGCACGACACTAGTTTTCTCAAAAATTAAAGCCATTTTTGGCAAGCCACCTCAATAATGCCCTTGTCACCAACAATGTCGACCTACATTCACTTGTCAGCACGAGTCCCTTTCGAAATCAAAGAACTAATCCTACGCATAACTCCCTCCCTCCGCTAATTAACCTCTTCGTGGGTGACCATCCTTGTCAATCAGGATAAAAATGTGTTCCAGCCGTACTAATTAAATGATTTGGTTTTCTCAAACATCCTTCGTAAAGTTCACTATCTTGCGTATGACCGGTGTTAATCTCTCCCTCTGTATAGATATGTGTGTCCCTCTCGTGTAACTATCGCTCACCAGCCAACTGCACCTATATGGATCGAAGCCCAATGAATACGACGACGTCGATGTAAGCTGAATGCAAATTCCGATGGCACAAACAACATAAACGTGTCGTCAAGAGCAGAGCAGCACGTGTGCGGTGTGCCTAAGCGTTAAGGAATGTGGTCGCGTCTTTCCATTATGGCAACTGCAACCATACTCTACATGGCTAGCTGTGTTTCTATGCTCTCCTTTCTAGTATAAGTTATATAAATCTTAAAGCGAATAAAGTGATAAGTAATCATTATCTATCATTTATTCATTCTTTAATACTTATATAATTTTAAAAAATAATGGATAGAAGTACCTCCCATAACTGCCACCGCCATGTTTTCTGATTCTATCTGGTCGATCATCTCTATAAATTGATGTGTCCCTAGCGGCTTGCTAAGTACTTTTTGTACTTACAGCTATACAACTTTGTTGAAAAGTTGTTGAGGAAGGACTAGAAAATACATAGTTCTATAAGGAGGATTATTACGATGACTATGTGAATTAGGAAGGCGTTTCCCAGATGATTGCCTGTGCCATGTCGAATGGCCAAGTTATTTTATTTCCGCTATAATAGTTTATTTGTTTCTTAAGCCCTTAAGGCATGCTGGTGTAAACTTTAACCATAAGGTCCGTGTAACACCCTAATTTTTTCATTTCATGAATTTAATTTGTATTTTATGTTTTTATGAATTTTTTGGATTTAATTTAGTTTATTTTGTATTTTGGATTTTTTCTGATATTATTGCTATTTATTTGTGCTTTATTTATTTTGCCAAATTAATTTATTCGAAAATGATTAAAAACCCTATGAATAGTAATAGGCCGTAGCCCAGCCAAGCCGGTCCATTTTTCCCGCGCCGCCGACCCTCGTCGGCTTGCCCACCGAGAAACCCTAACCCTAAGAGCCGTGACCACTAGATTCTGATCCAACTGCTGAGTTTTCGTCGCATCGTCGCAAGCTGCAGAGCACCCGATTGGACCCGCATGGACGGCTGCGATCATGCCACATCGGCTCGCCCGAATCGCCACGTCGCCAAACTCCCGCGATCCTCGGATACGAAGTCCCGCCGTTGCATGCCTCTCGAGCAGCCTATTTAATGCGTCGCCCTGCGCAGCGTGAAGCCCGAGTCACGCCGCACCATTTTCCCTAGCTGTCCGCCCTCTGTAGCGCCACCATTTGTCCTCGTGAGCTCGTCAGAGCCCTCCATAGCCTCCGTCGTTGTTTCGTCATTTGCTCGCCGTCCGTGGAAGCTCCGTCGTCGGCGAGGCCACCATCTTGTTCACCACGTCGAGACTTGTTCGTGGAAGGTGAAAATGTCGCTGGAGTCACCTTCAATCGCCGTCGCCCTGGTCGTCTTCTCCAGCGCCAGTAAGACTTCGCCGCCTTGCGCCATCGCCGAGCCGCGAGGCCCCTGGCTGTCGGATCTCGGATCAACGAGCCATGTTGCGCCACGTGATCGCTGCTTCACCGCCGTGTGTTTGAACCGGAGCCGTTAGATCTAGATTGGTCGGTTCTGATCTTGCCGCGTGTCGCAATCCTTGCTGTCTCGCACCGCAATCTCATCTTCAAGCCTGGATCGTCTGATCCAATCTGTGCGGCTGATATTGTACCACTTGTGGCTTGGTCCATAGCCGTTCAATCGGTCCAGTGCGGATCAGATTGCACTGGCACCGTGATCAGTCATGTGCCGCCACGTGTCACGTACGGGAGCCGAGGAGCCATGCGCCGAGTCGACCGTGAACACAAGCCATGGTGTGGACTGAGTCCATACACCTAAGCCACGTGTCGATCCGTGGTGCTACCACGTGTCGTGTGATGTCATAAATTGGTTTTCCGTAGAAAAATATTTAGGTCAAAAATCATATTCGGTGCTGACGTCAGCATGATGTCATATATGCTATTTTGGCCAGGCGGTTCTACCAAGCGAGCGGTAGCACCGGCCCTTGGAGCAGTGTGAAAAATCTAGAAGGGGGTGTTTTCTCGTGTTTGCGCAGTGCGGTACTACCGACCTGAGTGTGGTAGCACCAATCCACTATGGGCGGTGCTACCGTCCTGAACGAAAAAAGTTGAATTTTAAAGTGTGGACTTCTATGAATTTCTTGCATATCTATATGGGCAATGCTATGTGAGGAGTTTCCTTGTTTTTGATGGTTGCAGGTCGACAATGCTAGACCATGGTGAGGCGAAGGATGACCGGGACTAGGCGAGGAGCGTCGGAGGTCCAAATGGTCGGGGATCGCCGGAGGATGATCGAAGACGGAGTCGTGGCAAGCCGTGAAGACAAGGAACGGACGAGATGCTAGCTATGCGCTGCATGGATCAATGAGGGCCAATGGATCTTGGTCTAGTTGATAGGTTAGTGGGTCTAGTTAGTGTGCTTCGAGAACCGTGCAAGAAAACCCGTTATGTGTGTGGGTTTTGGGTTAGCCATTGCATGGCTGTGTGAGTGGGTCAATCCTAGCCCTTGATGGAGTGCTCTAGGGTTTAGAGACTCATCCAAGGGTGGTAAGTGGCCCTAGAGTAGTATAAATAGAGGGGTAGGGGTGCCCTCCCCTCTTTGAAGGTTTTGATGGTTTTGTGCTCCTTTGAGCTTTGCCCACTTGTTTGTGAGGCTTTGTAAACCTGTTCTTCCAGAAATGAAAATGTTTCCACAAATCATTTATTTCCTTTACGCATTTACATTACGTATTTAAATTACGCAATTTAAATTCTGCATTTACTTCCTTGCAATTTACATTTACGCAATTTGGATTTGCCTCCTCTCCTTCTACATGCTTATGAATCTTTTGCTGAGGTTGATGTTTGATGATTGATTTTCTCTTGAATTTATGTTTCAATCATCTAGGAAATCCGTGCGATCTTCTTGCAAGAAGTTGAGTTTTTGCGTTCTTGAATGTGTGATTTTGTATCTTGCGTTCTCTTGAGTTTGGACTTGTTCTCTTGCTTGCTGTGACATGTGGGAGGCTATTCAAGATCATCTTGATCATCAAAACCCCATGAGCAAGTCTTGAATTAAGCTCTTTCGATTTACTCAAAACTTGGTGTGTTCTTCCTTCCCGGGCAAAAAGGTCGGAACTTTGAAGTCAATCCTTGTGATTGAAGGTTGGAATAACTTCCTGACATCCCGAGGACCTTATCTACCAAGTTTCGTGAGTTTTTGTCTAGCCGATCAAAATATTCATTGAATTTTGTTTTGAAATCGTGCTGATTTTTCGGGCTATTCTTGAGCTGTTCTTGAGCCCGGTGCTACCACCCCTCGAGCGGTGCTATTGGACTCCGGTGCTACCGCCCCTCGAGCGGTGCTACCGGGCTTCCAGCGGTAGCACCGGCCATACATTTTTTGGCTCATTTCGATCGGCTCCTTTTGCGTGTTTTCTTCGTAGGCTTGTTTGGATTGTTTTTGGGGGAAAGTTTTTAAGTTGCGACCATTCATCCCCCCTCTGTTCGCCATCTCGGTCTTTCAAAGGGTTAGATTTTATTAAAATGAATTGGGGATGGGGGCTGTATGCCTATGGAAGTTTGAAAATTGATTTAAGGTTGTGAGTTGGATTATTTGGGAAATAATTGATAAATTTATTATTGTTATTATTTGTTTTACTGTCTTTACAATCTATTTATGCTATTTCTTCATAAATTCTGTCTTATTGCAAAATAACCATGTTAGCTGTTCTTTTGGAATAAGCTATGCATATAGTATGATAGACTTGTATTCTGTGCATAACTTGTTGAGTGCTTTAAGTACTCACCCTTGCTAACAATCAAATCATCATTTGTGGAGAAGTCTACATCTTTGAAGGAGATGGAGTTCTACGATGAGGCGATTATCTTGGAGTTGAACCTTGTTAGATGCCTATGGCATGTTGATGGGATTCACCGACGTTCTTCATTCCGCTGCTGTTTATTTGCTTTAATTTAGAGCAATCAAGGCCTAATTAGTGTAAGGTTGACCTTAAGGTTGTTCAACTGTGCCTTATTTATTATATGATATCTTTTATTATGTTTCCATTGTGTATGATTGTGATATTCATCTATGTTGAAGCTGTGTGCATGTCGGGACCCGAATATGCAAATCCGGACCCTCTATGTATTCAGCACTAGTCCGGGATCACGCTAGTGCACACAGCCTCAACATAGATGAAATATCACAATCATACACAGTGGAATAATAAATAAAGACTTCATCTATTAATATAGATCTAGTGAACGATCTTAAGGTCAAACTTACACTTGTGAGGCCATGATGGCTTCAACTCAAAATAAATAAGCAAAGAGAGAATGAAGAACGTCGACGAATCCCATCAATATGCCACAGGCAACTGACAAGGTTCAACTCCTAGATATTCGCCTCCTCGTGGAACTTCTCCTCCTTCGAAGTTGTAGTCTTCTCCTCAACTGATGATTTTGTGTGTTACAAGGGGGTGAGTACATAAAGCACTTAACAAGTTGTGCATAGAATGCAATTCTATGTAACTATATGCAAGGCTTATTTCAAAGGAAAAGGCTATTATGGCTATTTTGCAATAAGCAGCATTTATGAACAAATACAATAAATAGATTGTAAAGACTGTAAAACAAATAACAGTAATATATAGATTCAGCATTTCTGAAGTAAACCAAGTTTTCAAACCAAAATCAATTTCTACTTTCCATGGCATCCTGCCATCCCAATAAGTTTTGTTTAACAAAAGTCTAACCCTTGACTGTAATTCCCGAGCATTGCTCAATACCGCGAGCACGGCTATTCGAATAGATTTTACACTCTGCAGAGGTTATGCACTTTACCCACACGACATGATCGTCCCTTGTTGCCAAGCTATTAGCACACTTCCTTTGGTGTGCCTTTACAATGCTCTGTCTAGACCCTGTACTGCTCGCTGAGGTTTCAACACGGAAGGGACTGGTTACCACACTCTGAGCCCCCCTCTTGCGCCATGTGAGTCTACCCGTACACCCAGAACTCAATATACACAACAGTAGTACCGAAATCTAGACATCACAAATTAGTCGGCTAGGCTGTCACATTCCAGACGTGTGGTTGCAAGGAAGACTCGGGTCAAAGGCTTGCAAGGTTAAGTCCTTAGGGTGACTAGGTGTAACATTTAAAAAATTGGAGTTTTAGAATGTTTAAATTTGAAAAATCACTATTTGCATTTTTCTTGAATTAATTTCAGCTTAATATGAATTTTATATTTATGAAAGGATTTAATTTGACTAATCTATTCATCAAACAAAAGATTTGATTTTTCTGAATTTATTTGCTATTTATTTGAATTTATTTGTTTTTATTCGGATTTCTGGAATTTATTAAATTCGGAAAATATTTTTTTATTTCGAATTCCTTTCGGGCCGAATCCATCTCGCCGGCCCATTCCTTTTTCCTCGTCGGCCCGCTCCGCTCAGCCCGTTCCCTCCGCGTCGGCCCAGCCAACCCGCACCGCGTGAGCCGTCGGATCCGCGACACGTGGATGGCTGGGATGCAGCCGCGTCGCCCCGAGCCGCCGTCGCCGCTAAAAACCCTAACACTAACCACGTCGCCGCCGCGTCCGCGTCAATTTCGGCGTCCGTGCCGCCCGCCTCCCGAGGCTATTTAAAGCCCCGAGGACCCCTATCCCGAGGTTCCCCGCTCCGCGCCACCCCTTTTGACCTAGCTCTTGTTGTCCGAGACGCCGCTGTCTTCTCTCGCGAGCTCGTCGGAGTTTGCCGCCGCAGCCGAGCCCTTCTTCCCCTTGGATCTCCGTCGCCGGTGTGTATCCGCCGACTCTGCTTGCCTCTTCGCATTAGCCGCGACTTCCGCTCCCGGATCTGCCAAAACCCGAGCCCGATCCAGTCAAGTTCCGCCGCTCGCCGTGTCTTCTTCCCCGCGTTCGGTAAGTCGCGCTGCCACCTCGCCGTTGAACCTCTTCACCTAACCCTGGCCGTCCGATCGCCCGCCAGCGGCTCGGATCTGGCCACGTCGCGTCGCACATCCAACGTAGACGGCGCCATCACTATTTGCCGTCCACATCAGCGCCTGCGTCACCGTTGTTGGATGTGCGACACGTGGCCGTCCACATCAGCGCCTGCGTCAAAGCCGCGTGTGCACCGCGTTGGCCGCCACCTTAGCTGCCGCGTCTGCCCTAGCCGCCGCGTGGCGTCACCGTCGGCAGAACTCGCCACGTCGTCCTTGATCGCCTCGGTGCTCTCGGTTTACTGTGGACCGAGCCACTGACGCGTGGGCCCCGCATGTCAGTCGGCATTTCTTTTCTTTTTTTCTGATTTTCCAGAAATTCCAGCCAATCAGATTGCGCCACGTGTCATCCTTCTGTTTTTCCTGAATTTTCTGATCTGGGAATCTTCCAGGAGCCCGTTCTCCTTCGTTCGAGCTCTGATTCCAGTGATTCAAATTTCTAAATTCATCTAAATTCAAGATCTATCTTCCAGTACCATTATTTTCAATTTTTGAATTATATTTGAATTTGTTTTATTTATTTGCTCTCGTTTCGCGTGTAGACTACGCAATCGAAGATCAGTCGAATCAGCAATCAGAGGTAGAACCAGTAAGAGGCAGCGAAGGCAAGTCTTCCTTGAACATGTTGATCCCAAATTTTATGAAAATATTATGTTGTTTTTAAATTATGCATGCTTACTTTTATGCAAAGTACTTTAAATGTAGTCTTAAGGTTTAGTTAAATTCCAGTTTGTTATACCCTCATTGGTATTGATCATGTCGAACCTTTGACACCCTAGATGATATATACTAGCTATTTTATTTGGTGATATCAAGTAGATTAGAATGGAACGGTAGAATTGCTTAGTCCAGCTTAAGCGTTTCGGTATTGTGCCATTGTGGGAATCATTTCAAATATTATTTAAACTTATTTGTGAAATCGCGCCAATTGGTGTTGCTGCTGTGATTTAAGTAAAATAAAGTGGAAATGGTTTAGACCGGGGCAGATGGATGTTTGGCGGGTGCAGAAAGCACGAGACCTTGGTATGTGAATGTTCCGCCCTAGTCAATTAAGGACCAAAGCGTGTGTTACCATGGATAGCACCAGTCCACTATGGGCGGTGCTACCGTCCTGAACGAAAAAAGTTGAATTTTAAAGTGTGGACTTCTATGAATTTCTTGCATATCTATATGGGCAATGCTATGTGAGGAGTTTCCTTGTTTTAGATGGTTGCAGGTCGACAATGCTAGATCATGGTGAGGCGAAGGATGACCGGGACTAGGCGAGGAGCGTCGGAGGTCCAAATGGTCGGGGATCGCCGGAGGATGATCGAAGACGGAGTCGTGGCAAGCCGTGAAGACAAGGAACGGACGAGATGCTAGCTATGCGCTGCATGGATCAATGAGTGCCATTGGATTTTGGTCTAGTTGATAGGTTAGCGGGTCTAGTTAGTGTGCTTCGAGAACCGTGCAAGAAAACCCGTTATGTGTGTGGGTTTTGGGATAGCCATTGCATGGCTGTGTGAGTGGGTCAATCCTAGCCCTTGATGGAGTGCTCTAGGGTTTATAGACTCATCCAAGGGTGGTAAGTGGCCCTAGAGTAGTATAAATAGAGGGGTAGGGGTGCTCTCCCCTCTTTGAAGGTTTTGATGGTTTTGTGCTCCTTTGAGCTTTGCCCACTTGTTTGTGAGGCTTTGTAAACCTGTTCTTCCAGAAATGAAAATGTTTCCACAAATCATTTCTTTCCTTTACGCATTTACATTACGTATTTAAATTACGCAATTTAAATTCTGCAATTACTTCCTTGCAATTTACATTTATGTAATTTGGATTTGCCTCCTCTCCTTCTACATGCTTATGAATCTTTTGCTGAGGTTGATGTTTGATGAATGATTCTTCTCTTGAATTTATGTTTCAATCATCTAGGAAATCCGTGCGTTCTTCTTGCGAGAAGTTGAGTTTTTGCGTTCTTGAATGTGTGATTTTGTATCTTGCGTTCTCTTGAGTTTGGACTTGTTCTCTTGCTTGCTGTGACATGTGGGAGGCTATTCAAGATCATCTTGATCATCAAAACCCCATGAGCAAGTCTTGAATTAAGCTCTTTCGATTTGCTCAAAACTTGGTGTGTTCTTCCTTCCCGGGCAAAAAGGTCGGAACTTTGAAGTCAATCCTTGTGATTGAAGGTTGGAATAAGTTCCTGACATCCCGAGGACCTTATCTACCAAGTTTCGTGAGTTTTTGTCTAGCCGATCAAAATATTCATTGAATTTTGTTTTGAAATCGTGCTGATTTTTCGGGCTATTCTTGAGCTGTTCTTGAGCCCGGTGCTACCACCCCTCGAGCGGTGCTATTGGACTCCGGTGCTACCGCCCCTCGAGCGGTGCTACCGGGCTTCCAGCGGTAGCACCGGCCATACATTTTTTGGCTCATTTCGATCGGCTCCTTTTGCGTGTTTTCTTCGTAGGCTTGTTTGGATTGTTTTTGGGGGTAAGTTTTTAAGTTGCGACCATTCATCCCCCCTCTGTTCGCCATCTCGGTCTTTCAAAGGGTTAGATTTTATTAAAATGAATTGGGGATGAAATGTATGCCTATGGAAGTTTGAAAATTGATTTAAGGTTGTGAGTTGGTTTATTTGGGAAATAATTGATAAATTTATTATTGTTATTATTTGTTTACTGTCTTTACAATCTATTTATGCTATTTCTTCATAAATTCTGTCTTATTGCAAAATAACCATGTTAGCTGTTCTTTTGGAATAAGCTATGCATATAGTATGATAGACTTGTATTCTGTGCATAACTTGTTGAGTGCTTTAAGTACTCACCCTTGCTAACAATCAAATCATCATTTGTGGAGAAGTCTACATCTTTGAAGGAGATGGAGTTCTACGATGAGGCGATTATCTAGGAGTTGAACCTTGTCAGATGCCTATGGCATGTTGATGGGATTCACCGACGTTCTTCATTCCGCTGCTGTTTATTTGCTTTAATTTAGAGCAATCAATGCCTAATAAGTGTAAGGTTGACCTTAAGGTTGTTCAACTGTGCCTTATTTATTATATGATATCTTTTATTATGTTTCCATTGTGTATGATTGTGATATTCATCTATGTTGAAGCTGTGTGCATGTCGGGACCCGAATATGCAAATCCGGACCCTCTATGTATTCAGCACTAGTCCGGGATCACGCTAGTGCACACAGCATCAACATAGATGAAATATCACAATCATACACAGTGGAATAATAAATAAAGACTTCATCTATTAATATAGATCTAGTGAACGATCTTAAGGTCAAACTTACACTTGTGAGGCCTTGATGGCTTCAACTCAAAATAAATAAACAGCAGCAGAATGAAGAACGTCGACGAATCCCATCAATATGCCACAGGCAACTGACAAGGTTCAACTCCTAGATATTCGCCTCCTCGTGGAACTTCTCCTCCTTCGAAGTTGTAGTCTTCTCCTCAACTGATGATTTTGTGTGTTACAAGGGGGTGAGTACATAAAGCACTTAACAAGTTGTGCATAGAATGCAATTCTATGTAACTATATGCAAGGCTTATTTCAAAGGAAAAGGCTATTATGGCTATTTTGCAATAAGCAGCATTTATGAACAAATACAATAAATAGATTGTAAAGATCAGAAACAAATAACGATAATATATAGATTGGCATTTTCAAGTAAACCAAGTTTTCAAACCTAAATCAATTTCTACTTTCCATGGCATCCCCGCCATCCCAATAAGTTTTGTTTAACAAAAGTCTAACCCTTGACTGTAATTCCCGAGCATTGCTCAATACCGCGAGCACGGCTATTCGAATAGATTTTACACTCTGCAGAGGTTATGCACTTTACCCACACGACATGATCGTCCCTTGTTGCCAAGCTATTAGCACACTTCCTTTGGTGTGCCTTTACAATGCTCTGTCTAGACCCTGTACTGCTCGCTGAGGTTTCAACACGGAAGGGACTGGTTACCACACTCTGAGCCCCCCTCTTGCGCCATGTGAGTCTACCCGTACACCCAGAACTCAATATACACAACAGTAGTACCGAAATCTAGACATCACAAATTAGTCGGCTAGGCTGTCACATTCCAGACGTGTGGTTGCAAGGAAGACTCGGGTCAAAGGCTTGCAAGGTTAAGTCCTTAGGGTGACTAGGTGTAACATTTAAAAAATTGGAGTTTTAGAATGTTTAAATTTGAAAAATCACTATTTGCATTTTTCTTGAATTAATTTTAGCTTAATATGAATTTTATATTTATGAAAGGATTTAATTTGACTAATCTATTCATCAAACAAAAGATTTGATTTTTCTGAATTTATTTGCTATTTATTTGAATTTATTTGTTTTTATTCGGATTTCTGGAATTTATTAAATTCGGAAAATATTTTTTTATTTCGAATTCCTTCCTGGCTGAATCCATCTTGCCGACCCATTCCTTTTTCCACGTCGGCCCGCTCCGCTCGGCCCGTTCCCTCCGCGTCGGCCCAGCCAACCCGCACCGCGTGAGCCGTCGGATCCGCGACACGTGGACGGCTGGGATGCAGCCGCGTCGCCCCGAGCCGCCGTCGCCGCTGAAAACCCTAACCCTAACCACGTCGCCGCCGCGTCCGCGTCAATTTCGTCGTCCGTGTCGCCCGCCTCCCGAGGCTATTAAAATCCCCGAGGACCCCTATCCCGAGGTTCCCCGCTCTGCGCCACCCCTTATGACCTAGCTCTTGTTGTCCGAGACGCGCTGTCTTCTCTCGCGAGCTCGCCAGAGTTTGCCGCCGCAGCCGAGCCCTTCTTCCCCTTGGATCTCCGTCGCCGGTGTGTCTCCGCCGACTCTGCTTGCCTCTTCGCATTAGCCGCGACGCCCGCTCCCAGATCTGCCAAAACCCGAGCCCGATCCAGTCAAGTTCCGCCGCTCGCCGTGTCTTCTTCCCCGCGTTCGGTAAGTCACGCTGCCACCTCGCCGTTGAACCTCTTCACCTAACCCTGGCCGTCCGATCGCCCGCCAGCGGCTCGTATCTGGCCACGTCGCGTCGCACATCCAACGTAGACGGCGCCATCACTATTTGCCGTCCACATCAGCGCCTGCGTCACCGTCGTTGGATGTGCGACGCGTGGCCGTCCACATCAGCGCCTGCGTCAAAGCCGCGTGTGCACCGCGTTGGCCGCCACCTCAGCTGCCACGTCTGCCCTAGCCGCCGCGTGGCGTCCCCGTCGGCAGAACTCGCCACGTCGTCCTTGATCGCCTCAGTGCTCTCGGTTTACTGTGGACCGAGCCACTGACACGTGGGCCCCGCATGTTAGTCGGCATTTCTTTTCTTTTTTCTGATTTTCCAGAAATTCCAGCCAATCAGATTGCGCCACGTGTCATCCTTCTGTTTTTTCTGAATTTTCTGATCTGGGAATCTTCCAGGAGCCCGTTCTCCTTCGTTCGAGCTCCGATTCCAGTGATTCAAATTTCTAAATTCATCTAAATTCAAGATCTATCTTCCAGTACCATTATTTTCAATTTTTGAATTATGTTTGAATTTGTTTTATTTATTTGCTCTCGTTTCGCGTGTAGACTACGCAATCGAAGATCAGTCGAATCAGCAATCAGAGGTAGAACCAGTAAGAGGCAGCGAAGGCAAGTCTTCCTTGAACATGTTGATCCCAAATTTTATGAAAATGTTATTTTGTTTTTAAATTATGCATGCTTACTTTTATGCAAAGTACTTTAAATGTAGTCTTAAGGTTTAGTTAAATTCACTTGTTATACCTCATTGGTATTGATCATGTCGAACCTTTGACACCCTAGATGATATATACTAGCTATTTTATTTGGTGATATCCAGTAGATTAGAATGGAACGGTAGAATTGCTTAGTCCAGCTTAAGCGTTTCGGTATTGTGCCATTGTGGGAATCATTTCAAATATTGTTTAAACTTATTTGTGAAATCGCGCCAATTGGTGTTGCTGCTGTGATTTAAGTAAAATAAAGTGGAAATGGTTTAGACCGAGGCAGATGGATGTTTGGCGGGTGCAGAAAGCACGAGACCTTGGTATGTGAATGTTCCGCCCTAGTCAATTAAGGACCGAAGCGTGTGTTACCATGGACCGAGCACTACCATACAACCACAAGTCTATATGGGTACGACTTGGCTAAATAATTTGTGCGTCCCATTATTAGCTTCGCCAGTTGGTGAGTGCCAGATGTTGGCAGGCGCAAGAGGGGGCTTCTGTACTGGGCAGCTAGAACCCTAACAGCGGTGAAACCTTAGCGGGTGACGTTAATAGTGGGGTTGTACATTGTAAAGGCCTTGTCATGATCTCTCTGCCGACACACCAAAGAAAGTGTGTTAATTGCATGGCAACAAGAGTCGATCATGTCTTGTGGGTAAAGTTTACACACTCTGCAGAGTTAAAACTACTTAAGTAGCCGTGCCCATGGTCAAGGGTAGGCGAGGTACGCTTGCACATTGTAGATTTTATGGTTTTGTTTTAAAGGAAAATGATGGTTTGGGAATCCGAGAGCAGATGGAACTCTCGGGTTATGGTTTGGCGGATGGAGCCAGTCAGGTAGATGGAACCTGCTTTAATTGTCATATCACATTTAATTACTATGCTATTACCTTTTTGTTCAAATGATGCTTTATGAAATTACTATTGGTATTTACAGTTAAACTTTGCTTTATGCTAAAAGAGCCATATTATGCCTTCAATTGTTTAGCCTTGCATATAGTTATCATGCATTATGTTTCCAAGACTTGCGGAGTACATTTTGTGCTCACCCTTGCAACATCCCCAACCTTCCACAGAAGAGTTCGCAGAAGCTGAAGGTGACTACGATTTCTACGCTTGTGGTTACGACGAAGGCGATCCGGAATGCTAGGACGCGAACCCCAGTCGATTGCCTGTTGGGCAAATGGATGGGCTTACTTTGCTTTTGTTATTTCGTTTCCGTTGTTTCTTATTGAACTCAAGCTATGATGCTTCTTATTTGTAATAATTGGCCATAAGGCTAATACTCTTTTGCTTAATTAATATTATGTGCTTCGTGATATGGATGTGTTGTTATCACTGTTTCCACTGTGTGTGCTAGCTTTTCCTGGACTAGCATAGGTTATACACAGAGGGTTCGGATTCAGAAATCCGGTCCCGACACTAGGGCAAGACTTCCACATACCCTCTGCCAAATCTGGCCCACCTTGGCACACTGCCCCTCGCCACTTGCCCCAATCTAAATCATTACCACCCCAGTTGATTACCAAGCACCACATGCTATCAACAAGTCAACCTCGTTCCGTGACATCCACTCGTCACCACAACGCAATCTCATTGTGTGACCACACATGACACACAAGTTCATAACATTGTTCCATATTCCATTAGTCAAGATTAATCAGTGATGATTCAACACATGTGATGACATAGCATGGCTAAGCAATCTACGACAGTCTAACCAACCCATGTTGATTATCAATATTAACCAACTATTCATTAACCATCCTAGGGCGACAATTAGATCATGGCATACAATGGCAAGGTAGGGTATAGATCAAATTGGTATGCTAAGTCCCAATTTAATTTGAAACAATTGTATACTTGAAATAATATGCAATAGGGTAAAACAAATATAGCAATTTTATAAACATGGATTCAACATGATCAAAGCACAACTTGCCTGGCCCTTGCGATTTTTTCTGTTCTTTACTCTTTATCTTTGATTCTTGATCTTCGATCTTCAATCTTTACCTTCTTAATCTTCAGCTCCTTAGAACAACTTCCGAACGATGAGTCTAACGATTAAAGAAGAAGCAAATACAAACCAACTCAAAAGATAAATCAAATAAAATCCAAATTGAGAACGAATAGTATTGGATCACGAAAGCTTAGATGAATTTAGAAACTTGAATGGACTAGATCAGAGATTAGACAAAAGAGAACGAGCTTTCGGAATACACCGAAAAGGAAAAGACTGATAACTGAGAAAGAAAGAATAATATTCCAAAAAATATTTCTTCTAAAGTTATTATCTTGATTGGATAGACAATGACATATGGGCTCTCGATCTTTAAACCGGGTCCATAAAGATACGTTAGTTCACAATGAACTAAACTGATGCTCAATGTTGACTTTTGTTGACTAAACAGATACACAGTCAAACAAAAGAAAGATAAACTAATAAATTAGATATGGCACAAGGATATGACATATGGCCAATGGTCTATTGACCAAGTCCACGAATGACTTCCAGGTCAATGGCAGATTAGATTTTTAAGAATAGGACATGGACAAGTGGGGTCGACATTCATGCGATTCGATCTGAGATCAGTCATACATCGATCAAGAGGCTTGACGATGACAAGGCAGCGAGAAAATGATGACAAGGCTAAACTCATAGGTGATGGGGTTAGATTACAATAAGGCGATAGATAGGATGATGATATTGCACTAGGCTTTTGCGAGCATGCACACATGCGATGATAGCAAAGCGACGACAGGACACTCATGGAAAGATAAGATGTCGATTGTTTGTACAATGATATGGTAGCAAGGATATGATATGGCTCAGGATTGATCTGCGAGTTGCGAGGTTTACATGACATGATGCATCATCAACAACAGATTGGACCCAAGGTTAAGTTAGGGTTTGAGAGGAACGACTCGCGGATAGATCCACCTGGCATAGGGATTGGATAGGTAGGGTTGGCTCTGCGATAAAAGATTACCAAGGGTGGCTAACTGAAACAAGATCCGATAATGAGAGGGGTTAGATCGAAAACGACGGGTAGATTATAGAATATGGTATTGATGGCAACCGAAGACCAAATGAACTCTAAAGATGAGAAAACCAGAGAATGATGGCCTATTGTACATGACGACACGACCAAGGCGAACTAGGATGGTTGGTGGCAAAAGACGGTGCGCGGCACTAACGAAAGGCGACGGCTAACGAATATTAAAATTTTTGGTTGATGGAACAGAAAAGGGGAAGTGAGCACCATGTAGAACGTGGCGAGATGAGCTCAATGGTATAAGCAGATTTGGCGGCAACCCAATGGACAGATCACAAACTACCAATGAACAGCTTCTAAAGCTAATAGATCAAACTGTTATAACTATTAAAATAACAGATGAAACCTAACCAAATTTTACACAGAGCTATCTGGGACCCTAAGGCACAATATGACGTGAACGGATTGGAGCTTTACCTTCTGGATCAACAGGGAACGCACGAGGAAGTTTTCGGTTGTACGTACGCAGTCTAATTGGGGAAGATTGAATTTTCTGCAGAAATCCCGTGGACAAAACTTTGAGTTAGGATGAGCACCAGGTAGAGAACATCAAGATGAGTCTACAATAAAAAGGGCACGGTCAAATTCGCAAAAACGATGGAGAACAGGCGACGACAAGATTAGAGATTAGAACGGTCGTAACTTTTGATTTTATGGATGAAACTGCACCAAATTTGTTGGAGAGGTAGATTGGACAATAAGGCACGAGATGACATGAGCAGATTTCAGAAAAACTTACCGGAACAACGGGGAACGCGACGCCAATTTTGGCCGACGAGGGCAGCACACGGGAAGAGGACGGCTGCGGTTTTTAGGGTTTGGGAGGTGCTCTGGGGATTAGTGGTGCATGGGAGGGGTCTTAGGACACTTATATAGGCATGAGTCATGCCCTACAAGGAGACACAAAGAAAAACCAAATTTGGATTGAAAACGGATTGAATCGAACACCTCGCGCGCAATGAACAGTAAAAACGATGATGTGGCTCATTGTGGTGCGTCAGATGGGAATCGGAGGGCTGAGGCTGGGCAGCGACGTGGCAGGCTCGAGAGCTGACATGTGTATTTAACCCAATTTCTGAATTAACATAATTCCAACAATTAAAATAATTTGTTTAGAGCAATAAAAATACCAGAAAAATTCTAAACAAATTGTAGAAAATATTTTAAGACATTTGGAGCTTAAATAAAATATTTTTAACTAAACTTCATTTATAATTTTGTAGTATTTAATAAAATTTAACAAGAGGCTTTATTTAAATTAATTCCAAATAAATTCAAATGAATAGCAAACGAACTCCGAAAAATCTCAAAAAATTATAGAAAATTCCTTGAAGCACAATGAACTCAAATAAAACTAAATTTATTTTAATTAAAGTTTATATTAGTCAAATTAAATTGTTTTAGCATTAGAAAATTCCAGATTAAGCTTTATTAAAGCGAGAAAATCAGCGGGGATTTTTCGAAAGATGAACTAAACAAAAGATTTTTGAAAACCCAAATTTTGGGATGTTACAGTGCACTAGCGTGATTCTGGACTAGTGCGATATAAACAAAGGGTTCGGATTTGCATATTCGGGTCCTAACAGAGGTGGTATCAGAGCCATATTGATTATAGGTCTTGGCCCTAGATAGTTTAGTCGTCTCTTCAGGACATTCAAAATTATTTTCTTAATTAGATTCAACTAGAAAGAATAATATGTTCTTGACTTATCTTATTCTTCTATTATTTCCCCTTGCAAAAGATTCTTTCTCTTTCCCTTGTTGGATCGAGTTGAAACCTTACCTAAACTATTCTAAATAGAAAACGATTTACCACACCTTAGGAGGAAGCACTGAGTTCCTGCTGCTACCCTGAAGATCATGAAGAAAGCAATCATCGAGCTCAAGGAGGAATGGACCGATGAAGTGTTTCAGAAGCTAGAATACCCAGTGCTTCAGATAGCCGGTTGAGACTCATGTGTGGGAGTCACATCTGCTAAGATAGGAGTGTCCCCCATATAGGCGGTAGTTTTGTGTGCTTAGGTTGAATTGGTTCTTTCTTGATTGCTGAGTGTGCAGTAAGTGTTGCATAGCCCTTAGGCTTTTGTAAGCAACCATACCTAGTTATTAATATTGTTTGCTTAAGTTGTGGGGTTAAACCTACCTGCCTTGCATTAGGATTCTTGAACCGTACCTATGTTTTTTCCCTCTCCTCTAACCCTTGTGAAGCAATCAGCAGATGGTGCAAACCTATGGTAACAATGGAGGTAACAGAAGTGGTAACCGGCCAAATGATAGACCCAATGAAGGAACATTCCCTCAATCGTCACCGTCAGTGGACACGCAGAACTTGGGAGCTTTTCTTGCTGCTCAGACTCAGTTGATGCATTCAATGGTGCAGCAAATGCAGAATATGACAATCAAGCCAATGCCAACAATGCGTCTCGAGCCGTTGCCAATGGCCCTTGTTCCTACTCAATGTTATCAGATTTCATAAGGACTCATCCGCCGACATTTTCTAAAAATATTTCACCTTTGGAAGCAGATGAATGGCTTAAGGCCATCGAGGGGAAGTTACTCATTGCTCAGTGTAAAAGGTAATAAGAAGGACATGTATGCTTCTCATCACTTGGAAGGGATTGCTGCTGTATGGTGGAAGAAATATTGTGCTGCCCATGAAGCCCCACAGAATATCTCTTGGAATGAGTTTGTTACTATTTTTCATCATCTCTTTGCTTCACCAGAGGACAGTTTGGTCACAGTAAATTCAGAGAATAATGCTACCCCGACACCTTATGTGAGATCTAAACATTGTTCTTTGAAGTGTTGTCACCCAAACAAGTCAGAAGATCATGCGTGCATTCGTTATGAAGAAATAGGACATACCGCTGATGAGCATGTGATCAATTGCTCCAGCTGTGAAGGAAGTCATTCTCTTGGAAAGTGTCATATGAGCAACATCACATGTTACCTTTGTGAAGGTCAAGATCATTGCCCAGCTCAATGTCCTTTGGATTCGATAGTTACTGTTGTGACTCGGCATCAGCAAAAGAATCTCCAAGCCGCAGTTGATCAAGAACTATGAAGAGGAAGTGGAACACCATTTGTTTATGCTAAGTCATTCGAGGAGCTAAAGACGCATCATTTCGATCGTGTCAATCTTCGTCAGGAAAGCAATAAGTGGCAATCACCAACATCTTGTTTCTTGTGCGATGAAGAAGATCATTGGGTTAGAGAATGCTCTTTGAAGCAACCGGCCCTAAATTACAAGGAGGACAATTTTGAGCATACAGTTGCACCCATTAAGCACAATGATGCAAACGTTTGTGCTATTACTGTTAGGAGGAAGGCCATTTTGTTAAACAATGCCCACAAAGAGGATAAGTATTTCCTGCAGTCGTGGTCATATCGGAAGTTACCTCGATTAAGTATATATAACACCAAGTGAAAGACCATGTGGAGGTCTAATCATGTTGGTGATGAGTATTTGACTAAATTTGAGCTTGGTTTGCACTAGTTTGAGTTTGATTTGAATTGGATTTTCAAAATAAAGTATTTTGAGTTGTGTTTGCTAGGAGCGGCACTACCGGCCATGTGGGAGCGGTAGTGCCGGCTGAGCGGCAGTACCGGCCGAAGGGAGCGGTGGTTATATTCCAGAGAGAGGTGTTCACTTGTTCTTCAGGGGAGCGGCACTACCGACCATGTGGGAGCGGTAGTGCTGGCCGAGCGGCACTACCGGCCCCAGGAGGCGGTAGTGCCGGACAATAGAGCGAATATTGAGTTTGAATTTTGAAATTGCGTGAGATTTATTGCATATCAATTTAGACATTGCTATGTGATGTGTTTCCTTGTTTTAGATGGTTACAAGTCGACGAAGCTAGATCATGGTGAGGCGAAGGATGATCGGTACTAGGCAAGGTGCGCCGGAGGTTCAGATGATCGGGGATCGCCAGAAGATGATCGGAGACGGAGTCGTGGCTAGCTGTGAAGACAAGGAATAGACGAGATGCTAGCTAGGCGTTGCATGGATCAATGAGGGCTATTGGATCTTGGTCTAGTTGATAGGTTAGCGGGTCTAGTTAGTTTGCATTGAAAACTATGCAAGAAAACCCATTATGTGTGTGGGTTTTGGATGAGCCCTTGCATGGCTGGTTGAGTGGGTTAATCCTAGCCCTTGATGAGTGCTCTAGGGTTTAGAAGCTCATCCAAGGGTGTTAGGTGGCCCAAGTGTGGTATAAATAGAGGGGTAGGGGTAGCCTTTCCTCCTCTTGAAGGTTTTCAGGTTGTTGTGCTCCTTTGAGCTTTGCCCACTTTGTTGTGAGGCATTGTAAACATCCCTTCCAGAAATGAAAGTTTAATCCATTCCTCTCAATTGTGAATTTACTTTTCGCATTTACATTATGCTTTAAATTCAGTCTTTAAATTCTGCAATTTACATTCTTGCAATTTACTTCTTGCACATTTGGATTTGTCTCCCCTCCTAAATGCTTGTGGATCTTGTGATGAGGATGTATTGTTGATGGATGAGTCTTCTTCAGACCATATCCCAATCATCTAGGCAAACCTTGTGTTCTTCTTTGCAAGAAACCGATTTTTTGTTCTTGAGAGGATGATTCTTGGAAGATCGGGTTTTTGGTGTTCTTGACTAGTGTTCTATCTTGCTATGACATGTGGGAAGCCATCTAGGATCATCTTGATCATCAAGAACCCACGAGCTAGCTAAGGGCAAAGTTTTTCTTCTTGAACCCGTATTTGTACACCCTTCCGTAAATTTGAAAAAGGTTAGAACTTTGACATCGATTCTTGCAATCGCCGGTTGAAATAGGTTCCTGACATCCATAGGAAGGTGTCCACAAAGTTTCATTGAGTTTGGGTCAGTGGATTAAAAGATTCCTCAATTTTTCTTTTTGAACTCGTGCTGAAATCACTGTTCATATGCATGTTTTTACTTTAGCTACAGTAACTCTGGTAGTACCACCCCTATATGGGCGGTAGTGCCGATCGCAGGCTAAAATTTGTGAAAACTGATTCTTCCACCTCCATTTGACACCTAAGTATCTTGGCTTGGTTTCTTTGGGTGAAGAATTGCATTTGTGATCTTCTTTGGGGGACAAAATTTAATTTGGGATCATTCACCCCCCTCTAATCGCCATCTCGATCCTTCAATTGGTATCAGAGCCGGTTTTGCTCTTCCATAGATCTTGACCGGTCTCAAGAGCCATGGCGATGGACAATTATTCCACCAAGCCTCCTATTTTTTTTGGAGTTGATTTTTTGTTTTGGAAATCGCGGATGGAGTCATACATCACTGCCCAGGGCTTCTTGATATGGCAGAAGGTGAAACTCCCGTATGAGGTTCCTGCTGATGAAAACGTCACGACCAGCAATATGGCTGACGTTGAGGCGAACGCTAAGGCAAGGAACATTCTCATACAGGGTCTTAGCCACAGTGAGTATGATAGGATTTCTCACCTCCATTCCGCTCACGAGATTTGGGTGACCCTCGATGCTTATCATGAGGGCACTACTCAAATCAAGACCGTGAGGTAGGACCAGTACAAGCGTAAGTACAACAAGTTTGAACAACACGCTGGTGAGAGTTTTGATGAGTGTTTCAGTCGCTTTACTAAGATTTTGAGCGATCTCCGAGCAGTTGGATGCATATACTCTGACTCGGAAAATGCTCGCCATTTATTGACTGCACTCGATCTTAAAGTTTGGGAGATGAAGGTGATCACCATCAAGGACACCACCGACTTGTCGACTCTGACTCTTGACGGGCTTTATTCCTGCCTCAAGACTCATGAGATGGATGTCGTCTCTCGGAAGACGAAATCTCAGTCAATGGCTTTGGTCACCAATCCCAGGATCTTCTTCTTCTGATTCTTCTGTTGGTTTTTTCCTCTCCACCCTTTGCGAGCTAAGCGATGACCAACTGGAAAAATTTCCA
Organism: Otatea glauca; assembly: GCA_036346275.1. Lineage (NCBI taxonomy): Eukaryota > Viridiplantae > Streptophyta > Magnoliopsida > Poales > Poaceae > Otatea > Otatea glauca. Next base: position 21,370,776 of record CM070719.1, on the reverse strand, counting down.
GAAAATGAGCTTCCTCTTCTTGCTCACAAGTTTTCTCATGCCTACAAGAGGGTGAGAGAGAGGAAGAGAGTTGGACTGATCACCTGCTTCGAGTGTGGTAGCCCCAACTACATTCGAGCGAATTGCCCTAAACTAGAGAAGGCAAAGAACCACACCAGCGGTTCGGCAAAAAATGATTACATCGACACGAACCGCAACAAGAAGCCTCCAGGTCGCGAGCCGACGCATGAGAAGAAGTACCGCAACTTTTCTAAGAACAAGAAGCTCTTCCATCGCGTCCTCGCCGCGCTTGACGACATCAACCTCTTCGACACGGAGACATGGAGCGATGAGGGCGAGGATGAACCGCAAGAAGAAAGGCGGCGACGATTTTACTGGCATGTTCTTCATGGCAGACGCCAACAGCATCAGCGACTCTGAGCTCTATAGCAACTCGGACGAGGTACCCTCCTGTGACCAGCTCAATGAAGCTGTCTGCAAATTAGGAAAATTTTATGCTAGAGCTAGGTGTATGGAGCTAGAGAAGGAAGTAGGTACCTTAACTCGGGAGCTTCTCTTAGATCTTCTCCCTCCCAAGTCACTAATAACTACTCTTTGTGTGATGCCTTGCTTGAGGAGTTAGAGAACCTAAGGACCATACATGATAGTTTGCTTGCTGAACTTGATGGTCTTAGGTTGAAGAATGCTAGCACTAGTTCTGTTGATGCTACTCCTGTTGAGGCTAGTTTTCTTCATGCTCACTCTACTTCCTCATGTGAAAATTGCCCTAAATTGCTTGCTGAAATTAATGCCATGAGCGACCACCTTAGGAAGCTTTCTTCTAGAAATGATGAACTTGAAATGCATGCTTCTAAAGACTCAGTCAGCTCATGTGAGGGCTGTAGGCAACTAAAACTTGAAAATGAATCTTTAAATGTCAAGTGTGCTAATCTTGATAAGGACTTACTAGCTAAGTCACAAGAAAGTTGCTTGCGATGTGCTGAGATTGAGGGGGACTTGGATAAAATCCATGTCGAACTTAGGAAGAAGCTTGAGGCATAGACTCTTAGGATTAGAAATGCCCCTTGCGTTCATGTGAGGCCCGCAAGATTGAGGCAGTTGTGCTGAGGGAGAAAAATTCACGTGCTGGTAGATCTTCTCTTTCTGGTTCTTCTTCCTTTTCTTCCCACTATTCTTCATTTACCTCTTTCTTCCGGGAGTGTGAGTATCTCATGAGCACTCTCGAGAAGTTTTTTGGAGGCAAGAAGAAGCTCAATCTCATTCTAGACCAATCCAAGATTAGCCGATTCAATCAGGGTCTAGGATTTGACTACTTGGAGCACGCTAGGGTGCATCCTCCCACCATTGTGCATGGCTCCAAGAGTGGTGAGATCGTGGTAGCTCCCAGGGTGAGTACCACTATGTTTAGATCTACCGGGGTTGTCCATGGGATCACTGATCAGAAGGTTGTTCCTCCTACTACTTCTGCTTCTAGCATGGCGGAGTATACTTGCACCTTCTGTCAAAAGGATGGACATTTGGCAGATTTCTGCTTCAGGCACGCCAAGATCACAAGGCGTGAGTGTGTTGCTGCTCTTAGGGGTATTCAGGGTCATCCCCAGACTCTGAGTGCTTCTAAGGCACGCATTGCTTCTAGACAGGTTAGAGACTCACCTGCTTTTGGTCAGCTTTCAGGATTCGGTTTTCATGCTGTTCAATCGAGTTTTAGTCCTGAAGCTGTTCATAGTCAGTCTTTCCGTCGTCCTCTTGATATTCCCCATTTTTCGTATCGAGGTAGATATCAGCAGCGTGAGGTGTGTTTGGTAGGAGATTCAGGTAGCCTAAGATCTTCTGCTATTGCTAGTTCTGATCTCGTAAGGGTTGAGCATAAGAGAGACGCTAGAGTCTAGTCTTCTTCCTTGGCTGTCACCTTAAGGCGTCGTATGGTTCAGTATTGGGTTCCCAGGTCTTCACTTTATCCCAGTACTGAGTCATTTCTCTCTTCTATGACTTGATCAGGTTCGTCGGATTGGGAAGGGAGATGTTTGGATTGTCGACTCCGGTTGTTCTTGTCATATGATCGGAGAACCTCATTGGTTCTCTTCCTTAGTCCGAGCCCCTGGTGATGAGTTGATCACTTTTGGGGATGCTTCATCAGGTAGAGTCATTGCTAAGGGAACCATTTGCATTAATCAGAATTTCATTCTTAAGGATGTTGCCTTAGTAAGTAAGCTGCAATATAATTTGCTTTCTGTTTCTCAGCTTATCGCACTACTACAGAAAAGCTTATCACAGACGGTTCGAAACTGTCATCACAAATGGTTTCTCGAACCGTTTGTAACCATGTGTTAGTGATGTTACGGTATATCACAGACGGTTTAGAAACCGTCTATGATAGAAGATATCACAGACGGTTTCAAACTAAAACCATCTGTGATGTTATGATATCACAGACGGTTTTAGTTTGAAACCGTCTGTTACATCATTATATCACAAACTATTTTTAATTAGAAACCGTCTGTGATGTTATAATATAACAGATGGTTTTAATTTGAAATAGTCTGTTACATCATTACATCACAGACCGTTTTTAATTAAAAACTGTCTGTGATAAGACTTCCAACAGACAACCATTTTTCTATTTATTGGCTAGCCTCAAGAAATGCTAGCCATGCCCTCTGGAAAAAGCAGATTACAGAATAACTAAACTCACATTACAAACATTACAACCATTTCAGATTACAGGCATTACATCCATTTCATCAATCAACTCAGATTACATCACAGCACGAAGCAGATTACGTATAGATTAATATTGCACGGCACATCTCTTTTAGAAATGAACTCAGATGTGTTAACCAAATGGAACTCAATACCATTAACCAATTAATTGAATACACAACTACAATTCACAAATCCACAGCACAAGTTTGACAATTAACCCAAATGGTAATTCAGAAAAAATACAACTCCTAAAGTTATAAGGCAGCATGGAACTCGCCTTTTTCATTTAAGACTTGACTGAGCAAGAAGGCACAAAGCTGTCCTCGAATTTGCTCCAGATCGACCTCTTCCAACACAATTATTACCTGATTGGGCGTTTCCTTAGTGACAAGGAGTTCCATGTTGTGGCAAACGTAAAATCCACAACGGTTATTTCCCTTTCCCTGCTGGTGGCACTGCAAATATAGATTTGGTTAGTTCCAGAATCATTATTAAATAGTTTATATAGGATTATTGTATATAGCGCATGCCGAAAACTTAAAATTGTGATTCAGCTTCGCCCTGTCCTTGCCAGAAGGCCCTCCATAAGCTTTGTACACTTTGAATGCCCTACGTGATTGCAAAAGGTTAGCCTCAGCTATTCCAGGAGAAACATACACGTTGAACAACCAACATGACCATGTTATCTTTTGAGGAAACATGATTAATTACCTGGTGAGTAATTTTGCGATAGGTTTTAAGTCGTGGTTGCCACTTTGTAAGGAATCAAGGTAAATAACCCAATTCGTCGATGGATGAATTACAATGAGAACCATAGAAACCTACGGGTATGTCAAGATAGTCAATTAATGTAATGTAATTGCAAGCATAGTGCAAATCAAACTAGCACTTACCCTGAGTTGTGGGGTAAAAGTATGAACTCTTTATCTTTTTGAGCCGCCAAGGCCTCTCCGACGTATTTATCAACAAATACTAAATCTTTGTCCATTGTTTGCTTGGAGACTATGTGTGGGTCCAGAAAACCTACCGGTTGTTTGTTCTGTCTCGCTTCACGGATCATGTATCTAAATATATGAAAGCATTGAGTCAATATATATATGACTTTTATCGGTATTACACGAATATAAACTATGATTGCACCCACTTACAATGTCCAGCATCTCAAGAGCGCGGCGTCGAGGGCATCGAGGTTGAAGACGTCAAACAGGTCCTTGAAGTTAGTTGTGAAGAATCCCCACGATGACTCGTTGAATAGATGCTCAGGCTTGAAGCTGACCGAGATACTCGTTATGCGGTCTTGCACTGGCTTTTTAGCTTGTTCCATGCACCAATTCTGCAATCTAATGCAAGCCATAGAAAGGTTCTTCATATGCTCTCCTATTACAAAAGGCTCTCCTATCTGGTATACTCGGGCCAACGGGGCAATCGGATAGTCTAATTTCTTTGTGATCTGCTTCATTTTGCTCTTGACTTGCTTTTTGCTATAGGGAATCTTCACGGGAGACGAGTGGGCACCATCCTACTGAAAATCCTTTGATGCAGGGGGCATGGGACCCGATTTGATGGCCTGCTAAGGTGCTGCAGATGACTTAGGCAGTTGGGGAAGCTCCGGTGATGGAGGACAGGCGTCTAGCGAGATGTCGCTGCTGGGCCACTGCATGAAAGTGCGAATGGCGTTCCCCAGTGTCACGGTCTCGTTGTTTGGGGGCATCGGTAGCGGGACGGTCTTGAAATTATCATTTACACCGTCCACACTAACCTTCGTGAATCCCGGTGCCACCAAGGTGCCGTGCACCAGTGCCCCTTCAATAAATGAATATGCAACCCCCGAAGCAGTCGGAATAAGAATGGTACCATGGACAAGTCTCACTTGGAGAGTGCACCACGTGGCCACCTATATAACGGTACACAATTAGCTACTGTGTCCAACAGCTATTTGTATGGAGCAGTCAAGACATATATATAAGTACCTTGATGTCACAGATAGGAATTTTTCCATGTTCATCTGTGGGAGTGGCGGATGCACAACTGCTCTTTTTGGTAGTGGGGCTGATTTGCGCACATACATCCGGGACTTGCACAGGCCGATTATTGAGCCTTTCCTCGAGGCTTCTTATCTTATTGTTGAATTCTTCTCTTAGTCTTTCCTCAATCTTTTGTACCAGTCGTTCCTCTCGCTCTGCTTTGGTTCTTTTCCTACTCTGGTATTTGTCTGAGTCGTCTGGGAATCCCGACTTCCAGGGAACAAAAGCCCCCATGCCTCGAGTGTGACCATGTGTTCCTTGTTTCCTAAGGCCGTGGAAAGTACATCTTTCTCCTTGTCTAGCAAAAAAGTGCCCTCGGAAGATTGTGTACTCAACGTACCTGCAAGATCACAACAAGCTATTTCACTTACGAAATTACGGACTAATTACGTACAAAATTGGAAGTCGGATATCTTACCAGGAGTTGGCAGACTTCCTCGTCCGTGGGGTTTGTAAAGGAGACAATGCCAGAAGACATGGCACTTGACTTTGCTCTCAGCCAGTCTCTGGTGCACTGGTCAACGATAGATGCAAATGGCACACATGCCTCCTCGTCCTCCCTCTCCCATTGGTCCCTCTTCCCTGCGTACCCAGCGGTGCCAAGTCTGTGAGGGTGGGTGCTTCTTGCCTGTAGGGCCTTGTGGGCTTCACTTTGACGCACAAATTCATCCGTCGTCTTCGCCTCAACAAAACTTTGCCATACGTCCTCAGTAATGAACCCATACTTAGAGAAGGGTGTCCTGTCCTTATTGACATATTCCTTGACAAGCATGCTCTTGAAATTCTTCCACGCCTTTCCCGCCACTAGCAGTGCATACCGTCACACTGAGCTCACAAAGTCCTCTGGATCTCAAACAAAGACATAATTTCTGTCACCAAGCCGTTGCGGCTCTCATCAGTCAGCAACTTCCAGGATGGACAGGTGATGGGGACCTGTTCCCGTGCGACTATCCCGCACAATATCCTAAATGCATTCACCGCCTTTCTTGGTTTGGTGGGGGCTCCATCCTTTCGATCAACCGCCGTGATAGTATATCGTTCCGTGGGCCTTTTATTTGCTCCTCTTGGACCTCGAGGAGGTTTTCTTTTCAATGACTCATCACATCCTTGAGACAACGAATGAGGGGACGCCATCTTCTTTTTAACTAGACCATATATTATATACTCTATTTAGGCCTCAAAAGATAAGTTAGAGGGATATATTCCACTAGAAGAGGTATACATGCAATGTAGGCTAGTTTTCATGGCTCAACAGGAAGGAAAAGGAATCAAGCAAGAAAGGCTATCAATTGATGACTACTTTTATTTGATATACATATTGATTTATCTATTAACATATTGAAAACCACAATAAGAGCAAGATTTTGTTGCTAATTCCAAATTCCCACATTCCAATTTCTGTTTCATATCATCTCTCGCTCTGCTTTGCATTGTTGTAAATATTGCGGTATTAGCAAAATTATCATGACAATTATTCCAAGCATATTAAATAACCAAGAATTATCATTGTTAATTAAGCATAAGCTAAAATACTGAAACAAGATATTTGTCAATATCAAAGCATGAAGACTCATAATCGAGTATTTAAGCAATTGCATAACAATGAACAGTAAGGGAGATACAACAACTAGCATAAAGCTCAAGTTAATCATATTGAGTGTTCTCAGATGTTGGGTTGCCTTAGGCCCTCCTCGCCACTAGGGCAAGATATAGACTTGTTTGTGATAGCCTTACCTCAAATTAACAATTTCAATACTTGGCAGCTAAAGAACCTAATCAAATGATAATCTAGAACTATGCAGACATGTATATAAGGATAAACCAAGAAGAATGCTTACTGGACAGACAATAGCATGTAAGAACATCAACAACCGACAGTAGGATGAACTACAACAGTAGTAATGGCTATTGAACAGAAAGCAATCTATATACATGTATATACAAGTCACAGAGGATAATCAAATGATCTAACCAAGTATTGCAGCATGTAAATAGCTAATTTTTAATGTCACAAACAATCTACCTTAGCCCGAATCCTCACAGAACAATTGTCTCCCACATGCAAGGTCCCCAAGCCAATTAATTGACTGGCCCCTTTGCAATATAAAGAAAGTGAGTAATCAGTAGTTTAAGAATACTCACAAAGCACCAATTGTACAAGTTAGTGCAGCCGGTGAGGGTGTAGCTCGTCGTAGGCGGTGGGGGAGCCAGAGCCAACGTCAGAGAGGGAGAGCGGGAGGAGCAGGGTCGCAGCAAGGAGGCGGCGATAGGGACCAACCGGAGGAGGCTCAACGGGGGGAGACGCTGGTCGGAGAGGTGGCGAGGCCGGGGGGTTGGCGAGGTCGGGGGTGGAGTTGCTGTGGCGCGAGGCGAAGCGTCGGTTAGGGTTTGAGCGTTGGAAAGTGGTAAATGAACGATCTGCGTGAGGGACCATTTTATAGAGTCCCTATCATAGACGGTTCTAGTTAAGACCCGTCTGTGATAAGTCACATCACAGACGGTTCTAAAATAGAACCGTCTGGGATAGTTTATTATCACAAATGGTTCTATTTTAGAATCATCTGTGATGTTCCTTATTAGAGACGGTTATAAACTAGAACCGTATGTGATATAAATGAGCCCGGAAGGAATTGCATAATGTTGTGTGTTTCATTGCGTGTACAAATTTGAGAAATATTCCTTATAGATGCTGAACAATTCCATTCACCCAAAACAATGGAACCAAATGGTACAGGACCATCCCATTCCAATCAACCTCATCCCATCAACGAAACACACCCTAAATGGAATTGTGGATGGACCAACATCAGTGAAGATATTGCATAATGTATATGGAACAACATCAGTAAATAAAATCATTTGGGATAATACCTAATATTATAAAACCGTCTGTGATATCTTCACAGACGGTTTTGAACTAAAACCGTCTGTGAAATTGATGTATATCACTAACGGTTTTGAAGAGTACCGTCTGTGATGATATCACTGACGGTTTCAATATAAAACCGTCGGTGATGTTAATCGTCACAGACGGTTTTGAGGAACCGTCTGTGATGAGGCGTCTAATATAAGCCTTTCTGTAGTAGTGTCCGATGACTCTTTCGAGGTAAGCTTCAAAAGTAGTGCCTGTAGAATCCTCGATTCTTCAGGAGGGTTAGTTTGCGTGATTTTTAGATATGGGAGAGTCTTTCGTGCTGATTTCTCTACTTCTTCTGGAGACTCTCTCCGTTGTTTGATTGCTTCTAAGTCCCGTGATCTCTCCTTCTGGCATAGGAGATTTGGTCACATTAGATTTGATCATTTGACCCGAGTTAGCAGCCACGACCTCATTCGTGGTTTTCCTAAACTCAAGATGGTCAAAGACTTAGTTTGCTCTCCATGCCCACATGGCAAGATGATTGCTGCTTCTCATCCCCCATTCACAGTTGTGATGACCGATGCACTAGGACAGCTCTTACATATGGACACTGTTGGTCCAGCTAGAGTGCAGTCAGTGGGTGGGAAGTGGTATGTTCTTGTCATTGTTGATGATTTTCCGAGGTACTCTTGGGTGTTCTTCGTGGCCTCGAAGGATGAGTCTTTTACCCATTTCAGGGGTTTGGTTCATAGGTTGTCTTTTGAGCTCCCTGGTGCCTTACGAGCTATACGCAGTGACAATGGTACAGAGTTCAAGAACTCCTATTTTGAGAGTTTCCATGTGGAGTATGGTTTAGAGCATCAGTTCTCCTCTCTCTACGTCCATTAGCAAAATGGCATAGTGGAAAGAAAAGCAGGACCCTGGTAGAGATGGCCAGGATGATGCTAGACGAGTACTACACTCCTAGGAAGTTTTGGGCTGAGGCTATAGCTACTGCTTGCCATGTTTCTAATCGCGTATTCTTGAGAGCACATTTGCACCGCACTTCCTACGAGTTGAGGTATGGGCGAAAGCCCAGTGTTTCTCATTTTCGTGTGTTTGGTTGCAAGTGTTTCATTTTGAAGTCTGGTAACCTGGATAAGTTTGAGTCTCATTCTTCTAATGATATCATTCTAGGTTATTCGACTTCTTCTCGCACAAAGACAAGAAAACCCTTCTTGGTTCCATCATGAACCCAGCGCATCAATTCTTTCACAAATTTGGGTTAGAACAGACCAAAACAAACCAAGACACTTCAACCAAATGCAAATATCCTGTTTTCAAAACAGCAGTAATCTTCTTAATTTTGTATGATTTTTTACGTTGCTCAAATGAAAAACTTATCAACATCAAAAAGATGCGTCTTGAAATTCTCTACAACTTTCATGTAGACCAAATAAATTTTTAAGCAAGATAAGATCGTCAAAAATGCTAATTACTGCTGGCTGTCAAAACCGGTCTGATGTACACGTGAAACTCACTGTGACTCGGTCCGGTGCGAAAAAAATCAGTCTGGCGCTGAAAAACTACTCGGCTTAGCATAAAAAGTTAGAAAAATTTAATATGTGACCTTATCCTAGCATCAGCGGAGTGCAAAGAGATGTGAAATACGACAGGACAAGTAAAGTTTTACTGTGAACAGGATGTGAGAGATGAAATGCACAAAATCTCCAAAAACTCCGGAGTTTCCGCATGAGTGCGAACATTCCGGAAAATTATCCGGACACTCCAGACATTCTGCCATCTCACACATCATCTTCGGCCATAGCCTTAGCAAGGAGCTTCTTCCTCTCTGTTTCCCTCTTCTCTTGGTCCAGCGCAAATGAAAAACTCTTTGTTTCCCTGTTCCAACTTGAAATCCATTTTAAATCTAAACTCAAATCTAAGCTATCATAGATCACATAAAGTCAAATACTCATCATAAACATGGATGGACCTCCACATGGTCCTTCAAATACTCATCATAAATATGGATGGACCTCCACATGGTCCTTCAAGACAGTAACCCAGATTTGTAGTTTCCTTGAAATGGCGGGTTATTACCGTCGGTTCATATAAGGATTCTCGATAATTGCTAGATCACTTACGCAGTTGTTGAAAAAGGAAAAGAAATTTGCATGGACGCCAGAGTTGGAGAAGAGCTTCTAAGAATTGAAAAAAAGATTAACATTAGCACCAGTAATATTTTTGCTAGATATTCTGAGCAGTTTTGATATTTATTGTGATGTTTCGCGTCAAGGACTTGGATGTGTAGTGATGCAAAATGGTAAAATTGTGACATATGCTTCAAGGCAGTTGAGGCCACATGAAGATAATTACCCGATTCATGATTTGGAATTAGTTGCAGTAGTGCATACCCTGAAGTTATGGCGTCACTATCTTATTGGGAACCGCTGTGAGAAATACACGGACCACAAGAGCTTAAGGTATATTTTCACTCAGTCAGACCTTAATATGAGACAGAGAAGATGGTTGGAATTAATCAAGGATTTTAATTTGGGAATTCATTATCACCCTGGAAAATCTAACGTGGTAGCCGATGCTTTGAGCCCAAAAAGTCACAATGTTAACATGTTGGATCAGGAGAGCCAGCCTAGTTTGTGCAAAGAATTTCAGAAGCTTAAATTGGAAGTGGTACCTAAAGGATTTTTAGCTACCTTGGAGATAAAGTCAACATTGGAAGAACAAATCAAGGAAAGTCAGAAAGATGATGCTAAAATAAAAAGAATCAGGTCCAAGATGGATGAAGGCAAAGCTAAAGATTTTGCGCTGAATGATCAAGGTACTTTATGGATGAAGAGTCGCATTTGTGTATCAAATAAGAAGGATTTAAAAACAGTTAATTTTTTATGAAGCTCATGATTCAAAGTACTCCATTCACCCAGGAAGTGAAAAATGTATCAAGTCCTGAAGAAAAGATTTTTGGTGGCCTAGCATGAAGCACGAAGTTTTCGAGTATGTTGCTTTGTGTGATATATGACAGAGAGTGAAGGCAATGCATCAAAGGCCAGCTGGTTTGTTGCAGCCATTAAAGGTACCCGAATGGAAGTGGGAGGAGATCGGTGTGGATTTCATTATCGGTTTACCCAGAACCCAGAGTGGATATGATTCAATATGGGTAATATTTGATCGATTGACCAAAGTATCCTATTTCATACCAGTGAAGATAACCTAATCTGGAGATCATTTGGCAGAGCTGTATATGTCAAGAATTGTTTGTTTAAATGGAGTACCAAAGAAGATAGAGTCAGACAGAGGTACCCAATTTACCTCAAGATTTTGGAATAAACTGCATGAGTCAACGGGAACTCGTTTGAATTTCAGTACAGCTTATCATCCACAGAAGGATGGACAGATCGAGAGAGTCAATCAGATTTTGGAAGATATGTTGAGAGCTTCTGCATGGGATAAATGTTTGCCGTATGCCGAGTTTAGCTACAACAATAGTTATCAAGCAAATTTTCAGATGTAGCCGTTTGAAGCTTTGTATGGTCGATCTTGTCGTACCCCGTTGAATTGGAGCGAGACAGGAGAGCGCTTGGTATTTGGACCAAATATTTCAAAGGAAGCCAAGGAAAAGATCGCTATGATCAGAGAGAGACTAAGGATTGCTTAATTAAGGCAGAAGAGCTATGCCGATAAACGTTGTCGTGAGTTAAGCTTCGAACCTGATGATTTTGTGTACGTCAGAGTAACCCCTCTCAAAGGAGTAAAAAGGTTTCATATCAAAGGAAAGCTCGCACTAAGATATGTTGGTCCATTTAAAATCTTGAACCACAGAGGAAAGGTTGCTTACTAGTTAGAGTTGCTGCAGTTATTGGTAGTAGTGCATGATGTGTTCCATGTGTCTCAGTTGAAGAAGCGTTTTCGAGTGTCAGCAGAGCAGACACCATTGGAATCAATTGAATTGCAAGAGGATCTAACCTACAAGGAGCAGCCAATCAAGATTCTGGATGTAGCTAATCACAGGACCAGGAATAAGTCAGTGCATTTCTACAGAGTGAAGTGGAGCAATCATTCAGAGAGCAGAGCTATATGGGAGCGTGAAGAGGATCTGAAGTAAGAATTTCCTGACCTATTCTTTAGTCAGCCTTGAATCTTTCGAGATTCTATTAAGGAGGGGAGGTTTGTAATACCCCAAATTTTGAATTCTTGAATTTAATTTGCATTTTATGTTTTTATGAATTTTCTGGATTTAATTTAGTTTATTTTGTATTTATGAAAACAAGCCTCTCGCTATCTTTTAATTGTTTAAAGGAAAAGTTTAAATAATATTTTATTGGAAATATTTTATTTTGGTTCTAAATGCCTTAAAGTATTTTCTGGAATTATTCTGATATTTTTGATATTTATTTGTGCTTTATTTATATTGTTAAATTAATTTTATTTGAAAATGTTAAAAAACCCTGTGAATAGTAATAGGCTGCAACCCAGCCAAGCTGGAGTAACCCCTCTCAAAGGAGTAAAAAGGTTTCCTGTCAAAGGAAAGCTCGCACCAAGATATGTTGGTCCGTTTAAAATCTTGAGCCATAGAAGAAAGGTTGCTTACCAGTTAGAGTTGTCGCAGTTATTGGCAGGAGTGCATGATGTGTTCCATGTGTCTCAGTTGAAAAAGCGTTTTCGAGTGTTAGCAGAGCAGACACCATTGGAGTCAATTGAATTGCAAGAGAATCTAACCTACAAGGAGCAGCCCATCAACATTCTGGATGTAGCTAATTGCAGGACTAGGAATAAGTCAGTGTGTTTCTGCAGAGTGAAGTGGAGCAATCATTCAGAGAACGGATCTATATGGGAGCATGAAGAGGATCTGAATTAAGAATTTCCTAACTTATTCTTTAGTTAGCCTTGAATCTGTCGAGATTCTGTTAAGGAGGGGAGGTTTGTAACACCCCAATTTTTGAATTCTTGAATTTATTTTGCATTTTATGTTTTATGAATTTTCTGAATTTAATTTAGTTTATTTTGTATTTATGAAAATAAGCATCTCGCTATCTTTTAATTGTTTAAAGGATAAATTTAAATAATATTTTATTGGAAATATTTTATTTTGGTTCTAAATGCCTTAAAGTATCTTCTGGAATTTTTCTGATATTTTTGCTATTTATTTGTGCTTTATTTATATTGTTGAATTAATTTTATTTGGAAATGATAAAAAACCCAATGAATAGTAATGTGCTGCAGCCCAGCCAAGCCGGAGTAACTCCTCTCAAAGGAGTAAAAAGGTTTCATGTCAAAGGAAAGCTCGCATCAAGATATGTTGGTTTGTTTAAAATCTTGATCTGTAGAGGAAATGTTGCTTACCAGTTAGAGTTGCCGCAATTATTGGCAGGACTGCATGATGTGTTCCATGTGTCTCAGTTGAAAAAGCGTTTTCGAGTGTCCGCAGAGCAGACAGCATTGGAGTCAATTGAATTGCAAGAGGATCTAACCTACAAGGAGCAGCCAATCAAGATTCTTGATATAGCTGATCGCAGGTCCAGGAATAAGTGAGTGCGTTTCTGCAGAGTACAGTGGAGCAATCATTCGGAGAACGGAGCTACATGGGAGTGTAAAGAGGATCTGAAGTTGAAATTTCCAATCCTATTCTTTAGTCAGCCTTGAATCTCGGGGTCGAGATTCTGTTAAGGCGGGGGAGGTTTGTAACACCCTGAGTTTGCATTCTTGAATTTAATTTGCATTTTATGTTTTTATGAATTTTATGGATTTAATTTAGTGTATTTTGTATTTATGAAAATAAGACTCTTGATATCTTTTAATTGTTTAAAGGAAAAGTTTAAATAAGATATTATTGGCAATATTTTATTTTGGTTCTAAATGCTTTCAAGTATTTTCTAGAATTTTTCTGATATTTTTCTATTTATTTGTGCTTTTTTTATTTTGCTAAATTAATTTTATTCAAAAATTATTAAAACCCCTATGAATAGTAATCGACCGCAGCCCAGCCAAGCCGACCCATTTTTCCCGCGCCGCTGGCCTGCCCGCCGAGAAACCCTAACCCTAATAGCCGCGACCGCTGGATTTTGATCCAAGGACCGAGTTTTCGCCGCGTCGTCGCATGTTGCGAGCGCCCGATTGGACCCACGTGGACGACTGCAATCATGCCACGTAGGCTCGTTTGAATCCGCCGTGCCGCCAAACTTCCACCATCCTCGGATACTGAGTCCCGCTGTTGCACGCCTCCTGAGTCTCCTATTTAATGTTCCATCCTGTGCAGCGGGAATCCCGAATCGCACCGCACCTTTAGCCCTAGACACTGCCCTCTGTAGCGCTGTCGTTTGTCCTCGTGAGCTCGTCAGAGACCTCCATAGCCTCCGTCGTTGTTTTCACCGTTTGCTCGTCATCCGTGGAAGCTCCGTTGTCGCCGAGGCCACCATCTTTTTCGCCACGTCGAGACACATTCGTGGCGGGTGAAAACATCACCGGAGTCACATTCAATCACCGTCACCGTGGTCGTCTTCTCCAGCGCCGGTAAGACTTCGCCGCCGTGCGCCATCGCCGAGCTGTGAACCCTCGGGCCGTCGAATCTCGGATCAACGAGCCATGTTGCGCCACATGCTCGCTGCTTCACCGCCGTGCGTTTGAACCAGAGCTGTTAGATCTAGATTGGTCGGTTCTGATATTGCCATGTGTAGCAATCCTTGCCGTCTTGCATTGCAATCTCATCTTCAAGCCTGGATCGTCCGATCCGATATGTGCGACTGATTTGTCCCGTGTGTGGTGCGGTCCGTAGTCGTTCGATCGGTCCCGTGCGGAGCAGATTGCACCGGTGTCGCGACCAGTCGTGTGCCACCGCATGTCACGTACGGGAGCCGAGGCTCTTTGTGCTGAGTCCATCGTGAACCCAAGCCATGGTGTGGACTGAATCCATACACTTGAGCCACGTGCCGATTGTGGTGCTACCACGGGTCGTGTGACGTCAGCATGACGTCATAAATCTGTTTTCCGTAGAAAAATATTTTGGCCGAAAATCATATTCGGTGCAGACATCAGCATGACATCATATATGCTATTTTCCAATACAAAAATAAATATGGTAATTAGGTTTTTCTATTTTTCTGATTTTCATTTTATTTCAAACTTGAAAGGGATCGTTCTCCCTTATACGAACACCGATTGAGGTGATTTCAGTTTCTAAAAATTTTTAAAGTCAAGTTCTATTTAATGGTAAATTTTATTTAATTTTTGGAGTTGATATTGCTCTTTGTTGTTGGTATTTATTGCTTTATCGCTTGTTTCACGTAGACGTTGAAGTGCTCGAGGTATTCGTGAGCAAGGAGCTAGTCCAAGACCAAGGTCTAGAGCAAAATCCAGAGCTCTTTGAAGGCAAGTTGTGCTTTGATCATGTTGAGCCCATGTTTTAAAGTTATATTGTTTTAAACTATTGAATGCTAATTCAATTGATACTTGTTTCAATTAATTTGGGATTAGCTATTCGTACAAATTGAGTTATATCTCTTTGTTATTTGTATGCCATGATTCATTTGTCACCCTAGTATGGTTCCTTATATGTTGGTATCTATTATTTGCCAATGTGGGTTAGCTAGAATGTGAATAGTTTGCTTAGCCGTGCAACGAGTTATTGATATCATTTTATGTGACAAAATTTAATCTTGCTTAATAAAATATGGAACATGTTTTTGAAAATGTGTGTCAGGTGTTGTCACTCAATGTTGTTGATGGAATGTGGTGCATGGTAATCAACTAGGGTGGTAAAATGATTTAGACTGAGGCATGTGGCAAGAATTTATGGTGGGCCAATGTGACATTTGGGTGGTCGCATGTTTTTGATAATGGTAACGCTAATGGTGAATTTTTGGTTAGTCTTACCTTGTTCAACCTAAGGACTTAACCTTGCAATCATTTGACCTGAGTCAATCATGCAACCACATGTTTGTAATGGGATGGACCAGCTGATTATTTTGCAATGTCTTAGCTTGGTACTACTAGTGGTGGTGTGAGCCTCGACTTTATGGATAAACTTATTGGTGCAAGATGGGGCCCTAAATGTGGTAACTAGTCCCATTAGTGTAGAAACCTTAGCTAGTAGTACTAGGTTAAGACAGAGCTATGTAAAGGCTTTGTCATGATCTCTCTACCGACACACCAAAGGAAGTGTGTTAATAGCTTGGCAGCAAGAGATGATCATGTCATGTGCGTAAAGCGCATAACCTCTGTAGAGTGTAAAATCTATTCGAATAGTCGTGCTCATGGTATTGAGCAATGCTCAGGAATTATGGTCAAGGGTAAGATTTTATTAAAATGAATTGGGGATGGAGGCTGTATGCCTATGGAAGTTTGGAAATTGATTTAAGGTTGTGAGTTGGTTTATTTGGGAAATAATTGAGAAATTTATTATTATTATTATTATTTGTTTTACTATCTTTACAATCTATTTATGCTATTTCTTCATAAATGCTGCCTTTTTGCAAAATAACTATGTTAGCCATTACTTTGGAATAAGTCATGCATATAATATGATAGACTTGCATTTCGTGCACAACTTGTTGAGTGCTTTAAGTACTCACCCTTACCAACAATCAAATCATCAGTTGAGGAGAAGTCTACACCTTTGAAGGATATGCAGTTCTACGATGAGGTGATTATCTAGGAGTTGAACCTTGTCAGATGCCTGTGGCATGTTGATGGGTTCACCGACGTTATTCATTCCGCTGCTGTTTATTTGCTTTGATTCAGATCCATCAAGGCCTAATAAGTGTAAGGTAGACCCTAAGGTCGTACAATTGTGTCTTATTTATTATATGATGTCTTTTATTCTGTTTCTGCTGTTTATGATTGTGATATTCATCTATGTTGAAGCTGTGTGCACTAGCGTGATCCTGGACTAGTGCGATATACACAAAGGGTCCGGATTTGCATATTCGGGTCCCGATGGTTACCTTCGATCTAATCGGCTTTTAGCTGATTAAATCTAAGCTGATGGCCTCACAAAATCGGCTTTGAGTGAATTTTATATTTTTCTTACCGATTGTAGGGTCAAATCGGTTAGCACGCTCTGAACCAGGTGTTCGTCTGGTGTGCTGTGGCCAGAAACCCTACTTCAAGTTGTTGGTGTCAATACACTCTTGGCAAGCCCAGTGGGACACGCAATGTCTTCATCAGGGAAGTCGATTCCACCATCTGATCTCAATACTGAAGCCATAATCGTCCCTACGCTCGATGATCTAACGCCAGAGTAGCGTATGGAAATTGAAGATCGAAAAGCCTCTCTTGAAGAGATGATTCTAAATTGTTACCAGTAAACTCGACGTGGCGTCACTCAATAAACCGCGTTGCCGACGGTTAATGCCCTTGGTGATGCAGGTGTTACAGATGGCCCGGTAATTCAATATTTGCCTACTCAAGCCGAACTATCGGCTATGATTAATCAATCTGTACACCATGCTCTGATAAACCAATCATCAGCTCTCATTACAACACTTAAGCCGATGATTGTGAATAGTGTGAAAACTATCGCTCAGGAGTTGGCATCATCTAGGAGTCTGCTTGACCCAATGCAAGTTCTGCCAAGTTATCCTACTTTTTCAATAGCGCAAAATACGCAGAGTACGTCAGCTGATCCTAAACCATCGGCTATAACCTCACCCCCAACCATGATGTTGACTCAACCTACCATCATACTTCCACGAGATCCTCGGTCGAGTGGGGTAACACATTATCAGGCATGTACCGATGCTGCTAAGTTAGACGCATCGGCTAACTTACCGCCATCAGCTCCATTTTACGCTTTTCCACAATCGGTTCCACAATCGATTGAATTTGATAGGTACCCACAATACCATGAGCCTGTCCCGCCTAGGAATCTAGTTCCACACAGGGTAGTAACCTATTCAGAACCCTTTGTCCCATTACCAGAGCCACCGATTAGGAGGAGCAATGGATACGACCAATACACTCACCACCTGTCGGCTCAGTCTAATCGGCAGGCTGAGTCTAAAGTCATCGGCTATAGAAAGCCGTATCCCGATTACATAGATCGTATGTCGTATCCGCACAATTTCAAAGTCCCGGATTTTTCCAAGTTCTACGGAGATGATTCAATTACGACACTAGAACACGTCAGACGCTTTATCACTCAATACGGCGAAGCGGCTCAGTCCGACATGCTAAAAATCAGATTGTTCCCATTATCGTTATCGGGAGCTGCTTTTACTTGGTTTACTAGTTTGCCTCAAAATTCGGTTCATTTATGGAACGATTTGGAAAGCCGATTCCATGAGTACTTTTTCTCTGGCAGTTTGGAACTTAGGATTTCTGATCTGAGCACCATTTGCTAGAAATTTGGAGGATCAGTAACTGATTACATTAAAAGATTTAGGAAATTTAGGAAACGATGCTTTAGTGTCACGTTACCTGACAATCATTTAGCCGATTTGGCTTTCCAAGGGATAATTCCACCACTCAGGGAAAAGTTTTGTGGACAAGAGTTCACTGATTTAAGCCACCTGCTTCATCGCGTATCAGCACAAGAAAGCCGGTTTCTAGATAATAGGGGGTTCAGGGATAGATTCAAAGCAAACGGCGATAATAAAGAAAAGGAAAGGCTAAAGTTAATATGGTCAACTATTGTCCCAACGAATCCTCTGAAGATGATGAAGCAGAGGTAAACATAGCCGAATGGGTTAAAGGGTCTAAAAAATCTTTAGTCTGTTCTTGGCTTAAGCTGACTAAGAATAAATTGGAGGTAAAATATGCGTTCGATGTGTCCAAGTGTGACCATATTTTTGATTTAGTTTTGCAAGAAAAAATAATATGACTGCATGAAGGGCACGTTATACCATCGGCTCATGAGATAAAGAAACGAAGGTATTGCAAGTGGCATCATTCTTTTCCTCATAATACTAATGATTGCAATATTTTTCGTCAACAAATTCAATCGGCTATTGAGGACGGTTAGCTAAAATTTGCGGATGAGCCTACCATGCAAGTTGACATCGATCCGTTCCCTATGAACATGGTACAATGTTCGAGCAAGGGAAAAGAGCCGATGCACAGCGAAGAACCAAAAAGGGCTCGGCGCGTCGATATTCAACCAACCGCGGGTGGCAATCAGACATTGAAAATCATGATCGATTCATTACAAATAGAAGCCGATCATGAGGGCAATAATTCAAGGACCATCATGCCTAAGGGGGATCCAGAAATTGGCAAATGGTACATCAAGGCAGAGAAGTCGCCGCCGAAGAAGCTAATCTATCGGCCAAAGCCTACGTTCTCGCAGTTACTGGAAAACATGAAAAAATAAGTAGCTGACCACAATATCCCCTGCGTCAGCCAGACAACCTGTATTGGCCTGAGAACCTGGAGAGGGCCCATCAGAGGTGTCCCTTTTGGCAGTTTTGTTGGGAGAGGGGAGTAGCACTGCCATCGCCATATTCCTGTCTGATGGAGCACTACCCCTGGGATGATTGGCCTAGGCGGCCAATCCAAGACAGATTGTTTGGACCAATCAGGAATCGTCCCAACATCACTAACAGAAAGCCGATTCTGGAAAGGATCTCTCCACTGAATCGAGCTAAACAACAAGCTGAGGCAAGTTCTGCAGCGAAACCGGATCTGGCTGGAAAGATCCGCAAGTCAATCGAGCCAAAACCAAAGGGGTGCCCACCAGGCCTTAGCCGATCACAGCGGAGAAGGCTACAGAGGCAAAGGACCCAGGAGATGTGGGAAGCCGAAGAAGAGAAGAAGAGGGACCAAGCATTTAATGAGCTTTGGGTGATTAAAACTGTGAAAAAAGAATGGAAGAGAAAGGATCAAATTGAGGAGGAAACTGATTCAGCCGATGACTTGAGTTCACCAATGATCCGGGATGATACCCCTCCAATGGACATAAATATGGTATTCACGCTGCTGACTAAGTTCAAGATCAAAACTGAATCGAGATGCAGTCTTCGAGAAGCCTCGTGATGCGCATCGGTATCTAAAGCCGTTGTATCTAAAGGGATACATAAACGGCAAATAAATCTCATGGATGCTGGTGGATGGAGGAGCTAATGTCAATCTAATGCCGTATAGCACCTGCAAGAAGTTGGTTAAGTCTGATGAAGACTTGATCAAAACTAACATGGTTCTGAATGATTTCACAGGAGACCCCACCGAGGCTAAAGGTGTCATGGTCACGAAGTTGACTGTCGGCGGTAAAACATTGCCGACTGCTTTCTTCGTTATTGATGCCAAGGGCAACTACAGCGTGATACTTGGACGAGATTGGATACATTCAAACTGTTGCATCCCATCGACTATGCATCAACTGCTCGCCCAATGTAATGGAGACGAAGTCGAGGTCGTCCCAGCCGATACATCGGCCCATATTTCTATGGCTAGTTTGGATGCGAATTGGCCACACGAGGAAGCCAAATGCTTATCCGGGAAAGCACCAGATGATTGTGACTTTATTTGTATCGGTAAAACATGACTTATGCTGATCAGTGTCAAGCCAGACACATTTGATCGAGCAAATGAGGTTTTATGCCGATGGGGTCAAGGAAAGCAGTGAAAGCTTTACGAGACAAAATGCATAGTTATCGGCAAGTGACAGATAGCTACGAGACCATCAAAGATTTTGAAGAAATTGAGAAATTAGGCTAAGGATTCACATCGACCGATCTACTTGAAGAAGTCGACATCGGTGACGATGATAGGAGAAGACCAACTTTTGTTAGTACAAAATTAGATGCAGCATACAAGGAAAAGTTGGTCAGGATTCTTAAGGATTATAAAAAGATTGCTTTGCCTGGGAATATCACGAGATGCCTGATTTAAACCGACAACTTGTCGAACATCGGCTACCTACAAACTAGGGTATCAACCGTTTAAACAATATCCTAGACGATTTAATCTGGCCTTGTATAATATTATAAAGGAAGAGATTGGAAGATTGTTGGAAGCCAAATTTATCAGGCCTTGCCAATATGCTAAATGAGTCTCCAATATTGGTGTGTGTTGATTTCATGGATTTAAATAAAGCCACTCCAAAAGATGAGTATCCGATGCCAATAGCCGCTATGCTTATCGACGCTGCGTCAGGAAACAAAATTACTAGTTTTTTAGATGGTAATGTCGGATACAATCAGATATTTATGGCTGAAGCCGATATACCTAAGACAGCCGTCAGGTGCCCTGGTGCGATAGGGTTATTTGAGTGGACTGTTATGACGTTCGACTTGAAAAATCCTGGTGCAACTTATCAGCGGGCCATGAATCTGATTTTTCATGATTTAATCGGCCGTATAGTTGAAATATACATTGATGATGTGGTGGTGAAATCAAAAGATGACTTACAGTATTTGGCCGATTTGGAGAAAGTTTTCCAGAATACAAGAGCGCACGGCCTGAAAATGAATCCTTTCAAGTGTGTATTCGGTGTGTCGGCTAGGCAATTTTTCGGCTTTATGGTCCATGAAAGGGGAATTGAAGTTAACCAACAAAGGGTCAAGGCCATAGCCAAAGGAAAACCGCGACATGCAAAAATGAACTACAGAAGTTGATCGGTAAAATCAATTACCTCCGATGATTTATTTCAAATCTTTCTGGTCGAATTCGAGCGTTCACCCCCTTGCTAAAACTAAAAGATAATCAAGAATTTGTTTGGGGAGCCGACCAGCAAAAGGCTTTTAATGATGTCAAGGAGTACTTGACTAATCCTCTAGTCCTGGCCGTGTTGCATAAGGATGTTCCTTTTAAATTATACATATCGTCCGAAGAGGAAACTATCGGAGCTTTATTGGTGCAGGAAGTCGATGGCAAAGAAAGGGTAATCTTTTACTTAAGTTGACGCCTGTTAGATGTTGAAATTAGGTATCCCTTCGTGGAGAAACTATGCTTATCTTTATATTTTGCCTGCACAAAATTGCGATATTATATTTTAGCGTCGGCTTGTAAGCTGGTTTGCAAAACCAATGTTATCAAATATATGCTGTCAGCCCTGATTTTGCGTGGTCGACTTAACAAATGGGCTTATGCCTTGATAGAGTTCGACCTATCATATGAATCAGCTAAAGCGGTTAAAGTACAGGCAATAGCTGATTTTATAATAGGGCATGACACCTCTGTCGACCTGGTTTCTGTTGCCCCATGGTAGCTATATTTTGATGGGTCAGTATGTCAAGAAGGTGACGGTATTGGTATAGTGCTCATCTCACCTACGTGTCATAACTTTGAGTTTGCATTTCGGCTAACTAGCCGATGCTCTAATAATCAAGTAGAATATGAGGCATTGCTCAAAGGTCTACAGCTGTTGGAAACCATCGGAGCAGATGCTGTTGAAGCTCATGGTGATTCCTTGTTAGTCGTGCAATAGATTAAGGGGGAATACCAATGTCATGATGAGGTGCTGCTCAAACATCTAGAACAATGCCTTAACGCAATCGGCTTGTTTACTTCATTTTCTATTGGCCATATTCCCCTAGAAATGAATGATAGGGCCAATCTGTTGGCTCAATAGGCATCAGGTTATAAGGACTTCAGTCGATGCCAAATACCAGAGCTGGTTGATAAGGTAGTAATGTGTGTTGATATCGTCGACTGGAGAACACAGATAAGAGAATATCTGATTGATCCATCTAAACCAACAGAATGCAAAGTTAGGAAGTAGGCATTAAAGTATATTGTCTTAGACGAGGTTCTGTACTATCGGAAATTAGAAGGATTGCTGCTAAAATGCCTTGGAGCCGATGAAGCCGAGGTGGCAATGGGTGACTGTATGAAGGTATCTGCGGATCCCATCAATCGGCTCATAAGATGAAGAGGATACTTAGATAAACAGGGTATTTTTGGCCGACAATGTTGGAAGACTGCTTTCGATATTACAAAGGATGTCAGACTTGTCAAAAATTTGGCAACATGCATCTCGCACCAGCATCGGCTTTGCATCCGATTATCAAACCATGGACGTTCAGAGGATGGGGAATAGATGTAATCTGCCAAATATTTCCTGCTTCAAGGAAAGGCCATAAGTTCATTTTGGCCACGACCGATTATTTCTCTAAGTGGGTTGAGTCTATACCCCTCAAAACGGTTACAATTGTCGAAGCTATCGGGTTTGTTAATGAGCACATTATCCATCGGTTTGGAATACCACAAACGGTCACGACTGATCAAGGTACTGAAGAGGAACGCAAAATGCTACACTAGCACAAAAAAGAACTACCGCATAACCAGAAAAATACTCGCAAGAAGAGGATCACAGATTATATTACCACTAGATGCGCAGTTGCGGAATCCTTCGTGCGTCGATGTAGTGGATCATCCTCACCGCAGTCATTACGTTGATGGAGTGGATCGTCCTCCCACGCCGTAGTCATAGCAGCATCACCGCAGTAGTCCACACGTCCAGGGATGGAACACCGTGCGTCGGTGTGCAAGCACCTGGTCGCTCGGCAGGGGCAGCGAGAGGAGGAGGCTAGGGTGTCGGGTCAATCACTTTTAAAATGTGGGAAAGCACACCCTGCGCCCACCCTCCTCCCCTCCTTATATAGCCACGAGATGAAACCATAAACCAGGGCCCATCAGCGTGCTAAGCCCACGAGGTCTATTAATTACGGATCCAATCCAAATTAATGCGTCCCAGCCCATTAAGTGTGTGACCCTGCAGGTTCACGTACGTTTGGACATGGATTCGGAAAACTCCTTTTCAATCCAATACTTGGTAGTGCCTCCTTGCAAATTATGCCAACTCCCAAACATACTATGATCAAATCTGATAGAACCTATCAAAAGTAGTCATGTAATAATCCCTTTGCCAAGTATATGAAGATTGAACTCAAGGCGAGAAGCATGTCATCCTTTGATGATTCAATCCATCTCTCGTATCCGTGATATATTAATAAGTTGTGATTGACTCCTCAATCACGGCATGGCCATGCACTTCCTTAATCATATCACACAAGTGGCCTTATCATATATCTCCGTTTCATTGGAGTGGCAAATTCCATCTTGACTGCTCACTTCCCTCTGCACGTTTTATAGTAAACATGAAAGCTACCTTTATAACTATCCGGTTAGGAAGTAGTGTTTGATAGCCCCAAGGAAAACTATTACACATGTAGGGAAAATGACAATCTCAGGTCTAAGGATCATACATTTACTATGTATGAGATACACTGATGACACATAAGAATGAAACATTCTCACAATGTCCCATTGCGGGTCTATCTAACTCGTGTTCTTCAACATGCGTCCCCAATGTATAGATGATATCTTGTCGGGACCCGATTCTGAGAATCCGGACCCTCTGTGTATTCTATGCCAGTCCAGGATCACGCTAGCACACACAGCCTTTACAGGGTTGCACATTACAGCGATATAATAATAAATAGTGCAAACATTTATTTAAACTGATTTATACGACCTTATGGTCTCCTTACATAAATCAGCCACGCAGGGCTTACATTATCAGATTAAAAACGAAAACAAAGGAAAATAGTAAAACTTCGTGGAAGCCTTCATCTTGTCACAGGCAACCGACTGGGCTTGCCCCCTAATTATCCGGATCTTCAATGAACTCCTCCTCCCAGGCCGATGTAGACTCCTCCACTGATGTTGGGGTTGATAGGCAAGGAGGGGTGAGCACTCAAGGCACTCAACAAGTAATGCATAGAATGCGGTGCTATTACTACATGCAAGGCTTATTCCAAGGAATTGGCTTACTTGGTTCTTTTGCATCAAACAACATTTTTAAATTACCATCTTGTTTAGACTGAAAGCGGTGAAACAGTATATATAATATTAAGTTTTGTAAACAGTTTTGCTCCGTAAACATGGCACACAGCCTTAAACAGTTCATTTTCGACACATGCACACAACCACCCATTCCACATTTTATTTTTGAAAGTCTAACCCTTGACTATAATCCCCGAGCAATGCTCAATACCGCGAGCATGGCTATTCGAATAGTTTTGACACTCTGCAGAGGTTGTACACTTTACCCACAGGATACAGCCCGCTCACCACACTGGTGATTGCCCACAACAAAGCCTTTCAGGAACCTCTACCTTAACCAATGAACCTCTCCGGTATTGCCTTCACTATCACTCCCCTCACACAGAGCCGAAGTATAGGACAGGCCAACACCGTTGGATGGGCACCAAGCCGTAGCACAGGTACGCTCCCCACACAGATACATCCCCGTGTACTGTCACCCTGAGGTATCAGAGGAAAGATATCAGAACCCTAATCAACTAGGTCTGTCCTATATCAGACATGAGGTTGTACGGATGACTCAGATCAAAGGCTTGCAAGGTGAAGTCCTTAACTGACCAAGGCAAGACTTCCAACACTCAACAGTGGCACACAGACTCACCTCACTCATCAACCCCATTGCCACACAGGCCCACCTGGCACAAAGCCTCTTGCCACTTGCCCCAGTCTAGATCATTTCCCACCCAGTTGATTATTGTGCAACACATGCCAGCAATAACTCAACATTGGTACAGAACCACACAGGTCTCTATAACTCAATTTCATCATGTGGCATCATCACACCACTTTCAAAATACATTCAATATTTCATTAGTCAATATTGTAATACTTCCGAAAGATCGTTCATGATTCGTTGCAAGGATAAGCATCTATTCACGGTTTAGCCTCCCATGTTGGCATCATATTAATATCCAACAGATATAAAACCTTAGGGTGAACAATGATTTAAAGGCATACAAATAATAATTTCAAGGTGACATTAACAGTATAGGTTGATTAGCTAAATTACCCAATTTAATTTAAATTCATTTTAAATAAAATTAGCATGCATAATTTCAAAGCATAAATTACATTTTAAAATATGGGAACAAAATGATCAAAGCATCACTTGCCTTCAAAGAGTTGCTGGTCGTGTTCCGAAGCTTGATCTTGGGCGACGAACTCTTCTTCGAAACTTTCCGGCAAATTTGTGTCCACGCGTAACAATGACATATGCAATGAACAACCAAAACAGTAGACTATATAACCTCAAAAATTCAATTAAAATTCACCATTAAAAATAGCATAATTTTACAAATTTTTAGAAACTGGAATCACCTCAATCGGAGTTCAAATGCAAAAGTTATAGTCTTTCAAAGTTTGCAAATATTTTAAAAAGAATAAACCGAATTAACATAATTATTTTTCAATAGAAAAACCGATTTATTGCGTCAGCATGACCTAACGATGACGTCAGCATCGAAATGAAATTCGGCAGAATTTTTTTATATATAAAATATTTATGACGTCATCGCTGACGTCAGCATTTATTAAATACTCAGAAAATATTATTTTTAGACACTGACATGTGGGACCCACTGATGACATCACTGTTGACGTCACCCGACACGTGGCACGCTCTGGTTGGCTGGGCGTATGGTGGGCTGAGCTCACTGGCTCGGTCTACGGTGGACTCGGTCCACCAGACCGCTACGGCTGACAAGCGGGCCCCACGCCCATGACGTCATCGCTGACGTCATGCGCACGGCGCGGTCAAAGCGATACTTCGGTCACCGGTGACACGCGTCGGCTCCCGATTGGCTGGCGCGATGGCACGATCTCTACCGTTCAAATCAAAACGGACGGTTGCGATTGAGTCTAGCGAAAAGATTTAATTAAAACCTAAACGAATAATCTACGCGAATTAATACAGCCGTGCGATTAAGATCTAACGGATGAGATAAAACGATCTGGATTTAATCGAGAGGAAAAATGGCGTTACCACGACGGTTGGATGGAGATCGGACGGTCGAGAGAACTCGAGCGGCAGCGATGGCGAGACGGCGGCGGCTTGGATCGGCACAAAGGAAGACGACTTCGACGACGGCGCTACGGGGCTTCTCCGGCGAAGATGAGCGGCGCGTTCGACGCGTCTCGTTGCAACGAGGTCGGCGACGCCCTTGGCAACAACGGAGGCAGCTCAACAACGGCGGAACGAAACAAAGAAAGAATGGTGGTCACTAGCAACTATGGTGAGCAATTCCGGCTAAACGACGGCAAGACAGGCATTGAGAAATGAGGCGGAAAGAGCGGCAGAAGAACGTCTCCACAGTGGGGCGGTCGGGGGTTAAAAAGGGCCTTGGGAGGCGGGCTTAAACGCGGGTAAAAGCTGCCATTACTCGTCGTCGACGACGACGGATGCGGCGGAGACGGAGGAAACGGCCGGGTGACATGGCACGATCGGGAACGTCCACGGGCGGCGATACAACAGGCGGGCAACGAAGTGGCGCGGCAACTCCTCAGCCACACGATGCAGATCCAACGGGCGAAACGCGGCGGCGGCTAGGGTTTGCGCGACGCGGGCTGATTTTTAAAACGTTTCGGCCCAATACTATTCCAATGATTTTTAAAACGTTTTCGAATTAAAATAATTCAGATAAATAAACAAAGCCAAAATAAATAGTAAAAATGCCTGGAAAAATCTAGAAAAATTTCGAAAAATATTTTGGAACATTTAGAACTCAAATAAAATATTTCCAACAAAACTTTGTACAAGCTTTTGCATGAATTTAATTAAATTCAAGAAAGGTCAAAAATGAATAAATCCAATTGAAATTCTAATAAATTGTCAGAAATTCTCAAAATTAAAAAAGGCTCCAAAATTTAAATTAGATCAAAATTCTGGGTGTTACAAACGTCCCCTTAATGTAATCTCGTCCCGAGATTTGGTGACTCTGTAAATAGGTCAGGAAACTCCTTCTTTAGATCTTCTTCGCGTTCACACATTGCTTCACTTCCGAGTGGTTGCTCCAATGAACTCTGCAAAAACGCGTTGACTTGTTCCTTGTCTCTCTGTCCATTATGTCCAGAATCTTCACCGGATGCTCTTTATAAGTCAGATCTTCTTGCAGCTCGATTGCTTCCAAAGGTGTTTGCTTTTCCGGTACTCGAAGACACTTCTTCAATTGGGACACATGGAATACATCATGCACTCCTGCCAAGGACTATGGCAACTCCAATTGATATGCAACTTCACCTCTGTGGCTCAATATTTTGAATGGTCCGACATATCTGGGTGCGAGTTTCCCTTTTGCGTGGAATCTACTGACTCCTTTGAGTGGCGTAACTCTAAGATACACATAATCTTCAGGTTCAAAGCTCAATTCCCTGCGATGATTGACGGCATAACTCTTCTATCTTGATTGAGCAATCTTCAACCTTTCTCTGATCATGGCGATCTATCCTTCCGCTTTTTGAAGTACATCCGGGCCAAAAACATGTCGTTCGCCAGTCTCATTCCAGTTCAATGGTGTTCGACAGGATCGACCATACAAAGCTTCAAATGGAGACATCTGTAAACTCGCCTGATAACTATTATTGTAGCTGAACTCGGCATAAGGCAAACACTTGTCCCAGGAAGTAGAATATGCTAAAGCACAGGCCCTCAGCATATCTTCCAATATTTGGTTGACTCTCTCAGTTTGACCATCTGTTTGCGGATGGTATGCTGTACTAAAGTTTAACCGAGTTCCCATTGCCTCATGCAACCTACCCCAAAATCTTGAAGTAAACAGAGTTCCTCTGTCCGACACTATCTTCTTAGGTACTCCATGCAAACAAACAATTCTTGCCATATATAGCTCTGCTAACCGGTCTCCGGAATAAGTGGTCTTTACCGGTATGAAATGTGCCACTTTAGTTAAACGATCTACTATGAACCATATGGAATCGTATCCACCTTGAGTTCTGGGTAAACCGATGATGAAGTCCATTCCAATTTCTTCCCATTTCCATTCAGGTATCTTTAAAGGTTGCAAAAGTCCTGCTTGTCTCTGGTGCATAGCTTTGACTCTTTGACATATGTCACACAGTGCGACATACCTGCTGGTCTCGGGTGCATAGCTTTGACTCTTTGACATATGTCACACAGTGCGACATACTCTGCAACTTCTCGCTTCATGCTTGGGCACCAGAATCTTTCTTTTAAATCTTGATATATTTTTGCACTTCCTGGATGAATTGAATACTTGGAGTCATGAGCTTCCTCCAAAATTAACTGCTTCAAATCCTTTTTGTTCGGCACACAAATGCGCCATTTAAACCATATAGTACCTTTCTCATCCAGTTTGAAATCCTTTGCCTTGCCTGCATTCATTTTGGACTTAATTCTTTTGATTTTGTCGTCATCTTTCTGCCCTTCCCTGATCTGATCTTCCAGGGTAGGTTTTACTTCCAAGGTTGCTAAGAATCCTTCTGGTACCATTTCCAATTCTAATTTCTGGAAATCCTTGCACAATTCTGCCTGACTTGTTTCCAACAGCATATTTACACTGTGGTTCTTTCTGCTCAAGGTATCCGCCACCACGTTGGCTTTACCAGGATGGTAGTGAATTCCAACATTATAATCCTTGATTAACTCTAGCCATCTTCTTTGCCTCATATTTAGGTCAGCTTGTGTGAAAATATACTTAAGACTTTTATGATCAGTATACACTTCACATCTGTTTCCGATGAGATGGTGATGCCATATTTTTAATGCATGCACTACGGCAGCTAATTCTAAATCATGAGTCGGATAGTTCTCCTCATGTGGCCTCAATTGTCTTGATGCATATGCAATTACTTTCCTATTTTGCATCAACACGCATCCCAATCCCTGACGCGATGCATCATAATAAATGTCGAAGCTTTGATGAACGTCAGGTAAAACTAATACAGGTGCTAATGTTAATCGTTTCTTCAACTCCTGAAAACTCTTCTCACACTCTGGTGTCCATAAGAATTTATTCTCCTTTTTCAATAATTGCGTAAGGGGTCTCGCAATTGTGGAGAATCCTTCAATATAACGATGGTAATATCCCACCATTTCAAGGAAACTACGGATTTGGGTTACCATCTTCGGTGGTTCCCAATGTAATACTGCCTCTACTTTCTTTGGATCTACCGCAACTCCTTCCGCAGTCATTATGTGTCCAAGAAATTCAACCTTATTCTTCCAGAAATCACATTTGCTAAATTTTGCAAACAACTGTTGTTCTCTCAACTTCTCAAGGACTAGCCTTAAATGTTCGGCGTGCTCCTCTCTTGTCTTGGAATAGACAAGAATATCATCTATGAACACGACAACGAACTTATCCAAATATTCCATAAAAACCTTATTCATCAAGTTCACGAAATATGCTGTTGCATTTGTCAAACCGAAGGACATAACTGTGAACTCGTAGTGTCCATATCTTGACGAGAATGCAGTCTTCGGTATATCCTTTGAGCGGATCTTCAATTGATGGTATCCCGATCGGAGATCAATCTTGGAGAAGACTCCTGCTCCTCTCAACTGATCAAAAAGATCATCGATCCTGGGTAGTGGATACTTATTCTTTATCGTCACATCATTGAGTGCACGATAGTCTATACACATTCTAAAACTCCCATCCTTCTTCTTAACGAACAAGATAGGTGCTCCCCATGGCGATGAACTAGGTCTTATAAACCCTTTTTCCAACAGCTCTTCGATCTATTTCTTCATCTCCACCAATTCAACTGTGGACATCCGGTAGGGTCTCTTGGATATTGAAGCTATCCCTGGAACAAGCTCTATAACAAACTCGATATCTCTATCCGGCGGCATTCCAGGTAAATCCTCCGAAAAAACATCTGAAAACTCTCTGACTATTGGAACATCTTCTAAGCTGACGAACTTCACGCTGTTGACCATCAACTGACCATCTCGCACTGCTGTCGCTTCAAACTCAATCCTTCGTCCTTCCGAGCTCTCGACTGATATGACTCTTCTTCCACAGTACAACACTGCCTTGTCCTTAGTTAGCCAATCCATTCCTAGGATAACATCAGGGTTTGGGTATTTAGGATAATTAGGTTCGCTAGGAACTCTATTCCATTAATTATTAGCCTTACCCCAGAACATCCTACTTTAGATCGGAGTTCTGATCCAGGGGATTGAACTATAAGCTCACATTTAAGATTCACTATATCCATATCATTTTGAACAGCAAAATCACTGGAAATAAATGAATGTGAAGCTCCAGAATCAAATAAAACAGTAGCTGGTACTGAATTTACTAGGAACTTACCCAGTACAACATCCATAGCATTCTGAACTTCTTTCGCTATATGTGGTTGACTTGGCCTCGCGCAGTTGCTTGAGACAGAGTTGCCGAGGATGTTGCTCCGTGATTCACGTTCGGCGTTGGAGTCCTTGCAGGTGTGTTCCCCAGGTTAAAGCGTACCGGGGTGACACCTCCCTTCACAGGGCAGTTATTGGCAAAATGCCCCAGTTCGTTGCAGTGATAGCAACATCTTCCTGTTGCCTGCAAATTGCCTCTAGTCTGCACTATGGTTCTGACTGGGGTCTG
The DNA here is from genome assembly GCA_036346275.1 of Otatea glauca. Classification (NCBI taxonomy): domain Eukaryota; kingdom Viridiplantae; phylum Streptophyta; class Magnoliopsida; order Poales; family Poaceae; genus Otatea; species Otatea glauca. Next base: position 21,339,865 of record CM070719.1, on the reverse strand, counting down.
GGCATTCTGACCCACTAGACGATTTGCCGGCAGTGGTGCCCTGTCATTGCCTCTGGGCTAGAACTAGATGAACTGTTGGGGTGTCGTCCTCTACCTCTGCTGGCCCTGGCGACCTCCTTGTTGCGCCATTTTGCGCTTTCTGTGGTCATCCAACTCTCGGAGCTTGTCTTCCAAGATAAGAGCCTTGTTAACCAGCTCCTGGAAGTCAGGGAATGTGTGGGTGATCAGTCCCACTTGCAGCCCTGCATTCAATCCCTTCATAAAGCGGGATTGTCTTGCTTTGTCTGTAGCTACGTCCTCTGGTGCGTAGCTTGCCAAGTGAGTAAACTTATTCAGGTAATCGGCCACCGATTGGCCTCCCTGCTTGAGATTTCGAAATTCTTCCTACTTCAGATCCATGATACCTTCTGGCACATGGTAATGGCGGAAGGCTGCTGTGAACTCCTCCCATGTGATGCCCTGAGGGTCCTCATGCGATGCACAAAAGTTTTCCCTCCATTCTGCGGCGATTCCCTCTAATTGATGAGAGGCATAGAGTACCCTCTCATTTCCTACACATTGGGTTATGTGCAGCTTCCTTTCTATTGTCCTCAGCCAATCATCCGCCTCCAACGGATTAGCATTGCCCGAGAATGTAGGTGGGTGAGTCCTCATGAACTCTGACAATCTCGAATAGGGGTTTGGTCCATGGTTACCCCCTTGCTGAACATTTGCAGCAGCTTGGAAGGAAATCTGTTGCATAGTTTGCATCATGGTGCTCATCAGCTGAGTTTGGGCTGCCAGAAAGCTCCCAAGTTCTGCAGATCAACTTGTGGCGGTTGAGGAATTGGCTCCTGAAGGACCGAGATGGCGAACAGAGGGGGGTGAATGGTCGCAAATAAATTTTCCCCCAAAATACTCCAACAAAAACCTCGACAAGATTGCTCAAAGGAAATCGTGAAAAACCCGAAAAACTAGACAACTATGTGTACCCCAAGCTTGCATGGATAAGTACCATAAAATATGTGGGGATTTTTGAGTCACAATCCTAGTTGTCTAGTGCCCAAGATAAAGAGGAATCAATCCAACTCTTGCTTTTAGAAAGAACATCAATTCAAATCACAAAAGTCACTTTCAGAAAAGCAAAAGCAGAATTTCCAGAACTTATTCTCAATTTGAACAGGAGGTTGGTGGGTTTCTGCAGTCAAAATTTTTTTAGAATTTTTCTCCTTATGAGAATCAGAGTCGTCAAGAACTCCACCAAATGTCTCCTCAAAAATCCTTACACAAAAAACAGGAAAACTCGAAGAACACAGTCAGTCAAGAACTTCGAGCAGAAAGTTTGGAGCTCTGTTTTCACCTCATGGCGCCCAAACGGTGCAACAAGTGAACTCCAAAATTTTTCTGCAAGTGGATATCAGAATCCTGCACCTCCTCCAACAAGAATCACTTAAAAAGTATTTTTCTATATGTTTATAAAAATCAAAAACTAAATGCTGCGCAAAGAACATGTTCTGAACAAAGTTGGAACTTGAAAGAAAATATGTTCTCTACTAAATCCAAGAGTGCAAAAGAGATGTAAAACCATATGAACACACTGAAAACATCCAAGATCAACAGCATTTAGAAGGAGGGGAGCCAAATCCAAATTGCGTGAAAGTAAATTGCGAGAATGTAATTGCGGGAAAGTAAATGCTGAATTTAAATTGCGTAAAGTAAAGACATAATGTAAATGCGCAAAATAAATTCAGAGATGGATGGATAAAACTTTCATTTCTGGAAGGAGAGGTTACAAAGCCTCACTTTCATGTGGGCAAAGCTCAAAAGAGCATTCACAAACCTCAAAACCTTCAAGGGAAGGAGGCTACCCCTCCACCCCTATTTATACTACTCTTGGGCCACCTACCACCCTTGGATGAGTCCCTCAACCCTAGAGAACTCATCTAAGGGCTAGGATTAACCCACACACACAGCCATGCAAGGGCTAACCCAAAACCCACACACATACCGGTTTTCCTGCACGGTTTTCAAAGCATACTACCTAGACCCGCTAACCTATCAATTAGACCTCAATCCGACGGCCCTCATTGATCCACGCGGCATCTAGCTAGCATAATCTCCTTTCCTTGTCTTCTTAACTTGCCCGGACTCCGTCTCTGATCATCTTCCGGCGATCTCCCAACCGTCTGGACCTCCGACGCTCCTCGCCTAGTCTCTGTCATCCTCTGCCTCACCATGACCTAGCACCGTCGCCCTGCAACCATCAAAGACAAGGAAACACATCACATAGCAATGCCCACAATGATATGCAATAAACCATCCAACTCATCACTACCGCGCCCATACAGTGCAGTCTTGCCACTCTGGCGAGACAACTCAAATTGCTTCATTTTGAAAATCAATCCAAATCAAACTCAAACTTGAGCACACCTTGCTCAAATAAAGTCAAATACTCATCACAAACATGGATGGACCTCCACATGGTCCTTCAGCTCCTCATTCTGGTTGTCCGCCTGTTTGGCTCCACTTTCACTGGCTCCAGCGTTTCCACGAGTCCTCACCATCTGTTGCAAGCTTTCAAAGTTAAGAAAAGAAGAAAGCATAGACAAGTATAAGAACTTATGCGGGGGAAACAGGTGTAACTTAAATTATTTAGCAACTTTATTAGTATAATAAAATAATATGGTTGCTCACAAGTGCCTAAGGGCCATGCAACACATACTAGACACTCACAAATAGATACAAGTAAACAAACATAGGACTCCACAACGACCCACACCTAATGGTGACTGTGAAACAAAAGATGCGACTCAAACACTCGAGTCTCGACACTACACCCGACTAGACTCGATCACTCATCAAGCCAACCCGGCTGCGGCTCCCCCGGAGCATACACCGGCGGGTGCTCTGGCATCGGGGCGAACTGGTCCTGATGACCTACTGCAGCTGGTGCAAATGACCCCATTGACTCGGTTGGTCCCAAGGCTGTCTACTCTGGCTCCTCCGAATCTGGGTCATGCAGCTCCAAAACTGGCTCAGGCTCAGGTCCATACAGAGCCATCTCCAGCTCATGAATCCTCTGCATAGCGTGAGCTAAGTTGATGTGCACTAGTGTTGTCCCGACCTTCTGATGAGAACGATAAGATGAACCACAAGATCAGCAACCAAGCAATCGCAACGTTACCACACGAGGCGATCAACCGAATCAAGACCCGATCGATCCTTGAACCTGCTGCAACCAAGAACAAGCAAGAACAAGGTGATAGCAATTTCAAACCAATAATCTCAAAGAAAAACAAGGTGAGGTTCTGTTTCTCAACTCGGGTGGTCTAGTCGACACACGCAAGATTGAGGAGGGACGCACACGGGGTCTACCAAAACACAACAAAACCTAAAAACTGAAGAACAGGGGTGAGAATCCAATATAAAGGTGTACCCACACAAGGTGGGCTCCCAAGAGGGGTGCGGAAGCCAGGAGAGGGGCGCCGACCAAAGGAGGGGTGGAACCCTAAAAGTACATGGGCCTTGGGCCCAAAAGAAAGGTGGCGCAATACCTGGAATTTCTGTCTCATGAGATTGTTCTGTGATTTCCCTTCACTGCAGGAGGAATTTTGCCTCGGGATTAGATCCATTGGAAAGGTTATCTCGATACCTTTCAAACGATTTGTCGAACGTCAAAAACGGAGTTTGGATGTGGCCGTGGCGTCCATTTGAAGTACTACTGCTCCTGGATGGTCGAACCGGACTCGGCGACGAATTGGGCTTTATCTTGGGCCTTCCTTGGCGCGTGGGCTGTCCTCGGTGGATGTTCTTGGCGTGCTGGTCCAGCAAAGGTGGATGGAAAGGACATGCTTCCGGATTAAGCCTTCCAGACATCGTAGACGAAGTAGCGGCCGAAACAGCGACGGTCGGGGACGAAGTAGCGGTCGTAGAAGAAGAAGGGGCAGTGGTTATATCCTTGGTTGGGATGTCCTCATCATAAGTTCTCCCGCAGTTGAGTTCTAGCCTCCGTGACCTCGTTGCGAGCTCTCTGCAGCTCCTGTACAGTCTCATCCATGGCCTCCTCCTGAGCAATGACATACCTCGCTAGGTGAGTGATCGTGGTGTCCTCCTCCAAGAGCTCTATCCTGTCGTAGTGATTATCTCGGCGCGGGTGATGACGAAAAACAGTGCCATCCAACTCTGCGGAGTAGGTGCGGGCAATCTGCCGCATCGCGAGACGTGTCGTCTCCTGGATCCCGACCTCAAAAGACGTTCTCCTGACGGTGATGTAGATAGGACGGCTCGCCCTCGTCCTCTCTCGAGCATAGACAGTGATCTTGACATCCCAGGCGATATCAAGTCCTGCCCGCACTACAGTGGTCCCCTGGTAAAGCGGCTTGTCGAAACCTCCCAGAAGTTGCATCATACGCCATAGCTCAGCAGCGAATCCTCCAGTGCGCTCTCCATAGGTGTGGATCCTCCTCATCTGCGAAAACAAACCTCGTTTAAAAACCCAACATAATAACAGAAAATGCAGCATAGGTATGGTCAAGAGGGAAAAAGATAAGTCGAGATTTCATTGATCTTCTTGCTCAAGTTGATTAAATCTTGGAAAATAGTTTTATCCACCTAAGCACAACTAACCTAGTTAGGGTCAAGACCTCTGATCGACTGCTCCGATACCACCTCATCGCGACCGATTCGAGAATCAGGACCCTCTGTGTATACGTGCGATCCGGGATCACGCTAGCACACTGACTTTCTGAGGTTGCACATTGCAGACATTACAGCGATATAATAATAAATAGTGCAAACATTTATTTAAACTGGTTTATACGACCTTATGGTCTCCTTACATAAATCACCCATGCAGGGCTTACATTATCAGATTAAAAATGGAAACAGCGGAAAACAGTAAAACTTCGTGGAAGCCTTCATCTTGTCACAGGCAACCGACTGGGCTTGCCCCCTAATTATCCGGATCTTCAATGAACTCCTCCTCCCAGGCCGATGTAGACTCCTCCACTGATGTTGGGGTTGATAGGCAAGGAGGGGTGAGTACTCAAGGCACTCAAAAAGTAAAGCATAGAATGCGGTGCTATTACTACATGCAAGGCTTATTCCAAGGAATTGGCTTACTTGGTTCTTTTGCATCAAACAACATTTTTAAACTACCATCTTGTTTAGGTGAAAGCGGTGAAACAGTATATATAATACTAAGTTACAGAAGCGGTTTTGCTTCAGTAAACTTGGCACACAGCCTTAAACAGTTCATTTTCGACACAGGAACACAGCCACCCATTCCACATTTTATTTTTGAAAGTCTAACCCTTGACTGTAATCCCCGAGCAATGCTCAATACCGCGAGCACGGCTATTTGAATAGTTTTGACACTCTGCAGAGGTTGTACATTTTACCCACAAGATACAGCCGCTCACCACACAGGTGATTGCCCATAACAAAGCCTTTCAGGAACCTCTACCTTAACCAATGAACCTCTTCGGTATTGCCTTCACTATCACTCCCCTCACACAGAGCCGAAGTATAGGATAGGCCAACACCGTTGGATGGGCACCAAGTCGTAGCACAGGTACGCTCCCCCACACAGATCCACCCCCATGTACTGTCACCCTAAGGTATCAGAGGAAAGATATCAGAACCCTAATCAACTAGGTCTGTCCCATATCAGACATGTGGTTGTACGGATGACTCAGATCAAAGGCTTGCAAGGTGAAGTCCTTAACTGACCAAGGCAACACTTCCAACACTCAACAGTGCCACACAGACTCACCTCACTCATCAACCCATTGCCACACAGGCCCACCTGGCACAAAGCCTCTTGCTACTTGCCCTAGTCTAAATCATTTCCCACCCAGTTGATTTTTGTGCAACACATGCCAGCAATAACTTAACATCGGTACAGAACCACACAGGTCTCTATACCTCAATTTCATCATGTGGCATCATCACACCACTTTCAAAATACATTCAATATTTCATTAGTCAATATTGTAATACTTCCAAAAGATCGTTCATGATTCGTTGCAAGGCTAAGCATCTATTCACGATCTAGCCTCTCGTGTTGGCATCATATTAATATCTAACAGATATAAAACCTTAGGGTGAACAATTATTTAAAGGCATAAAATAATAATTTCAAGGTGACATTAACAGTATGGGTTGATTAGCTAAATTACCCAATTTAATTTAAATTCATTTTAAATCAAATTAGCATGCATAATTTCAAAGCATAAATTACATTTTAAAATCTGGGATCAAAATGATCTTAGCCTCACTTGCCTTCAAAGAGTTGCTGGTCGTGTTCCGAAGCTTGATCTTGGTCGACGAACTCTTCTTCGAAACTTTCCGGTAAATTTGCTTCTACGCGTAACAATGACATATGCAATGAATAACCAAAAAAGTAGACTATATAACATCAAAAATTCAATTAAAATTCACCATTAAAAATATCATAATTTTAAAAAATTTTAGAAACTGGAATCACCTCAATCGGAGTTCAAATACAAAAGTTATAGCCTTTCAAAGTTTGCAAATATTTTAAAAAATAAACCGAATTAACATAATTATTTTTCAATAGAAATACCGATTTATTGCGTTCGCATGACCTAACGATGACGTCAGCACCGAAATAAAATTCGGCAGAATTATTTTTATATATAAAATATTTATGACGTCATCGCTGGCGTCAGCATTTATTAAATACTCGGAAAATATAATTTTTACACACTGAGATGTGGGACCCACTGATGACATCGCTGCTGACGTCACCCGACACGTGGCACGCTCTGGTTGGCTGGGCGTATGGTGGGCTGAGCTCACCGGCTCGGTCTACAGTGGACTCGGTCCACCAGACCGCTACGGCTGACAGGCGGGCCCCACGCCCATGACGTCATCGCTGACGTCATGCGCACGGTGCAGTCAAAGCGATGCTTCGGTCACCGGCGACACGCATTGGCTCCCGATTGGCTGGCGCGATGGCACGATCTCTACCGTTCAAATCAAAATGGACGGTTGCGATTGAGTCTAGCGAAAAGATTTAATTAAAACCTAAACGAATAATCTACGCGAATTAATACAGCCGTGCGATTAAGATCTAACAAATGAAATAAAACGATCTGGATTTAATCGAGAGGAAAAATGTGGCGTTACCGCGACGGTTGGATGGAGATCGGACGGTCGAGAAAACTCGAGCGGCGGCGATGGCAGGACGGCGGCGGCTTGGACCGGCGTGGAGGAAGACGACTTCGACGACGGCGCTACAGGGCTTCTCCGGCGAAGATGAGCGGCGCGTTCGACGCGTCTCGTTGCGACGAGGTCGGCGACGCCCTTGGCAACAACGGAGGCGGCTCAATGACGGTGGAATGAAGCAAAGAAAGAGCGGTGGTCACTAGCAACTACGGTGAGCAATTCCGGCTAAACGACGGCGAGACAGGCGCTGAGAAATGAGGCGGAAAGAGCGGCGGAAGAACGTCTCCACAGTGGGGCGGTAGGGGGTTAAAAAGGGCCTCGGGAGGCGGGCTTAAACACGAGTAAAAGCTGCCGTTACTCGTCGTCGACGACGACGGAGGCGGTGGGGACGGAGGAAACGACCGGGCGACGTGGCACGATCGGGGACGTCCACGCTCGGCGATCCAACGGGCGGGCAACGAAGCGGCGCAGCAACTCCTCAGCCACATGATGCCGATCCAGCGGCGGCGGCGGCGGACTAGGGTTTTCATGGCTTGGTGAAGCTGAGCCAACGGCGCAAAACGGGCGGACCGATCGAGGTTTCGGCCCAATACTATTCCAGCGATTTTTAAAATGTTTTCGAATTAAAATAATTTAGATAAAAAAACAAAGCCAAAATAAATAGCAAAAATGCCCGAAAAAATCCAGAAAAAATCTGGAAAATATTTTGGAACATTTAGAACTCAAATAAAATATTTCCAACAAAACTTTGCACAAACTTTTGTATGAATTTAATTAAATTCAAGAAAGGTCAAAAATCAATAAATCCAATTGAAATTCTAATAAATTCTCAGAAATTCTCAAAAATAAAAAAGGCTCCAAAATTTAAATTAGATCAAAATTCAGGGTGTTAAATATCTCCATATCCCATGATCTATGAAGCATGATCATCGATCACTACATGTGCTGATCTATTCATCGTTGTCCTATACGATGATATCCGATCAGAGATATTTATCGAATTACATCAATAAGTAAAGAGCTTCATAAGCAAGTCACATACTTGTTAATCAATACAATGATATACATTCATTGGACCAATAATCATATTATTATTCATAAACATAGTTATGTTACAATCATCTAAATGATTGCCTCAAGGGCATAACACTAACAATCTCCCACTTGCACTTGAGTCAATCAATTAAGTATTTAATACCAACAAACCTCATGTGCACCTCATGCTTAGGCTGTGGCTGTGGCTTTGTCAACGGATCGACCACATTGGTTTCCGTATGTACTTTGCATATTCTCACGTCACCTCTATCCACAATCTCGCGAATAAGGTGAAAGCGTCGGAGTATGTGTTTAGATTTCTGATGTGATCTAGGCTCTTTTGCTTGTGCAATGGCACCACTATTATCACAATAGATGTCCATTAGACTAGAGGCACTAGCGACCACACCATGCTCTATGATAAACTTGTTAATCCACACAACTTCTTTTGCGGCCTCCGAAGCCGCAATGTACTCCGCTTCTTTCGTAGAGTCGACCACCGTGTTTTGCTTGGAACTCTTCCAGCTTACTGCTCCTCCATTTAGTGTAAACACAAACCCGGATTGCGATCGAAAATCATCTTTGTCAGTTTGGAAGCTTGCATCGGTGTAACCCTTTGCAACCAGATCTTCCTCACCTCTAAAAATACGGAACATACCCTTGTTCTTCTCAAGTACTTCAGGATATTTTTTACGGCTATCCAATGACCATCACCAAAATCCGCTTGGTATCTGCTCGTGACACTTAGAGCATACGAGACATCTGGGTGTGTACATATCATGGCATACATAATAGACCCAATAGCTGAAGCATATGGAATCTTGCTAATTCTGTCTCGCTCATCAGATGTCGAAGGACACTGATTCTTGCAGAGACTGATGCCATTTGACATTGGCATGAAACCTCTCTTGGATTCATGCATATTGAACCTTTTCAATATCTTGTCAATGTATGTTTCCTGACTTAATCCAATTAACCTTTTTGATCTATCTCTATAGATTTTTATGCCCAAGATATAGCATGCTTCTCCCAAGTCTTTCATTGAGAAACTCCTTTTCAATGAAGTCTTAACATCTTCAAGCATAGGAATATAATTCCCGATCAATAATATGTCATCCACATACAAAATCAGAGACACAAGTGCGCTCCCACTAGCCTTCTTGTAAACACAAGGCTCTTCTTCGTTTTTGATAAAGTCAAAACCTTTGACCACTTCATCAAAACAAATGTTCGAACTCCGAGATGCTTGCTTTAACCCATAAATGGATCTTTGAAGTTTGCATACCCTTTTAGCATATTTAGGATCAACAAAACCTTCAGGTTGTATCATGTATACATCCTCAGATAGATTCCTATTAAGGAAGGCTGTTTTGACATCCATCTGCCATATTTCATAATCGAAATATGCAGCAATAGCTAAAATGATCTGGACAGACTTGAGCATGGCTACCAGTGAGAAGGTTTCATCATAGTCAACTCCTTGAACTTGTTTGAAACCCTTTGCCACCAACCGTGCCTTATAGATCTGAACATTTCCATCTACGTTTATCTTCTTCTTGAAAATACATTTGCATTCAATGGTTTTTACACCATCAGGAGAATCGACCAAGTTCCAAACTTGATTGTCATGCATAGATTGAATTTCGGATCTCATGGCTTCAAGCCATTTTTCGGAGTTTGGGTCCATCATTGCTTCTTCATAAGTCGTGGGCTCATCATTGTCCAACAATAATATGTCATTCCCATATCTTATAGGTACATGACGTGGCCTTCCCGACCTACGTGGGGCTGGAGTCTCTTCCACAGGTTGTACAACACTTTGTACATCTTGTGAAGGTTCAGTGGTAGCTTGAACATATTCATGTGATTCTCGAACTTCATCAAGATACACATCACTCCTACTGATTTCTTTTGAAACAAACTCTTTCTCCAAAAAGACACCATTTCGAGCAACAAAAACTTTGTTCTCGTTTCTTTTGTAAAAGTAATATCCTTTTGTTTCTTTAGGATACCCCACAAAAAAGCATTTTTCCGATTTAGGTGCGAGTTTATCTGATTGTAAACGTTTTACGTAAGCCTCACATCCCCATATCTTGAGAAATGACAACATGGGTCTTCTCCCAGTCCATATCTCATATGGCGTCTTCTCAACAGATTTTGATGGGACCCTATTCAAAGTGAACGCAGCTGTCTCTAGAGCGAAACCCCAGAAGGATAATGGCAGATTTGTTTGGCTCATCATTGACCGAACCATATCTAATAAAGTTCGGTTTCGTCGTTCGGACACGCATTCCATTGAGGCGTTCTTGGCAGACTAAGTTGCGGAACGATTCCACATTGCTTTAGATGATCACCAAACTCTTGGCTCAAGTATTCGCCACCACGATCTGATCGTAAGTGTTTTATTGATTTGCCAAGTTGATTTTGTACTTCATTTTGAAACTCTTTGAACCTTTCAAAAGTTTCAGATTTATGCCTCATTAAATAGATATATCCATATCTACTAAAGTCATCGGTAAAAGTTACAAAGTACTGAAACCCACCCCTAGCAGTCGAGCTCATTGGTCCACATACATCTGTATGTACTAGGGCCAATAATTCACTCGCTCTCTCACTAAAACCTGTGAAAGGGGCTTTTATCATCTTGCCAAGTAAACAAGATTCACATGTTTCAAATGATTCAAAATCAAATGAGGTTAGAAGTCCATCACCGTGGAGCCTCTTCATGCGCTTCTCATTTATATGACCTAAGCGACAATGCCATAAAAAGGTAGGGTTCAAATCATTAGGCCGATGCCTTTTTACATTAATGTTATAGACAAGTTTCTCTTCGAGTTCAAGGACGTACAACCCATCTACCATGGGGCAATGACCATAATACATATCATTCAAAAATATTGAACAAACAAAGTTCTTTATTCTGAAATCATAACCTTCATGTTCCAAACAAGAAGATGAAATAATGTTTCTACTCAAAGATGGAACAAAATAACAATTATTGAGTTCTAAAACTAATCCTGAAGGCAAATGCAATGGGTATGTGCCAACGGCAAGACCAGCAACTCTTGCTTTATTCCCCACGCGAAGATCCACTTCTCCTTTTGCCAAGTCTCTACTCTTTATCAGCCCCTGCATCGAATTGCAAATGTGAGCAACCGAACCGGTATCATATACCCATGAGTTGAGTGAAGAAGTACCAAGATTAATTTCTATAACATTAATACCTGAAGTGGAAACCACATTTCCATTCTTCTTATCGCGCTGTACTTTTCGCAGTTCCGTTTCCAATGTCCTGATTTCTTGCAATAGAAGCATTGGGTATAAGGTTGAGGGCCAACTTTAAGCTTCTGAAGCTTAGTTTTGAGGCTTGCGATCTCATCTTGAGCCTTGCCCTTGCCCTTGCCCTTGCCCTTTCCCATTCTCCCAGCCTTATCCTTCCTCTTTTTGAATGCAATTGTTTTCTGAACCATCATCACATGATTGGGTTTTTTCTTAATGCTTTCCTCGGCAGCCTTGAGCATCCCATGTAGCTCAGTTAAGCTCTTCTCCATGCTATTCATATGAAAATTCATAATGAATGGCTCAAAGCTCTGTGGCAGAGACTGGAGAATAACATCTGCGGCCAAACCGAGGCTAAGGGGAAACTCAAGTATTTCCAATCTCCGAATGTAACCAATCATCTTGATCACATGAGGGCTGACCGACTGCCTTCAGCCAGATTACAAGCAAATAAAAGTTTTGAGATACCATACCTCTCAGCTCTTGCTTGATTCGCAAACATGCCCTTCAAGCCCACAATCATATTGTAAGCATCCTGGTCCTCATATTGCTTTTGGAGCTCAGAGTCCATGGTTACAAGCATGAGACAGCTGACCTCTACAGAAGCATTAACATGCTTTTCGTATTCAACCTTCAAACTGTGAGGAGCAATTTTGGCTGGTTCATGAGGAATTGGATTCTCTAGAACATAGTTCTTCTTTTCATGCTTGAGAACAATTCTCAGGTTGCGATACCAATCAACAAAATTAGTTTCATTAAGTTTTCCCTTTCCAAAACCGATCTCAAAGCAAAACCAGGTGTAGCAGGAGTAGGAGAAGGTGCCATTGAACTACAACAAAGACATGCAAAGATTCTAAGCACTATGTTTATGTAAAAATTTTATTAAACATTTTAATAAAAGACACTCCTATTTTATGTCCCTTTTATAGACACATAGTGAGTATTCAAGATCTATATTCATCAAACACTAGTGAGCTTTGGCATCACTGCTAGAAATTTAATGACATAGGTAAGCAACACCTTTGCTAATTACATCTTATGTAACTCTTGTTTGTTGAGTATGAAAATAAGTAATGAATGCCTCCGTCAACTTGACTCATGGCCAGGTCAACCTGCCCCAAGGGCTCACATGAGGGAGGGAGCACTTCCCGTTTTCGGGTGCCAATTAAGAAATCTGCCTTATGTGTGTTTTTCTAGACACCAATTGTCTTGTATAGGTTCCTTCATTACTGAAATCAAATCCCAACCACTTATGTCCTCAAGCACAAAACCGTTTTGATAGCATGATTAAATCTACCATTGTTATACGTGATGTGTCCAACACATCCCTATCATCTATTAAGATAGCCATTGATGTACTACTTTGGCAGTCATATCAATAACGATCTAAATTCTTGATAGGTGCAACAATTGGATGGACATTTTGATGTAAAATTTTAACTATAGGGATGAACAATATCTACTAAGAATATGGCATTACATGCAATGAGCATAAAGAAAATAGCAAGGATTAAACACACATCCATAGAAAATCAAAATAAGCTATGAAATAGCATGGCCCTTAGCATTAAGATCTCCATCATCATGCTTGTTTGTTCACCTTGCCACCTTGCTTGATTTGTTCACCTAGCCACCTTGCTTGATACCATCGTCTTCATCATTATGGATGCAACGCCTTACAACTTTTGATAATGAATTTTACATGAGGGTTTGAAGCATCACAAGTTGACATGCAGGTCGTTATACAATTTAAATAGCCTTATGGTTTGACACGGCACGCATTCCATGTGGAAATTACATGCATCACATACACATAGGCCATACTATTTCACATAATTCCCTGCAAAAACGAGTTAAACAAAAGCAACCCTACGACTTCGGGGTCCGAGGGGCAGCGCCCCTGGCGGCGGTCCCGCTGGCCGATCAGCTGGCGAGGTCCGAGGGGCAGCGCCCCTGGCGGTGTCCAAGGGGCAGAGCACCTGGCGACGGTCTTCTGTCATGGGAAAACACCCTCAAAATTTCCACGGATCAACCAGATTGACCCAATCCGATCTAATATGATTGGCTTGGTCCCATATGGTTACATTTCAGAAACCCTGATGGCGGTAACCCGACCGGTAAGGGCAACGTCGTACGATGAATGGACTCACCCAAATCAATATTGAATCGGTTTGCGCTTACCATGGATCAACTAGATTGACCCAATCCAACTCAATCTGATTGGCTTGGTCCCATGTGGATACGTTTCAGAAACCCTGATGGCGGTAGTCGTACCATGAACGGACTCACCCAAATCAAGATTGAGTCAGTTTGCACTTTCCTCAAACCCTAAACCGATCGATCTCATCGATAGCTGCCGTCACCAATTCATCACATGAACCAGCTGAACATGTAATAGATCCAATCTACTAACCTCACACATCATATGTGCAACATCCAGATCACAAAACTATACGAGATGGCTCTGATACCACTGAAGAGGAACGCGGTATGCTACACTAGCAAAAAAATACTACCGCATAACCAGAAAGCTACTCGCAAGAAGGGGATCACAGTAGATTACCACTAGACGCGCAGTTGCGGAATCCTTCGTGCGTCGATGTAGTGGATCGTCCTCGCCATAGTCGTTGCGTCGATGGAGTGGATCGTCCTCGTCTCGCCATGGATCGTCCTTCCATGCCGCAGTCGCAGCAGCGTCACCGTAGTAGTCCACACGTCCAGGGATGGAACGTCGTGCGTCGGTGTGCAAGCACCTGGTCGCTCGGCAGGGGCAGCGAGAGGAGAAGGCTAGGGTTTCAGGTGAATCACTTCTAAACCGTGGGAAAGCACACCCTGCACCCACCCTCCTCCCCTCCTTATATAGCCACGAGATGAAACCCTAAACCAGGGCTAGCATACCGCGTGCTAAGCCCACGAGGTCCATTAATTACGGATCCAATCCAAATTAATGCGTCCCAATCCATTAAGTGTGCGACCCTGCAGGTTCACGTACGTTTGGACATGGATTCGGAAAACTCCTTTTCAATCCAATAGTTGGTAGCAGCTCCTTGCAAAGTATGCCAATTCCCAAACATACTATGATCAAATCTGACAGAACCTATCAAAAGTACTCATGTAATAATCCCTTTGCCAAGTATATGAAGATTTAACTCAAGGCGAGAAGCATGTCATCCGTTGATGATTCAATCCATCTCTCGTATCCGTGATATATTAATAAGTTGTGATTGACTCCTCAATCACGGCATGACCATGCACTTTCTTAATCATATCACACGAGTGGCCTTATCATATATCTCCGTTTCATTGGAGTGGCAAATTCCATCTTGACTTCTTACTTTCCTCTGCACGTTTTATAGTAAACATGAAAGCTACCTTTATAACTATCCGGTTAGGAAGTAGTGTTTGATAGCCCCAAGGAAAACTATTACACATGTAGGGAAAATGACAATCTCAGGTCTAAGGATCATACATCTACTATGTATGAGATACACTGATGACACATAAGAATGAAACATTCTCGTAGTGTCCCATTGCGGGTCTATCTAACTCATGTTCTTCAACATGCGTCCACAATGTATAGATGATATCTCCATATCCCATGATCTATGAAGCATGATCATCGATCACTACATGTGCTGATCTATTCATCGTTGTCCTATACGATGATATCTGATTAGAGATATTTATCGAATTACATCAATAAGTAAAGAGCTTCATAAGCAAGTCACATACTTGTTAATCAATACAATGATATACATTCATTGGACCAATAATCATATTATTATTCATAAACATAGTCATGTTACAATCATCTAAATGATTGCCTCAAGGGCATAACACTAACAGGTACTGTGTTTATGTCTAATGAATTTCAGAATTATGCAAACAGCTTGGGAATGAAGCTACTAAATTCGTCACCTTATTATGCTCAGGCTAACGAACAAGCCGAGTCATCCAATAAAACTTTAATTAAGCTGATTAAAAGGAAAATCGATGAAAAACCAAGAAATTGGCATTCGATGCTATAAGAGTCGCTATGGGCATATCGGCTGGCATACCATGGGTAACAAAGCTTTCACCCTATCAACTAGTTTATAGTCAAGAAGCCGTTTTGCTAGTGAAAATTAATATCGACTCTACACGAGTGGCTAAACAACACGGTCTGTCGATCCAAGATTAAAATGATTTGATGATTGATAACTTAGATGACTTGGCAGAATTACGTCTGTCTACACTGGATTGGCTTAAAAAGAATAAGATAAGAGTTACAAGGGTATATAATAAAAAGGTGGTACCTAAGTCCTTAAATGAAGCCGATTTAGTTTGGAAAACCATACTACTCGTTGGTTCTAGAGATAATCGATTTGGGAAATGGTCACCTACATGGGAAGGGCCTTATAAAAAAATCGGTTTATTGATGGAAACTCCTACAAACTCGAGACATTAGAAGGAGTTGTTTTACCTAAAGCGATTAATGGGAAGTACTTGAAGAAATACTATCCTAGCGTCTGGATTGGAGCTTAGTCGGCTAAGAGGAAATATCATTCTGAAAAGCCAAGTTAACTCGCTACTGTTAATTGGCTAAAAGGAGGTGAATTACATAGACAAGACAAGTATAAAATCGTTTAACAGCCGATTATAAAATTAAGTATTGCTTCAAGAGCCAAGCGTCCAAAAAAGTTTTCATCATTACAAGATTAACACTGGAGGCCAGAACCATGAAGTCTTGTACCCAAAGCCGACAGAGCTCCTGTTGCCTTTGCTATCGTGTTTTATACCCGGTACATGATCATATCATCTTCTTTGGCACTCCTGGGCATAGGGACGATTTTGGCCGATTGCTTCGTGACGCCAGCCACGGCCAAGGCAATTTTAAGCTTCTGATTTTTTATGGCCGATGCAGATTTTTTGATGAGGTGTTGGCCATCAGAGATTTGCTTTGTTAACTTGGCCAATTCTCCCTCAAGAAGTTTCTTTGCCGATTCCAGTTTTGAGACTGCATCTTTGTTACTTTTAAGTGTCTGGACTCCAGCATCAAACTTGCATTTGTTCATCTTAGCGTCGGCAACCAGCTCGTCCAAATGTTTCTGATCGGCTTCTTGTGCCGCCCTTTGAGCAATTCGAGCTGAAGCAGCGTCAACCTCTGCTTTTTTTATCATCCAGATGGCAGACTTCCAAGAGAGCAGCCATTGCCTCTGGAGACAAGTCAGCTTCAACGGCTGCCATGGTATCATGTATCGGTTGGTTGTTGGCAAGGATCTCCGATTGCGGCTTCATCACCAAGTCGAAGAGCTTGTCAAGACGTTCTTGCATTCCTGGAGCTGATGTCACTACGGCCGATGCTTCTTTACAGACTTCAAGGATTTTTCTGATCTACGCATCATAATCATCTGTGGCCATTATCTCTGGGTCGTCCAGATCGGCCAAGGAGAAACCCAATAAGTTTGTCGGGTCAGAGGATTCTTGGGCCGCAGTGGTTGTTGGGGTCGATTGTGTTCGCTGAGAAGAGGGAGGAGGCCTGACGGAGATTGCAGGTAGATCGGCTAAGATGCTAGCCGCTTGCGCTGACGCGGAAGGCTGGGAAAAGGAAGTAAATAGTAAGTTAAGCCGATCATTTGTTGAACTCATGAAATTTTCTGAAATTCAACTTACCCCTGCGGTAGCCAATGCACGTGGTGAGCTTTCACCGCTTTGCTCTTGAGGCTTAGGACCTCTTTTAGCCAGTGCTTTGGTCAATTTGGCCTTCTTCTTCTCTGAAAAATGATCGGCCAATGATAAGTCTCAATAAAGATATGAAAAGGAGACATGTGATCAAGGTATGCTTACTGGGTTGTTGCTTCTTCTCTATATCCGAAAGCGACGTGCTTTGGATGCCCAGAGTGCCAGAAGTATATCATGTAAGACTAGTCGATTGACGCTGCCTTTTTCCTTGGCCACTGCCTGCTTGACCAAAGATCGGCTTCTTACCGGCAGCCTTGGTCTACAAAGTAAGGATAGAAGCCGATTAGATAAAATTACTTACAACAAAGATTATGATTTAAAAGGGATTCGTTTAGTCGATACCTCGCCGGTAATATCTACATGGTTTGTGTTAGTATATCCGGACGATTTGGACTTAGATTCATCACTCAAATCAGTGCTAGAAGGTGCCGTCGGCTCAGGTAAATTTTGAAAAATTATATTGATAATGGCCGATGATGTCCGTTCCAAGAAAAACGCCTCCATAATAGAAGACCACCGTGAGGTGAAGCGGCTTGACCGACGGGTATTCAAAAAGAAGTGCGGCAGATCTTTGATCTAGAAATGATCGGCTATTTCTAAAACAATGTTAGCCGCTGCAACATTTCGAACTCTGGCTCTAGGCTGAAGCCGATCAAGGAGTTGAAGAGAAGGGATAACCTGGCCAAAACCCAACTACCGAGCATAGGTTGAAGGGTGATAAAACTCGTACGATGGCTGAAACGTCCAATTTATAGTATTGAAGCCAACATGCAATATGCTAGGGGAAATGAATGTCTTGTAAAAGTCCAAGGTTGATTGAGGCATCGAGGAACTGTCGGCTTCCAGATGTAAAAATGATGTCCACGAAAAATCGGCTATGCCACTATATCTGAAGAAATCTTATTGACCAAAGTCATCAATGCTCAATTGAAGGAAGAATGATGAATACTTTCTCGAGCCAATTGGTGTAATCTTTGTCTTATTCCCAGAACACATGATATATCTCTCACCATATGATCGGCTAGCTCTGAATTGGGGGATGGCATTTTCTGCAGTGTCCTCACAAGGAAACGTTGTATCTTCTCACTCTAGTTTGAAAGATCGGCTGAACAAGCAATAAAGCCAGATCTGGATAAACCAAAGAGGACCGCCAAAATTGGTAAAACCTGTAAACAGCCGACTCCTTATTGTATACATCATGTGATAGACTACTCCTAACAGCATTTTGCCAAAGGCAAGCCGACGCCCTACCACCAAGCGCTCTGCTATTAGCTGATACACTTGCGTCGGCCCAAGAGAAGCCCCGTAAAACAGGAATCTATCCAACAACAAGTTCAAAAAAGCAACATGCTCTTCATCTGATACCAGCCCGTTCATTTTGTTGTTATTGCCGATGTACTTGCTCCATCCTTCGCCTTTGGATTGGATCAGCTTATACGTCGGCTTGCCATTATAAGCCAATATTTGTTCGCCATCCGGTCTAAGGCAGCACAGCTGAGCCATATCTAGAAGGGTTGGGCCGACAAGACCAGTGCAGAACATAAAAGCATTAAAGGTTTCCAACCAGAAATAGCAGACCGTGGCCACTAAGGGCTCATTGGCTTCCGGATCAGCTAAAGAGAGGGAGAGACACTCGGCTATACCCATCCTTTCCCATTCACCCTATTTCTTGAGCTGCTACACGGATATACCAAGACCTCCACCCTTTAAGTGCTGTCGGCCAGGCTCTAAAGCTTTTGTTGCAACCTTCTATGTTGTATCCAGCAGCAGAAATTGGAAGACGAGGAATTTCCTCATTGATAATCGTATCGGCATCAAAATTTCCTACTGGTCCTAGGTAAAATTGGTTATTGCCGTTGGGAATTGGGATGAATACCTGAGAGGATCCATTCAGGCGATCTTGGCAAGAAGCCGATTGAAAGCAGAAGATGATGAGCACTGGAAGGCTTGATGACTGAAGAGAAGAAATCGATTGTAGACAAATCGAGAGCTTGGGCGCGTGAAAATGACAATGTGGGGGCCGCATATTTGTAGCACGGTGAAAATCTGAAGAGGCGGGAAAAGGATCTCAAAGGGCGTAAACAGTTAAAACGCGCGATGTGCGCATCGAGATTTTCATGGCGTTGTTGAAGCAATAATTACTGCTGAGAACTTCCTAATAAGCCGATATTGTGCAAAGCCGATGATTGAGATTTTTGGAAGATAACAAGTTATCTCCCATAAATGGGATGCATATGTTTGCACCAAGATTTGGCAGGTATGGTTAAAATCGGCAGATTTGAGTCAACAGGATATAGCCGATGTTTAACTCAGAAAGATTTAGGGATATTTGGTAACTTCAAATATGTAAGGAAAAACCTACCGGATTGAGACCGATACAAATCGTGTTCTGCAAACGTGTTGTAATAGGACTCGATCGGCCGATGGGTATAAAAGATGAATGTGGGTAGGCGAAAACAATAACAATTAAATCAATCAGCCTGCATTATACTTTCATCCACTTTTCCATCGACTAGGAGTAATTTTGTAATCTAAATTCTCTTGTAACTCGATTTGATAAATAAGTTGCGCATCGCCGATCATTGATCATCTTTTTTATGCCAATCAGGTTCAATTTTCTTTGATTTTGTTGCGCATCACCTTCTTTAGAGTCGATCTACCTTCATCCTCTGATTAGCCTTAATCGGCTAATTAGACTTACTGTTACCTTCGATCTAATCGGCTTGTAGCTGATTAAATCTAAGCTGATTGCCTCACAAAATCGGCTTTGAGTGAATTTTATATTTTTCTTACCGATTGCAGGGTCAAATAGGTTGGCACGCTATGAACTAGGTGTTCGTCTAGTGTGCTGTGGCCAAAAACCCTACTTCAAGTTTTTGGTGTTAACACCTCTATAGAGTGTAAAATCTATTCAGATAGCCGTGCTCGCGGTATTGAGCAATGCTCGAGAATTACATTCATGGGTTAGATTTTATAAAATAAAAACTTCGAATGGGAGGCAATGTGTTATGGAAAGTTGGAATATGATTTAGGGCTGTGAGCCAGTTTACTCTTGAGAAAATACTTGAAAGTTATTACTACTTTTATTTGTTTTATTGTCATTCAATCTATTTATTGTCTTCATTTCTAAATGCTACTTTACTACAAAACAACCATATCAGCTATTCTAATAGGATAAGCCTTGCATATAGTTATATTAGAATTGCATTCTATGCACAACTTATTGAGTGTTTTAAGTACTCACCCTTGCCAACAACAAAATCATCATTTGCAGAGAAGTCTACACCAGCTTTGGAGGAATACCAGGAAGAGATGAATGTCTAGGTTGCGAGGCTTGTGAGTTGCCTATGGTATATTGAAGGTTTTATCTACGTTTTCACCCCGCTGCAGTTTAACTTGTTAATCAAAGTTTAGCCATGTGTGGCAAAATCATGTAAGGTTGACCATAAGGTTAGTCAACAGGTTAATAATTAATATATGAAGTCTTTTATTATGTTTTCGCTGTGTATGATTGTGATATTCATCTATGTTGAGCCTGTGTGCACTAGCGTGATCCTGGACTAGTGTGATATACATAGAGAGTCCGGATTTGCATATTCGGATCCTGACAATCTATAAATAATGTATGCGGACTTTCTCTTTTAAGTTGAGTTCTCCCTTATGTGATTTTAGCACCTTGGTTTTAAGGTGATGCAATTGGTTTATTTTGGTAGTGAGGATTGAGATTTCCTTTGCATTCTAGCATGGAAAAGTGGAACAGATGATCTATGGTATTATGTCGAGTATAATAAAGGATTGTACTCTTTGACTTAGTTCTCTGAGTAGAAGAATGTGGGGGGCGAGACCTTTATAGAAATAAAATCCAAGTGTGGGTTGGTAACAACCCGAGGTCCCAATCTTTGCTAGTTGTTGATCTTAAGTGGTTAAGGGTGGTGACTAGTTAGGGCTTTTGCTTGTCTCGGTCCAAATCTACCAGGAAGGATTGGTTAGTAGTTTTATTCCTTTGTAGTATAGGATCGATCTTTAAAAGTTGACCACTAGGGCGTTGTCGATAATTAATTACCTTTTCATAGTGTGTCTGAACATTTGGTTACGTTAGATGTGACTAATGTTATGACAATTTGAAGTGAAATATTTTGTTGTGAACGTATATCCTGGGTGGTCGTCTCTTAGTGCGAAGTAGGCCGGTAGGTGAAAAGATTTAAATTTATGCTGATCGTGGTAATGTTGTAGAAATAGAAGGTGTCGTTTTGAGCTATATCTTTTGGTGGTAATGGTCCTATTTATGAAAGGGTCTACTGTAGACGAGAGATAGGAATATGTGATTTAGTTTATGGGGTTACAAGTGGTACATCCCGGATGTTTAAGTGCATGGTTCTAGTGATTTGAGTAAAGGGATAAAGGCCTATTGAAGTGTAGTATCATGTGTTATTCTTCTATTCTTGAGTACGGCGAATTGTGGGTAGAGAGGCTGAGAGCAGATAGTAGAGTAATGTGATTGAGACAGAGGGAATTGGAGTTGGAGTTAGAGGTTGGTACCATGTTCTCTTGAAAGTATCATCGGTTAAGGGGGGTTGTACGCTTGACTTCCAAAGGAAAGCTTAGCATGAGGTACGTTAGACCATTTCCTAATTTGGGAAGTTGCCTTATCTCCTAGATGTTTATGAATCTTTGTGTGGAGTGCACAAGATGTTTCATGTTTCCATGTTGAGAAGGTCTTTTGGGGAATTTCCAACACAAGATATCATTAGAACCGTTGGTCTTTGAGCCTTGTATCATGCCTTTGGCCCGCCCAGTGATGATACTGGGGGAGTTGAAGTGGGTATTGAAGTACAGAGACTTAAAGAGTTATTGTCGCATCAATATGAGGGGAAAGTGACTTGGGAACTGGAGTCTCACATGCGCGAGAATATACAGAGTTGTTTCTTATCAGGCATGTGATGTGTTGTGATTTGGTTTCTAAAGTTGTTTATGTTTTCACATAGTTGGCATACTACGAATTGAGGATCGAATTCTGTTAAGGGGGAAGAATGTAATATTCCAAAATGAAATGGAGGAAGAAAAAGGGGAATTTTGCCATTTTGGACTGGGCCAACAAGTTTTGGCCCAAGAGGGGAGGGGTTAGGCCCCAAAACCCTAGCCACCCTCCCCTTCTCCCCTAGCCATAGCCCCCACCTCCCCCACAGCCGCACTCCTCCCCTTCTCTTCCCCAAGCTGTAGCCTTTCCTCCATTGCAGCCGCCTCCTCCTCTTCCCCCAAACCCTAGCGGTTTTCCTACCCTCCTCACCCCGTGCTGCCTCCCTCTTTCCCCTTGTGCAGCCACCCCTCCTCCTTGTGCTTGAGGCCGGCCATCTCCATCATCACTACTTCTTGGAGGTGTCGAGGGCAGTGGATAGTCAGAGGATTGGAGTTCGGATCTTTCGGGAGCGAGGAATGCACGATCCGAGTGGAGAACATCGACATCATTGATCCATCGGGTCTTCGGGTGAAGGTAAACCCTAGAGCTGTCCTTGGTGGTGTTATTGCTGCACTAGGGTGGAATTTTGGTGGTTTCCCTATTGGTTGTTGGTTGGGGTGTTCAACAGATTGATTTTGGGAAGGTTCAGATTCAGTAAGATTGCTGGTTGGATCTTCGGGTCGAATTTTGGGCACCTATTGTCAGTTTCATAGGGATTATTAGTTGTGAAAAATGTAGATTTTTGTCTAAAGTTTCATTATAGTACAAAAATATAAAATTTGGTTTAGCATTTTAATAGTTATGATCTTCGGGTCGAATTTTGGGCACCTATGGTCAGTTTCATTGGGATTATTAGTTGTAAAAAATGTAGATTTTTGTATGAAGTTTCATTATAGTACAAAAACATAAAATTTGGTTTAGCATTTTAATAGTTATGACCTTTTGAAGCTCGCTGTCCAGAAATCCATCGCTGCTGGAAGCAGTCGTGGTAATCTGCAGATTAGGGCTCTTTAGTGGCTGAATTAAATTATATCCATAACTAAATAAAGCTAGATAATGATCTATAGATCCTAAAATGTTATGGTTTGCTATATTTGGAGTTGTATAGAAATAGTCACGAAATGTGAAACCTGCTGTCGAGTAAGACGACACAACGGTCTTTGGGGCTGTATTCGAAAGGTTAGATGAATTAATTGAAAAATATAAGTAACTAGAAAATTGTGGGTAATCTTCTGTAGTTTTCATGAAATATATGATTTTCCTTATTTTGACTCTTGAGCTTGGAGTTATGGTCTTTCTACTGTTGGGACATCAAAAGGGTTGAACTATCGGGTGAGGGAGAAGATTAAAATCGGGGTTGTGCGTAGGTGTGACATCGTTATGTATGATGCTTGTACTGTAATTACATGATTTTGAGATGGATGTATCTATTGAAGTAGGTATAACTTTGGGAGTGGCTTCAACTTCACTCCACTTCGTTCTCCATGGGTAAAGAGCCAAGTGCATGGTAGAACAATAGATAGTTGTTTATTCTTGCTCTTTATTATCTAAATTTACTTGCCATGCTATATCAAAATGATGTGATATGATAATGATGATGAGTACATGAAGTGGATGGCCACTTGGCAATGTTGGTATATGCTGAATGATTATGTGAAAGTATTGCATGATCGGTTATTATTATAAAATGTTGGCCACTTGCATTCACATCATGAAAAGTGCATATGAGTCAGATCCATGAGAAAGTCATATAACTAATATGGAGTGCATGCGCCAGATCGGTGAAAAATTTATATGACTAGGTCCTAAGTGCTCTTGAGTTAGGCCTACTTCGATAGGGCCTCTCAATAGAGTGGAGGGGGATGAGATGATGTGGCACCGACGGGTGTGCACTGAGCTATAACAGTATAAGCTATGAGATGTGCATATAAGCATACATACATATTTGCATTATATCACTAATGATAAATGATGAATAATGAGATGATTGTGATGAATGGTTATATTTTTGTTTTATTATGTACTTACTCAGTCGTGGTCTCACCCTTGCTCTCTTTAATGTTTTAGATGAACATTGAAGGCTACATACATGGGATGGGAATAGCATCATTGTTTCACTTGTCACATCGTCTCACAATAATTTAGTTTTAATGTTCACTCATGAATAAGATAATGCTTAACCATATTTAGATGATGAAATCATATAGTTGCAATAATAGGTATGTAAACTAAGTCAGTGGTCTTTGTTAAGTTGAGATGTGTGGTGGTTAATCTGTTGTTTATTTAATCTTGTTCTTCGTACCCAAATACGAAGGCTTAGGCGTGCTTGTGTGCACGGTTCTATGTCTTATTATTGTTGTTGTTTATATGATTATACAAATTATTGTTATTGATGGCTTAGTGTTGGTGATAATTGTTTAGGTAGTATGTTGAAATTATGGATTAGTATTATGATAAAAGTGAGGAAAATGATAAATGAATGTAATATCTTGAGCACATGTTGTGCTGGAGTGTTACAATATACTTTAGTTAGTGTTCAATGTTTAAAAGAGAAATTATGTTGTTGCTGAATTTGTTGATAAAAATAGTTAATTAATTGTAAGAAAAGCATGATATGATGTAGTGACATTCATGGCACTTGGAGTATGTTACATTTAATTATTGACCATCACACATTCATACATGCATGTAGTAAAAATTTGGTTGGAGTGCTTGCAACCGACACAACTACCTATTAGGTCTTAATTGCTCAATGGTATGAATATGTAATTCTTTCACTTTGCACGAAAAATTCAATCGAAGAAGTGAAATATTATTTGTCAATCCGTGGATGTCAGATTTATTTGATTTAGTAGATTACTTGGTCCTAGACCAATATTATTGGAGTCACATAAAAATTGGTTAGTATGTCATATATGTTATAATTGTGGGAGTTTCCTCCCAAGTTGTTTTGGTGGTTGCAGGATTATCAATGGATGAATTTACTAGATATATAAATTGGTGGTCGACATAGATATTTATGTTGCATCAGTGGAGCTTGTATTTAACTATAGTGAATTAATCATAGTAATGTGTATATAAATAAATTAGTGCTTAGCATACAAGGGTAATTTTTGTGGGATTGTTACAACTAGATTGTTAGCACTAGTATAAGGAGTCTAGTGAATTATGATTATTGGAATTGATCACAGCCTAAGGCAGATCATTTAGTGAGTTTTGTAAAGCTACTTGTTGGATTGTATAAGTGGAATATGTGAATCCCATCATTAAGGAGATAACTTAATTGGGTAGTCCTTTAACCCATAATTCACAAGATTATGCATAGTGAGCAACCTTTGTGGGTATTATGTAGTAAGACAAGCATGTTAATTGGTGGATTCCATGTAGATTGTCACATCATGTAAATGATATGACTTGCATAGAAGGTGTGTGTTCTTTTAAGTGGTTGTCCTAGGAGTTGGAAGGTTGCTCTAACATGATTTTTATATGCATCCTTCTCATATGCATCATTCTCACATGCCTGCCCTATTCTATAATGCTTATATATATGTTGTTTGTACCTGAAAAATACTAACTTCGGATTTGTTTGCTTGTATAATATGTTAACGTTGGAGTGCACACGCGAATCGTGGAACTACATAAAAGGTCAAGGACTAGATGACGTAATTGGTACTCCGATCAACCAAAGTAAGATCAAGTGTTCAACAAGCAAGGCAATCACCTCCTTTTATCATATCGATCCTATAATTTCACTAAATTTATGTTGTTTTAAAAATTTATGTATGCATGCATCTACTTTTAGTAAATTGCTATATTGTGGGTATCGGTAGATATTCCTACTTGTTATATGGAACTTATTTGATAAATATGTAAAACTTAGCATTGAAATCCATATTGTAAGGGTTAGGAAATAACTAATGCTGACTTGGGTATATTCGATTATATGTATAATAGTTTAGCCATGCCTTAGTATTGGGAAGAACAAATGGTCGGTTATAACATTTGTTCGGGGATGAAAATTTTGACAGGATGTGGAGTCACCTTAGTTATTTTGGTATAAAAATTAAAACTATAAAACTAAAGTTTGATGCAGGAGAGTTATTATTATAATATGTGAATGTGTGAGGGTTGGACTTGCACATAGTATATGGAGAGTTCTTGCTTGGGTCAATTAAGGACTGAACTATTCTGTTGTTTTCAAGTCGAGACATTACTACAACCACAAGTGCTATTATGGGGTGGCCATAACCTATTAAGTCTTCTTGATCTAGATTTGCACATTGGAATGCTGGAGTGGTAATGGCATTCCAGGTAGGTTTGCTCACAGGGGTGCCCTCACCAAGGTGTTAGGAATAACGCTTGCTGATACAACGATGCATGCCTTTCTATCGACGAAATGGTTATGATAGGGATGGATTGTCGTTATTATTATGTATTATATGTATTTAATTTTGGCCACCATAGTTAGGGTTAATCATTATTGGGCTGGTGCAAAGTTGGGTCCAGATGATGTAACAGTTTTTGTTATGATCTCTCTGCCACACACCAAAGGCAGTGTGAAAATAACGGCAAAAAGATTTGGTCTTGTCTTGTGGGTAAAGTTGTACACCTTTATAGAGTATAAATCTTTTGGAAAAGCCACGCCTATGGTCAAAGACAGATCTAGTAAAGTCATCACTTAGTCTTGAATCTGTTATAAGTTTTTTTGGAGAAAATGGTGGGTAGCCATGTTTCAGATGTTATACCAAGTATGGTAGGGAATGGATCACATAATCATGCAGGATTTTGACTCTAATTTATGTTATATACTTGTTATTTACATACTTGTTAACTACTCTTTAGAAATTCTGTTTGCAATCTACTACTTGTTATTATTGACTAAATCTTTATGCAAAAAAACTGGTAGGATAGCCATTCTTTAACATAGCCTTGCTTTATGCTTGCATGCATGGAGTCATTCCTTTGATAAGATATGCATATATTTTTAGTTGTGATACACTACAAGTCTTACTAAGTACAAACGTACATACCCTTCCTTGTTGATACTTACTCAGAGGAGAAGAAAGAAGATTGTCATTCGGTTACCTTTACTTTTGGCAATGTTGATGTATTAGGGTCATGGCCGCACTCAGGTCTTTCCTATGGGTTTTCAATTGTTGATTTGTAAGTTAAACATTAGGCATGTGGCCTATGATGCTCTTTAACTTTAGCCAATAGGCCATATTTTATTCCATCTAACATTCTTCCACTATCGTAAGTAGGTGATATACAATTTCTATCTGAAATAAAATTCTTAGGCAATTTTATGATGTGACACCTTGATGCATATATCACATGAAGCGTCTATCAAACTCTAAGGAAGATAGTTCTAGGCATGTTCTCATCTACAAATAATGTTGAGAGTGCTATTATGCAGTGAGCGGAAGCCCTCACGAGGTGGCTATAGAACCAAGAGTTCAACAAGCGAGATCCACGAAGACAAAGCTACGTCTACCAAGTAGCTCGTTTTCTTACAAAGCGAGCAGCCTACAAGTAGAGGGAGTTGGCAATACGAGTTGACTCTGAGTCTAGTATGATTCAAGGAGTAAACTCAACTTCATCAAGTCATGGTGGCAATAATCAAGTGGAGAAGAAGCCAGCAATCACCCCAAAGAAGGCAACGACGATGTTAGTTCCTTGTCCAATTCGGAAGAGAGCCTTGGACAAAGAAATTAAGTTGTTTCTTTCAATGCTGATTGGGATCACATAGATAGCAGATAACACCAGCAAGACATCTTCTACCTCGACACAAATCAAAAGAAATAAAGCCCAAAAAATGTTGTAATGGGCCATCATCCTATAACTCGTAGTCAAACCAATTCGGGTAATGAAAAGCATGATTCGAATTACTCAAGGTCTCATAATACACTATATAGAGATTCCTCTTCCTCTCCTGAAAATTATTTCCCACATGCTGTAAGCACTTATGAGCTTCATTCCCATTGTTCTGAACCAAGTCACGTAGAATAGGTTCTTGCGGCAAACAAAACATGTTCGCTTGATGAGTAGTTAGCCCAACTTACAGCTCCACTTCAATAAAAAGAAGGAAAATTGGCTGCTCCTTGCAACCAAGTAACTAAAAGTACAAGTTGAGACAATGAGAGACATGCTTCTGCAAGTCACAATAGCCATCAATCATTGCTCAAAGTTAGCCTTCGGGCAATCTAAAAGCTAAGACAATGAGATGTATTCTAGGCATCCTCGACTGTGGTCTCAACCATCCTAGCGAGGGGCAGAAGTGTAGATATGGGGAAATATTAGTGCAACTGAACAATACATAGGATGTGCCAAACGAAACTTAATCAGATTCACATACCTGGGAATCCAATGAGATTCGATCTTCCATACCCTCATGATGGTGCATAGCCACAATAGGCCAAGCTTCATGGGTGCCTTGCCATGCTGAAGCAAAATAGTTGCCAAGTGCCTACGGTGTGTGGCATCAATGAACAGGTCGAGAAGCTTGCAGGGCCACTCCAAAAATACTGCATCATCCACCATACCTATTAAAAAAACTTCCACATGTTAGTACGATAGAAAGTAACAAATCACAAGGTAAATGCACAAGTAACATAACACAACACAAATCTACATGTAAAAGAACTCAAGGTATACACAAAAGTAAAGAATTGTAATATGTAATGATATGATAGTAGTACCACATAGTTTGTACATAATACATACCACATAGTTCTTACAAAACAATGAGAGACAACACCAACCTATCATAGCTCTTAGAAAACAACATTTTTTACATCACAACACAAGTTAACAAGTAAGGATCTACCACAACATAGTTGAAATGGTGCCAACAACCCCATGGTTACCACCATTGATGGAGGTCCTAGCCACCCCATCCTCAAGGCCTTCTTCTCCTTCATGCTGGCCCCTCCAGCAGTGGAAATATTTGAAGGTATGCCCAGTCTCCCTACAAATGTAGCATTTCTTCAAGTGATGCCTTGCTTCTGATTCATCTATGTCATTCCTATTACATCTGGCTTGCCAGCGACCAACTCCCTTGAGCCTATCAAGGTCGAGGACCCACCTTTTCTGCTCTAAGCAGGGATGGTCTATGAATAATCTAACTACACTGAAGCGATATATTTCTCCACTATAAGTTGCCACCACCACTTCTTTAATGAAATATTCTGACAAGAAATTTCTAGAATCTTATGCCAATGTTGAACAAGAAACCATCACATGTGTGCATGGCCTGTGCAAGAGACGGGGTTTGTTGCATGTGCAGGAACAACTGCGCTCCCCATGTGTGCACTAGTGAAAAATTTTCTCATAGTTTGTTCCACAATCACCTTTCTTCCTACACAATACCCCAAAATAAAGCTCTCTATTACCCTTTTTGAATGCTCTATGCATCTCCCCTTTCTTGCACTTCTCTTCCATGTACATCGGGATCATAGTCGAGTCCTTCAGTTGTAGATAACTCATGGAGAGTAACGCCAGGGCGTGTCGATCAATAAAGTATTTGATAATCATGCAAAGAACTCCCTCCTGCATGTCAAGCCCCTTATGACCCAGTTGTACACCTACTCTAGGTTGGTGGTCATGATTCCATACCTTGCACCATCAGTATCGTAAACCAATACCCACTTCTCCCTAGGCTTATGCTCAGCCCACTCTTAGAAGCAGTTTTTCTGTGTTGTATTCCTCCTGACCAATATGATTTATGGGTATCTTATCGAGTGCAATAGGGAACTCTTTGCGCCTATGGTAGGCTTCTTCATTGCCTCTCTTGTGTGTTTCATCGTGAGCTTGTCATCTTTTTCTATAGTGCATTAAACTTTCTCTACTAATTCTGATCACAAAGCCTCTTGAAAGGCATCATTAGGTCCTTTTCCTGAACTACTAGTAGAAATTAGCACCCATGTGCCTCTTGCACTACCTACTCTACAAATCAGATCATGAATAGGGCTCATCTTCCCCTTGATGTAACTGCACAATCGCCTTCAATAAGCTGTCATGTCAATCATGTGTGACGCAAACCTAAAGCCAATCGCCCATAACACCAACTTTCACATTCCTCATAAAACCATAGCCAATTGTCGATGTTCTCACTCCACAAGTGCAAGTGTGATAGGAAGAACATGTTTGTTGCCATATACTTTGATTGCAGTCCATATCTGGCCCTTGTACTTCCTAGTTAGGAAGGTGTTGTGTATGCAAAGCAATGGGTGACAATGTCTAAATGCATTGATACATGCACTAAAAAGCAAATAATGCTCACTTAAGTACTATTTTCCTAGAGAACCACTCTAGGGCCTTTTTCAAAATATTGACATTGGTCCTAGGATCCCTTTGTTGTATGACTTGGAGCATGCCAGGTAGATTGTGGTAAGAGCCTTCAAACGTACCGAACATTGCTTCCATTGCCTTCTACTTCGTCCTCCAAGCCTTACCATAGCATATTGTATGCTGGAACATCTCCTCTATTGCAAGAATATTGGAATATGGCTAAAAATCCAGGTTTCCCACAATCTCTCCGTACATGGCATTTGCAAGAAAGCCTAAAGATAGGTTTCTATGTGATTGCATGGACTCTATCACCACACATGTGTACAAAATGACTATAGAGCACTTCCAATGGGTGTTCCAGTAAGGTTGGTATATGTGGACTCGACATGGGCATCCCGCTATTTCACACTTCACGTCTGTAACATCCCAAAATTTGAGTTTGGAATGTTTGATTTCAAAAATAAACCATTTGCATTTCTCTTGAATTAATTCCAGCTTAATTTGAATTTTCCATTAATGAAAGGATTTAATTTGACTAAACTATTAATCAAACTCAAGATTTTCAGTTTTAGTTGGGTTCATTGTGATCCAAGGAATTTTTCTATATTTTTGGGGATTTTTCTGAATTTATTTAATATTTATTTAAATTTATTTGCATTTATTCGAATTTCTGGATATTTCTTAAATCGGAAAATGATTTTATTTCCAAAAAGCCCCTCGGGCCGAATCTGCTCCGGCCCGTTCCCCAGCCCGCTCGCCCCGGCACGCTCCGCTCGGCCCATCTCTCACGCGCAGCCCGCTCGGCCTGCTTCGCCAGCCCACCGCGTTGGCCGTCCGATCGACGCCACGTGTGCGGCTGAGATCGCGCCCGTGAAACCCTAGCCGCCGCCGACTCGGAGTCCCGCTGTCTCAGAGTCCGCGTCCGTTGCGCGTCCCCCGAGGCTATAAAAGCCGTGCCGCACCCCGCCCGAGGTCCGCCGTCTCGCGCCGCTGCGTTTGCCCTCTGTCTCGCCTCCCGAGACTTCGTCCTCCGCCCGTGCAAGCTCGCCGGAGTCCGCCGCCCTTGCCGAAGCTTCCGCCGCCTTTTTCTTCGCCGCCGGTGCGTCTCCGCCACCGCCGTTGGTCTCTCCGCATTGCCCGCGTCGCCCTCACCCCGTTCCGCCTTGTCCCGGGTCCGAGCCGTCGCATCTTCGCCGTGCGCCGCGTCTTCTTCCTCGCCTCCGGTAAGCCGCGCCGCCGCCTCGCCGTTGTACCTTGCCGAGAACCTCAGCCGTCCGATCGCAAGCCGATGCTCTAGATCTCGCCGCGTCGCCACTGCCGCAACCCCGCCTCCTTGGCCGTCCGTCCGCCTTCGCCAGATCGCGCGATGCGTGGCCGCTGCGTCGTGGCTGTGTGGCGCCACGTGAGCAGCTGCGTCGGCAATGACGCTACCGTCGCGCCGGTGCACGGTGAACCGGCGCAATGCCGTGGACCCAGTCCACCGTGAACCCGATGACGTCAGCGTTGCGCAATAAATCGCTTTTCCAGTACAAAAATAAATCCTGAAATTCTAAATTTCTGATTTTCAGCCTTTTTCTCTGATTTAATTTTCCAGATGCCCGTTCTCGCTCATACGAACTCCGATTGAGGCGATTCAAGTTTCTAAATTTTTTTTGAAATCAAGATCTTTCTTCCAGAGCCATTTATTTTCAGTTTTGAGCTTGTTTGAGTCTCTATTTTGTATTTATTTGGTTTCGTTGCTTCTTTTAGGTGAGACGCTAATTCGAGGAGCGAACGAAGACTTTGAAGACCAAGATTCAGCACTAGATCAGCAAGGCAAGTCGTAATCCTTTGATCATATTGATCCTATGTTTGCAAAGTAATTTGTTTTATACAATTGCAAGCTATTTGTGTATCAACGATTATTTCATGGGGAATAGCTATATACCTAGTTGTCGTTATGTCACCCTGATTAATTGGGATGCCATGTATCCATTGCTAAACCTAGGTTGGGACAATACTAGTTGGACATAATCATTATATCAACATTGGGTTATCGTAGCTATGCTTAGACATGCTTAGTTATACGTTGGGATTCATGTCACATATTGAATAATGTTAATCTTGACTTAATGAGATATTGAACTATGGCCGTTAGCCACTGTTGTAAAATTTGTTGTACCATGGCTGGGTTTGCCATTGGTCTTGGTTGAATGAATTGTTTTCCCTCGGGCAAGTGATCGTGAAGTAAAGGGGGTGCTTTCTAGCACATCGGGATAAGGATGTCTTGCCTGAGACAACTTAAGGACTTAATCTTATGCGCCATTGAACTGGGCCTAACCGTACTACCACAAGTCTGGTATGGGACAGATCTAGCTGATTAATTTGCAATGTCTAGCCTTGAGTACTGCCCGTTGGTGGTGTGGGTTCCGGGATGGACGGGTAGATTCGCAAGGCGCAAGAGGGGGCCCTAAGGGGCGAAACCTTAGCGGGCAGTACCGAGTTTAGACAGTGCATTGTAAAGGCTATGTCATGATATCTCTGCGACACACCAAAGGAAGTGTGTTAATATCGATTGCGCAAAGAGATTTCATGTCTTATGGGTAAAGTTGTACAACCTCTGCAGAGTGTAAAACTATTTGAATAGCCGCGTCCGCGGTCATGGACAAGCCCGGGAATTTCACACGGGGTATAGAGTATTTCATGAATTGTGGAATGTGGAATTGTTGGGATGTGAACGGGGAGTTCACTGTTGTGTTCGTTGTCTATCATTGATCTATCAGTTATTTATTTATGTTTTCATAAATATGCTTTCAATCTATTTATTGTATTTCAATTCAAGTTATTGCTTTCTGCAAATGAACCATAAAGCTATCCTTGTCAAGCCGTGCATGAATATATTGCACCAATTCCCTACGGCTTGCTGAGTACCTTTGTACTCACGGCTTTATGCCCTTGTTGATCAGTTGCTGAAGGAGATAATGAATGTCATGAGGAGGAATTCTAGGAAGACTACGTGGATTAGGAAGGCGTTCACCAGACGATTGCCTGTGGCATGTCGAATGGCTCAAGTTATCTTTTCCGCTGCAATAGTATTTGTTTCTTAAGCCCTTAAGGCATAATGATGTAAACTTTGACCATAAGGTCGTTTGCTTAATTTAATAATAATTTGCTTCTTCTTAGTTAATTCGTTGTATGGAATGATATTTCATCTATGTTTCCACTGTGTGCACTAGCGTGATCCTGGACTAGTGTAGTATATCTTGGACTAGTGTAGTATACTCAGAGGGTTTCGGATTTGCAAATCCGGGTCCCGACAACGTCATACACACATAGGCAAGACTTTGCTACATTTAATGCCCTCCTCAATGACATTACCTAGAACTTGACTGTTTCCTGCACCTCCTCCTTACTTTTGTACAATACTCCTTGCCGAACCACAATATTCTCAAATTCCCATACCACCCACTAACCATCACTAACTACTAGTTTGTCAAACTGCTATGCCTTCCACTCCCATGGAACAGCCTCATCATGTCCACCTTGGTTGTCATCAGAATCTTCATCATCCGACAATGCCTCATAGTCATGGTCTTCGAGCTCTATTCATTCCACCAAGGATTCGATCCATTTAGCTTCGTCCGTAATGTCCATGGCTTTCTGCGCCTCTACTATGGGAAGGTCTATAGTCGCAACTTCAACTGAGTCATTATTGCCTCTCCGTTCCTGGCACATGAAGTATGGCTCAACTGACCAACTTTGCCGACATCATCAACAGTGGCATCTTCCTACATCATATGAGTTGGAGGGACTTTCTGAATTGCTTGGGCTAGCAAGAATAGCGAGCATCCACGATCCTTCGCTAATCTCACAAATGAGCTCCACGAGATTCATCTCTTCAATTCCACTAACTCCCAGCATGTGAGTTGCTGTGCATGAGTAGCAACACCATGCAACGCATGGTCCAATGAGAACAACTGGTACAACCATCTCATAATGGTACAATATGGATGTTGTTCTGTACGTGATAGACTGACTTCCACATATGGAAAATCACACAATCAACCCCTTTTCCAAAGTATATTTTAAAAGCTATTCGCTCGTCCATACATGATAATTTCGACGAATAATTTGATGTTATTGATAGCTCCTCATTCGATTAAATAACACGAAATAGATTTAAGAAAAAAATGTTACTCAGATTTAAACTTACATAAAGAGGATTTTCCAAGTGTGCAACACCTAGAGAAAGGCAAAAAAGTCCATATATGTTATGTAGAAATTGAAATTATCATGCATGCTTCATATACATAGCTAACAAAGGTAATAATGGACCGTAATCAAATTGTTGCTACTACGTACTAGATGAATAAATAGAACTACTTAAAAATAAATTCTCCATATTGTGAACACAACTAATATTTTCTAAACGAAAAACAATCTAAACAAGCCTAAGGACTAAAAGTGGCATCCACAAGGGTTATAAGGACATGATAACTAAGGAGGATCCTTCCTAGGGTTGTGCACCAATAGATGGGTGCAAATAGCCTATGCTTGGATCCGAACACCATTACAAGGCCTAAGTTGGCCCAACAGTTGATGCATCATATCTCTATGATAATTGTGACATGTAGACAATGAAACTGAAGGTGGGGCCAGATCTGTTGGAAAGGTCTTGTCGTAATCTTTCAATCGAGTACTCGAACTCCTTCAACAGAGTCTGTATGTGAAAATTATGATTGTTTTAAATTAGGGCTGTAAGGCTGACTCCGAATTGGACTAAAATTGAAGCAAGGTCGGCCTAGACTTGTTGTGGTAGTAGTGCTGCTCCCCTTACCTTGTTTACTGAGTAGAATAACATCACATGACTTAGCTAGCAATCCATTCTCAATAGGAAAATTATGAACTCCTAGAAACGAGCTCACCTGATAATTCAACTTTCGTACACATGCCCTAGTCATAGGTCCTTGCCTAGTATCTTGTGGAGGATTTTGTGTGTATCCAAGGAAGCGATGTACTCATCACTTTAAGTCTCTCATCTTCTTCATTTCACATACAGTAAATTATGACAGTTTTGGAAGAGGCCAGGTAACTAGATGTGCAAGTGTATACCTAGCCCACCAAAGTTTAAATCCCATATTGGTGGTGGTGTGCACCAATTTGACGTGTACAAACATGAGTGAACATTCAATACGAAAGTGCATGATCATGCTTCGTGATAACTTGGGTGGCTCCGATAAATTTCAAACATGTGTAGAGCATGTGCACTTGTGCGTTTATATGAGTGGTGTAAATATGCTGTGTATTGAGTTTGTGGGTCTGCCTTGTGCTCTCTAAAATGTTATCAAGCTCTACCGAAAAGGGGAGTAACGGAATCTTGATGAAGTGCATCACTCAGGAAGAGGGCAACAAGATATTGCTCGATATCCAAGGAGGCATCTACATCAACTATGCATCCTATCGCACCTTGGTCAGAAAGGTTTTCCGGTAAGGATTCTATTGGCCGACTGCCCTCCAGGATGCTTGCGAGCTGGTGAAAAAGAGCGAAAGCTGCCAATTTTATGGCAAACAAACCACCTGATCAGCCTAAGCCCTGCAAATTATTCATCTGTCTTGGCCTTTATCCATCTGGGTCTTGGATATCATGGGACCGTTCCCAAGAGCCCAAGGAGGTTATATGTTTCTGTTCGTGGCTATCGACACGTTCACTAAGTGGATTGAAGACGAACCCAACAGGAACATCACCTTAGAAGTGGCTAAGATGTTCATGAGGAGCATCATTACTCGATTCGGCATCCCTAATCGAGTAATCATAGACAACGGTAACCAATTCAGAAGCAATGCTTTCGTAGTCTTTTGTGAAGAATTGGGTATCAAATTTTGCTTCGCTTTCGTAGCTCACCCTCAAAGTAACGGATAGGTCGAACGTGCCAACAGCATAATCGTGTAGGGGATCAAGACCCACGTGTTCAATAGGCTCAAGGCTTACTCGACTCAGTGGGTAAAAGAACTCCCCTCGGTGATGTGGGTTGTTTGTACATCGACTAGTCGAGCCACTGGTGAAACACAATTTTTCTTGGTCTATGGAGCAGAAGTGGTGCTTCTGATCGAGTTAACATTCAGGTCACCTCGTGTGGACAACTACTCGGAAGAGGAACTGGAGCAGGTGCGAACAGATGATGTAAATCTACTCAAGGAGTACAGGGATCGAGCATCCATTCGAGTAGCCAAGTATCAACAAGCCTTACGTCGATACCATAGCAAGAAAATCCAGGCAAGAGCACTCGTCGTTGGGGACTTATGTAACATCCAAGATTTTCTGTTGTTCCAAAAATTATTTTAAAATTTATTAAATTCAAAATTTGGATCTTCCTCGGTGTTCTAATTAACCTGGCATCCATATCCTCCCGAAACTGGAGTTCAATTCTTTATTGTCATAAAGTTAAAATTTCATATTAGGTCCTTATCCAAAATTTCACCCGAGTTCCAAAATGCTCCAAAAATCTCAAAATACATTGAATTAGGTTTCAAATATTCTATAATGATTTTGGGAATTTTTCCAAGATTTATAGAGTCTTTTGCTATTTTATCTCTCGCTTTCATCAAATCCATTATATTAGTCCGAAATTATCTAAATTTCAAAATTCTCTAAAACAATTCGAAACCAATTTTGTTAGGTTCCAAATATTCCATAGTATTTTGAGAATTTTCTAAGATTTCTAGAGGCTTCTATCTATTTTATCCTTCGTGCTTTATTCTCAAGACTATTCATTTGGACCCACTCGTCGAACAACAGTTCGTCTTCAACCTCCAAAGACTGAGGATTTTTCTCCCGTAGCTCTCTTCAATGTCCAAAAGAGAAAAATATTTATAACTTCTTCATTTTCGCATCAAATCAAGGGAGAGTTGAAGCGTTGCGACCGTATTGATGCAAGGATTCAATTCCCTGCCGTTACCCATCCTTAATCCGAGCGAAACGGACGCAATTAAGCGTTAGTGACAATTTATTGCTCGGTCATTATCTCGGGCGTTTCTTCACCTCAACGGGCGTGCGGGTACTCAAAAGCTTCGTCTTGCTGTGCTCTACCCCATGCTCACTTTGCCCTTTGATTGATGCGTTTTCTTTTCCAAAACTCGCGAAAACCGCATTCAACGTCGACCAAAGACGCCGGCGAGCCAACTTTTGATCCGGTGAGCCAAATCAAATTCCGTTCGCGTCATTTCGTGCATCTTGTCGCAAATATCAAAAGCCCTCAAGAAAATTTGGGTTTCATTACAGGACGGCGACGAATTTGACGTTTGAACACCGTTGGCCTAACCATCTTTGCGGCGTCGGTTCGTCGTCTCCGGTAAGCCTCTTCGAAATCCGATCTCACCTTTGGATTTGCGGCGTCGAGCTCTTCATGATGCTCACCCTATCTTCCATTTCGCTGGCGCCGCCTGGCCCTATCCCCATGCGCCATGGATTTTGCTCTGTTCTCGCTAATGAGCAGTCTTTGCTCTGATGTTTTTCTGTTTTTTTTCCTTTTGATTCAACTTCAAACAATTGTTTCTCCTCCGTCGTAACTCCGAATCGAGTGATTCAAATTTCTAAATTCATCCTCTATCTGCCAGTATTTTTATTATAATTTTTAGTTTCGATTTATTTTATTTTATTCATTTCATGCACCGTTTTGCGCGTAGTCGAAGAAGCGGTCGTCGTCGCCGACGAAGGAGAAGACCTCGAGCAATATGCGCGCGCCGTTAATGAAGGCAAGTCTCCTTGAAACACGTTGATCCCATTGTTTATAATCTGTTTTATAAAAGTTTGCAACTTGCATGGCTATTTACATAAACCGATGATGTTAAAATATAGAATGTTAGTTATGCCCATTTGAAATAACATCCTTGCTGTTTGATTACCATGCCTTTGTAACCCTAAGATTTAATCATGAAATCATGTATTATGTGATTAACCTTGTTTAGTACGGTGATCGTGCTTAGGATTGGCGTTGATCAAAATACCTATGATGGGATAAATTCTAAAATGTTGTTGAAATGTGTTTTATCAAAGCTGTAGCAAGGTGATTGCTGCTGTGATTGTAAAATAAAAATAAAATAAAAATGGTTTAGATTGGGGCGGAATGGTTTGTCGGGTAGTGCGGATGGAGCATGGTTTTGGTTTGTGAAAGCCGCCTAATCAATTTAAGGACCGACGCTTATGATTGTCCATTCTAAGCATTACCGTGCAACCACAA
Organism: Otatea glauca; assembly: GCA_036346275.1. NCBI lineage: Eukaryota > Viridiplantae > Streptophyta > Magnoliopsida > Poales > Poaceae > Otatea > Otatea glauca. Next base: position 21,301,198 of record CM070719.1, on the reverse strand, counting down.
GTCTATAATGGGTACGACTGGTGAACAATTTGTAGAAACCTAACTTAGACTACTTGATTGGTGGAATGTGAGTGCGGATGGAGGCATGTCGTATTTCTCACACAGCGCAAGAGGGGCTTCAGATCTTTGGCGGATGGAACCCTAACGTGGTGAAACCTCGTGGGTGGGTCGAGTTAGGCGTATACATTGTAAAGGCCTTGTCATGATCTCTCTGCCGCACACCAAAGGAAGTGTGTTCAGAGCGCTTGGCATTAAAGAGATGATCATGTCTTGTGGGTAAAGCTGTACACCTCGACGAGAGTAAATCTATTGAATAGCCGTGCCTACGGTCAAAGGCAAAGCGAAGAATGCTTTCATCTTGGTAGACTTGGTTTTGGTTTTCAAAATAAGCGATGCTTTGGGAATTCGGGAGTGGTTAGAACTCTCGAATGTTTATTTGCGGATTGAGCCAACCGGTAGATGGAACTGTTTTGAATCATGACAGATGGAGTCATGTGATGGTTAAACAAGATCTTTCAAAATGGTGATTCTGACTGTATACTAGTGTTGGTAGTTGGAACCTTCACTAGAGTTAGTAATAATTTCAATTGTACAAATAATTGTTAAAAGCGCTTTGTGAAAATTATTATTAATAATGTTTGTTAAATCGGCTTTGTGCAAAAGAACCTATTAAGCCTTCCTTGAAAGCCCTTCATGATGCATTTTCCCGGACTTGCGGAGTACGTTTGTACTCACATGCTACACAAAATTTTGTCATCAGAGAATTATCAAGATGCAGTCGAAGACAATGAATTCTATGGCGAGGAGTTCGTTGGAGATCGCCAAGATAACTAAGCGCGTGCTCCTAGTCGTCGCCTGTGGTGTCTTTTGGGTTCTATCTTGTTGTTTTTTTTGTGTTTCCGCTGCTGAGCACTCTGGTCATGTGACCAGGAGATGTAATAAATAGCCATGTGGCTGGTAATTTATGTTTATGCTATATTTTGTTTTCTCTTCGTTCTGTTCTGGTTATGATAATCACTGCTTCACTGTGTGTACTAGCAAATGATCTGGGACTAGAACAGAAATACACAGGAGATTCCGGATGGTAAATCTGGGGTCCCACAGAGGTGGTATCAGAGCCTGGACGACTGTAGGACGCAATGTAGTTAGAATGGCAAAGCCTTAAGGATTAATATTTTTATAAAATATACTTATAATTTTTTTTTTGGTTCCTTTGCTTCTACCTTTTCTGTCTTAGCGTATGGTCTTTACCTCATCCTTCATTTAAAATTTGTTTATTGTCCTTGTCCCGTTTCAAAATTTCTAGATGTCAGTTTACACCATCTTTGCCGCATCAGCTGGAGGATCCCTCCCCTCGTGTTTTTGTGGAGAGCAGTGGGAGTAGTTAGTCTAGCTTAGCACCCTTCCTTTTGTTCACGTTTAGAACGATGAATAAGTTGTGCGATGGACTGTATCATGCTTTTATGCATTCGTGATACAACCATTTTCTCTTTAAAACCTATTTTGGTTTAAATAAAGATTTTAGTTGGAGTTTCCCTTCTTTTGTTGTGTTTTGTTTCGGTGGATGTTGTTTAGTCCCCTGTTTTCTTATCTTTGCTTTTCCCTCTTTCCTCGTGCTTTTTCTTGTCCTTGGTTTCAGATGGAGAACCCTGGCAGAGGTCGTGGCAGAGGAAGAAGAGGAGGCCGCGGTCGTGGTCGCGGAAGAGTGCAGATTCAAGAGGAAGTTCCTGTGGAGCAGCAGAACCAAGTGCCACCTCCTCCAGCGCAACAGAACCAAGTGCCACCCCCACCCCCGAACCAGCCGCCAAGCATGGAGCAGATGATGGCCATGCAAATGCAAATTCTGCAAGCTTTGGCGCAAAATGCGCTGAATCCGCCGCAAGCAATCCCAGCTCAGGTCGTAGCTCAGCCACCCCAGTCTAAGTTCGGGGAATTCATGAGGACCAGGCCCCCAACTTTCGCAGGATCAGTGGACCCTTTGGAGGCTGACGATTGGTTAAAAGATGTAGAAAAGAAGCTTTTCTTAGCCCAGTGTGATGAATTTGAGAGTGTCTTATATGCCTCTCATCAATTTGAAAGGAACATTTGCAAGTTGGTGGGAAAATTACCTCGCTGCCCACGAGGAAGCCCAGAGCATCACTTGGAATGAATTTGTGGAAGCTTTTCGGGCTACTCATATTCCCAAGGGGATTATGGAAATGAAGAGGCGTGAGTTTCACAAGCTGCAACAAGGAAACCTTTCAGTCTCAGAATATCTGAATCGGTTCACCCAGCTTTCTCGTTATGCTACCGAAGATGTTGCCACGGATGAGGCTAAGATCTGGCGCTTCATGGAGGGCCTTGACCCCAATATCAAAGTTCAGCTGGTATCAAATGACTTCCCTTCATTCCAGCACATGGTGAACAAGGCTTTGATCCAAGAGGATGCTCAGCGTCAGCTGTTTGAATCAAGAAAGAGGAAGTTGATGTTTCAAGCGCAACATGGTGCTAGTAGCTCCAAACCCCGTTTCTTCCAGCCTCAGTCCAGTAGGCCAGTAGTCAACAATACTTCCAGGACCCCAATGTCCACTCCTCGTCAGTTCACTCAAGCCCCTGCTGGCAATACAGGAAATCAAGTTCAGAAGAGCAACGCAGCAACTGCAGGAGTCCAATGCTTTAACTGCAGGGAGATGGGACATTACGCTAATGCTTGTCCCCGAAGCGTCAGTTGTGACCCGATTCGGTTCAACACAGGATCTACTCGGCTCGTGCCCGGCACCGGCTACGGGAAGAGGCGCGCGCAGACTCAGCGTACTTCTCGCACCATCGGAAGAGGGCGTGTTAATCACGTCCTTCTTGAAGAAGTTCGGGCCTTTTGATGTGGTGTATGATAAGTTCTTCGTCAAATCGGTTCTGCTTGAGATTGTTTGATTACGGTGCTTCGCATTCATTCATATCAGTATTTGGTTAGAAAGCATGGATGGGATATAGTTGACTTAGAAATCCCTTGCTAGTTCAATCCACAGTAAAGAACTAAGAACAAGCGCTATTTGTCCAAAAATAGACATAATTATAAAGGGCAAAGTTCCTAGCGAACTTAATATTATTGGATACTAAGGGTATAGAAGTAATCCTTAGAATGGATTTGGTTAACCAAGTACAAAGGTCGGATAGGCTGTGCTAGTAGAGCTATCTCCTTACTAGTCTGAGGAATTGAGTGGAGTTCTGTCTAATCTCTCCTCTAAGGGGTAGTACTGAACCGACTAAAAGGTACATCTTTGGAAAATGTGCCCATAGTGAATGAATACCGGATGTATTCCCGGAAGATTTGCACAGTATGCCACGGACCGTGATATTGAGTTTATGATTGAGCTTGTACAGGTACATCTCCTATCTCGAAGAGGCCTTATCGGTTACACGCTAATGAATTAGCAGAGATGAAGAAAGCAGATTGAAGAACTGCAGGAGAAAGGATTTATAAGACCAAGTTCATCACCTTGGGGTTCACCGGTAATCTTCGTTAAGAAGAAGGATGGTAGTCCGAGAATGTGCATAGACTACGAGATCCGAATGAGGTCACAATAAAGAATAAGTATCCTTTGCCAAGGATAGATGATCTATTTGATCAGTTGAAAGGAGCTCGAGTTTTCTCAAACATAGACTTAAGATCGGGATATCATCGACTCAAGATAAGAAAAGAAGATATTCAAGACGACCTTTACTACCCGCTATGGATTATGCGAGTTCAAAGTGATGTCCTTTGGTTTAACAAATGCACCGTCATATTTCATGAATTTGATGAATAAGGTGTTTATGGAGTTTTTGGATAAGTTTGTTGTCGTTTTATTGATGACATTCTTATCTATTCCAAGAATGAGAAAGAGCATGAGGATCATTTGAGGATAATTTTGGAAAAGCTCGAGAGCATCACCGTATGCTAAGTTGATAAATGTGATTTTTGGTTGAAGGAAGTTGCTTTCTTAGGTCATGTTATTTCACTTTGGAGGTAGCGAGCAAGAGACCCTATGAAGGTGAAGGGCGTTTTGGATTGGAAGCAACCCAAGTGCATTAGGATATCGAAGTTTTCTTGGATTAGCGAGGCTATTATCGGCGTTTTATTGAAGGTTTTTCCAAGATAGCGAGACCTCTCACTCAACTTTTGAAGAAGGAGAAGAAGTTTGAATGGACTAAATCTTGTGAACAAAGTTTTCAGGAATTGAAGAAGAGGTTAACTTCAGCGTCAGTACTTGTTCTGCCGGATATTCATAAGGATTTTGAAGTTTACTGCGATACCTCAAAGCAAGGTCTCGGATGTGTATTGATGCAAGAAGGTAAAGTCTTAGCTTATGCCTCAAGACAACTGCGACCCCATGAAGAAAATTACCCAACTCATGATTTGGAGTTAGCAGCAGTTGTGCACGCACTCAAAATTTGGAGGCATTATTTGATTGGGAATCGATGTGAGATTTATACGGATCATAAGAGTTTGAAATACATTTTTACTCAGCCGGATCTCAATCTCTGCAGAGAAGATGGTTGGAATTAGTTAAAGATTATGATATTGGCATCCATTATCATCCCGGAAAAGCTAATGTTGTTGCGGATGCTTTAAGTAGGAAAAGTTATTGCAACAATGTTATGGTTCAGGAAAGTCAGCCAACACTTCATGAAGAGTTCAGACGCCTCAACTTGGAATTGGTAAATGAAGGTTGCGTTTTCAATATCGAAGTGCACTCAACCTGGAAGATCGGATCGAGAGGCTCAAAAGAATGATAGTGGTATCATAGACCTAAAAGATGGTATGAAGAAAGGAAAATTTCTGAATTTTACGAGGATGAGAAAGGTACCATTTGGTTTGGAAAAGAATTGTAGTTCCTAACCGAAAGAAATCAAAGATGTGATTTTAAAAGAGGCTCATGATTACATTTATTCTATTCATCAGGGAAGTACGAAAATGTACTCGGATTTGAAAGAAAAATATTGGTGGTCGAATATGAAAAGAGAAGTTGGTGATTTAGTGGCTCGTTGTGATATTTGTCAATTAGTTAAAGCGAGCATCGAGACCAGCAGGATTATTACAACCCTTGCATATTCTGTTTGGAAATGGGAAGAAATAGGAATGGATTTTATCACCGGACTTCCCGAACTAAGTCGGATATGATTCAATATGGGTTATTGTGGATAGATTGACTAAGGTTGCACACTTTATTCTGTGAAGACAACATATTACGATGATAAACTCGCAGAGCTATACATGGACAAAATTGTATGTTTGCATGGTGTGCCAAAGAAGATCGTGTCGGATCGAGGTTCCTAGTTTACCTCGAGGTTTTGGCGAAGTTGCATGAGGTTACAGGCACAAACCTAAACTTGATCTTGCATACCATCCTCGCATGGATGGTCGACGGAAAGGATAAATCAAATACTAGAAGATATCTTTGAGAGCTTGTGCTTTGACATACTGATTCATCTTGGGATCGAATTTGTCGTATGCGAATTCTCGTACAATATGATTACGATCAAGTTTAAAGATGGCACCTTTTGAAGCTCTTTACGGAAGAAAATGCGAACACCGTTGTATTGGAAAGAGACAGAGGGGACAAGTAATCGGGCCCGATATTACGAAAGAAGCGGAAGAGCAAGTGAGAGTGATTAAATCGAATTTAAAAACAGCTCGATCAAAGCGAGAAAAGTTATCCGATAATCGTCGTCGGGATTTAAGCTTTGCACTGGTGATCATGTGTATCTGAAAGTTTCACCCCTAAAGGGAATCGTCGTTTGAGTTAGCGGAAACTTGCACCTCGCTATATCGGTCCATTTCGATGGTTGCCAAAGAGGAGAAGTTGCTTATAAGTTGAAACTTCCTCTCCGGTTGTCAAATGTGCATGATGTCTTCCATGTTTCTCGGCTAAAGAAATGTCTTGAGTGCACGAAGAATAGTTGCCATTTGAAGAGATGGAACTAAAGGAAGATCTCTCTTATCCCGAGTATCCGATCAGAATCTTGGATGAAGCGGAGCGTAGAACCCGAAGCCGTGTGATCAAGTTTTGCAAAGTTCAGTGGAGCAACCATTCCGAGAAAGAAGCAACTTGGGAGCGAGAAGAGGACCTCGAGCCGAGTTTCGATCTCTTTCTTTCTCCGTCAGAATCTCGGGTCGAGATTCTCTCTAAGGGGGGTAGGTTTGTAACATCCCAGATTTTCTGTTGTTCCAAAAATTATTTTAAAATTTATTAAATTCAAAATTTGGATCTTCCTCGGTGTTCTAATTAACCTGGCATCCATATCCTCCCGAAACTGGAGTTCAATTCTTTATTGTCATAAAGTTAAAATTTCATATTAGGTCCTTATCCAAAATTTCACCCGAGTTCCAAAATGCTCCAAAAATCTCAAAATACATTGAATTAGGTTTCAAATATTCTATAATGATTTTGGAAAATTTTCTAAGATTTATAGAGTCTCTTTGCTATTTTATCTCTCGCGCTTTCATCAAATCCATTATATTCGTCCCGAAATTATCTAAATTTCAAAATTCTCTAAAACAATTCTGAAACCAATTTTGTTAGGTTCCAAATATTCCATAGTATTTTTGAGAATTTTTCCAAGATTTCTAGAGGCTTCTATCTATTTTATCCTTCGCGCTTTATTCTCAGCACTATTCATTTGGACCCACTCGTCAGAACAACCGTTCGTCTTCAACCTCCAGCACTGAGGATTTTTTTTCCCGTAGCTCTCTGTTCAATGTCCAAAAGAGAAAAAATATTTATAACTTCTTCATTTTCGCATCAAATCAAGGGAGAGTTGAAGCGTTGCGACCGTATTGATGCAAGGATTCAATTCCCTGCCGTTACCCATCCTTAATCTGAGCGAAACGGCCGCAATTAAGCGTTAATGACAATTTATTGCTCGGTCATTATCTCGGCGTTTCTTCACCTCACCGGCGTGCGGGTACTCAAAAGCTTCGTCTTGCTGTGCTCTACCCCATGCTCACTTTGCCCTTTGATTGATCGTTTTCTTTTCCAAAACTCGCGAAAACCGCAGCCCAACGTCGACCAAAGACGCCGGCGAGCCAACTTTTGATCCGGTGAGCCAAATCAAATTCCGTTCGCGTCATTTCGTGCATCTTGTCGCAAAGATCAAAAGCCCTCAAGAAAATTTGGGTTTCATTACAGGACGGCGACGAATTTGACGTTTGAACACCGTTGGCCTAACCATCTTTGCGGCGTCGGTTCGTCGTCTCCGGTAAGCCTCTTCGAAATCCGATCTCACCTTTGGATTCGCGGTGTCGAGCTCTTCATGATGCTCACCCTATCTTCCATTTCGCTGGCCGGCCGCCCCTGGCCCTATCCCCCCATGCGCCATGGATTTTGCTCTGTTCTCGCGAATGAACATTGCTGCTACAGTGTTTTTCTGTTTTTTTCCTTTTAATTCAACTTCAAACAATTGTTTCTCCTCCGTCGTAACTCCGAATCGAGTGATTCAAATTTCTAAATTCATATAAATTCATCCTCTATCTGCCAGTATTTTTATTATAATTTTTAGTTTCTATTTATTTTATTTTATTCATTTCATGCACCGCTTTTGCGTAGTCGAAGAAGCGGTCGTCGCCGCCGACGAAGGAGAAGACCTCGAGAATAGCGCAGCGCGCCGTTGACGAAGGCAAGTCTCCTTGAAGCACGTTGATCCCATTGTTTATAACTGTTTTATAAAAAGTTTGCAACTTGCATGGCTATTTACATAAACCGATGATGTTAAAATATAGAATGTTAGTTATGCCCATTTCGAAATAACATCCTTGCTGTTTGATTACCATGCCTTTGTAACCCTAAGATTTAATCATGAAATCATGTATTATGTGATTAACCTTGTTTAGTACGGTAGATTGTGCTTAGGATTGACGTTGATCAAAATACCTATGATGGGATAAATTCTAAAATGTTGTTGAAATGTGTTTTATCAAAACTGTAGCAAGGTGATTGCTGCTGTGATTGTAAAATAAAAATAAAATAAAAATGGTTTAGATTGGGGCGGAATGGTTTGTCGGTAGTGCGGATGGAGCATTGGTTTTGGTTTGTGAAAGCCGCCTAATCAATTTAAGGACCGACGCTTATGATTGTCCATTCTAAGCATTACCGTGCAACCACAAGTCTATAATGGGTACGACTGGTGAACAATTTGTAGAAACCTAACTTAGACTACTTGATTGGTGGAATGTGAGTCGGATGGAGGCATGTCGTATTTCTCACACAGTGCAAGAGGGGCTTCAGATCTTTGGTGGATGGAACCCTAACGGTGGTGAAACCTCGGTGGTGGGTCGGGTTAGGCGTATACATTGTAAAGGCCTTGTCATGATCTCTCTGCAGGCACACCAAAGGAAGTGTGTTCGTAGCGCTTGGCATTAAAGAGATGATCATGTCTTGTGGGTAAATTGTACACCTCTGCAGAGTAAATCTATTGAATAGCCGTGCCTACGGTCAAAGGCAAAGCGAAGAATACTTTCATCTTGGTAGACTTGGTTTTGGTTTTCAAAATAAGCGATGCTTTGGGAATTCGGGAGTGGTTAGAACTCTCGAATGTTTATTTGGCGGATTGAGCCAACCGGTAGATGGAACTGTTTTGAATCATGACAGATGGAGTCATGTGATGGTTAAACAAGATCTTTCAAAATGGGCGGTTAGAGCACGTATACTAGTGTTGGTAGTTGGAACCTTCACTAGAGTTAGTAATAATTTCAATTGTACAAATAATTGTTAAAAGCGCTTTGTGAAAATTATTATTAATAATGTTTGTTAAATCCGGCTTTGTGCAAAAGAACCTATTAAGCCTTCCTTGAAAGCCCTTCATGATGCATTTTCCCGGACTTGCGAATGCGTTTGTACTCACATGCTACACAAAATTTTGTCATCAGAGAATTATCAAGATGCGATCGAAGACAATGAATTCTATGGCGAGGAGTTCGTTGGAGATCGCCAAGATAACTAAGCGTGCTCCTAGTAAATCACTTTGTGGTGTCTTTTGGGTTCTATCTTGTTGTTTTTTTGTGTTTCATTGCTTTGAGCACTCTGGTCATGTGACCGGAGATGTAATAAATAGCCATGTGGTGGTAATTTATGTTTATGCTATATTTTGTTTTCTCTTAGTTACATTCGTTATGATAATCTTTGCTTCCTTGTGTGTACTAGCAAATGATGCGGGACTAGAATGAAATACCTGAGATTCGGATGGTAAATCTGGGGTCCCACAGAGGTGGTATCAGAGCCTGGACGACTGTAGGACGCAATGTAGTTAGAATGGCAAAGCCTTAAGGATTAATATTTTTATAAAATATACTTATAATTTTTTTTTTGGTTCCTTTGCTTCTACCTTTTCTGTCTTAGCGTATGGTCTTTACCTCATCCTTCATTTAAAATTTGTTTATTGTCCTTGTCCCGTTTCAAAATTTCTAGATGTCAGTTTACACCATCTTTGCCGCATCAGCTGGAGGATCCCTCCCCTCGTGTTTTTGTGGAGAGCAGTGGGAGTAGTTAGTCTAGCTTAGCACCCTTCCTTTTGTTCACGTTTAGAACGATGAATAAGTTGTGCGATGGACTGTATCATGCTTTTATGCATTCGTGATACAACCATTTTCTCTTTAAAACCTATTTTGGTTTAAATAAAGATTTTAGTTGGAGTTTCCCTTCTTTTGTTGTGTTTTGTTTCGGTGGATGTTGTTTAGTCCCCTGTTTTCTTATCTTTGCTTTTCCCTCTTTCCTCGTGCTTTTTCTTGTCCTTGGTTTGGATGGAGAACCTGGCAGAGGTCGTGGCGGAGGAAGAAGAGGAGGCCATGATCGTGGTCGCGGAAGAGTGCAGATTCAAGAGGAAGTTCTGTGGGCAGCAGAACCAAGTGCCACCTCCTCGGTATAGCAGAACCAAGTGCCACCCCACCCCGAACGGCCGCCAAGCATGGAGCGGATGATGGTCATGCAAATGCAAATTCTGCAAGCTTTGGCGCAAAATCTGTTGAATCCGCCGCAAGCAATCCCAGCTCAGTCGTAGCTCACCACCCGATCTAAGTTCGGGAATTCATGAGGACCAGGCCCCAACTTTCGCAGGATCGGTGGACCCTTTGGAGGTGACGATTGGTTAAAAGATGTAGAAAAGAAGCTTTTCTTAGCCCAAAGTGTGATGAATTTGAGAGTGTCTTATATGCCTCTCATCGGTGAAAGGAACATTGCAAGTTGGTGGGAAAATTACCTCGCCTTACGAGGAAGCCCAGAGCATCACTTGGAATGAATTTGTGGAAGCTTTTGGGCTACTCATATTCCCAAGGGATTATGGAAATGAAGAGGCGTGAGTTTCACAAGTCGCAACAAGGAAACCTTCGATCTCGAATATCCGAATCGGTTCACCCGACTTTCTCGTTATGCTACGAAGATGTTGCCACGGATGAGGCTAAGATCTGGCGCTTCATGGAGGGCCTTGACCCCAATATCAAAGTTCAGCTGGTATCAAATGACTTCCCTTCATTCCAGCACATGGTGAACAAGGCTTTGATCCAAGAGGATGCTCAGCGTCAGCTGTTTGAATCAAGAAAGAGGAAGTTGATGTTTCAAGCGCAACATGGTGCCAGTAGCTCCAAACCCCGTTTCTTCCAGCCTCAGTCCAGTAGGCCAGTAGTCAACAATACTTCCAGGACCCCAATGTCCACTCCTCGTCAGTTCACTCAAGCCCCTGCTGGCAATACAGGAAATCAAGTTCAGAAGAGCAACGCAGCAACTGCAGGAGTCCAATGCTTTAACTGCAGGGAGATGGGACATTACGCTAATGCTTGTCCCCGAAGCGTCGGTGTGACCCGATTCGGTTCAACACAGGATCTACTCGGCTCGTGCCCAAAGACACCGGCTACGGGAAGAGGAACGCCGCAGACTCCGCGTACTTCTCGCACCATCGGAAGAGGACGTGTTAATCACGTCCTTCTTGAAGAAGTTCGGACCTTTTGATGTGGTGTATGATAAGTTCTTCGTCAAATCAGTTCCTGCTTCAGTATTGTTTGATTCTGGTGCTTCGCATTCATTCATATCAGAGTATTTGGTTAGAAAGCATGGATGGGATATAGTTCAGCTTAGAAATCCCTTGCTAGTTCAATCCCCTGGTAAAGAACTAAGAACAACTGCTATTTGTCCAAAAATAGACATAATTATAAAAGGGGCAAAGTTCCTAGCGAACTTAATATTATTGGATACTAAGGGTATAGAAGTAATCCTTAGAATGGACTGGTTAACCAAGTACAAAGGTCAGATAGACTGTGCTAGTAGAGCTATCTCCCTTACTAGTCCTGAGGGAATTCGAGTGGAGTTCCTGTCTAATCTCTCCTCTAAGGGGGGTAGTACCCTGAACCGACTAAAAGGTACATCTTTGGAAAATGTGCCCATAGTGAATGAATACCCGGATGTATTCCCGGAAGATTTGCACAGTATGCCACGGACCGTGATATTGAGTTTATGATTGAGCTTGTACCGTACATCTCCTATCTCGAAGAGGCCTTATCGGTTACTGCTAATGAATTAGCAGAGATGAAGAAAGCAGATTGAAGAACTGCGGGAGAAAGGATTTATAAGACCAAGTTCATCACCTTGGGGTTCACGGTAATCTTCGTTAAGAAGAAGGATGGCAGTCTGAGAATGTGCATAGACTACAGATCACCGAATGGAGGTCACAATAAAGAATAAGTATCCTTTGCCAAGGATAGATGATCTATTTGATCGGTTGAAAGGAGCTCAGGTTTTCTCAAACATAGACTTAAGATCGGGATATCATCAGCTCAAGATAAGAAAAGAAGATATTAGAAGACACCTTTACTACCCGCTATGGATTATGCGAGTTTAAGTGATGTCCTTTGGTTTAACAAATGCACCGTCATATTTCATGAATTTGATGAATAAGGTGTTTATGGAGTTTTTGGATAAGTTTGTTGTCGTTTTTATTGATGACATTCTTATCTATTCCAAGAATGAGAAAGAGCATGAGGATCATTTGAGGATAATTTTGGAAAAGCTCAGAGAGCATCAGCTGTATGCTAAGTTAGTACATGTGATTTTTGGTTGAAGGAAGTTGCTTTCTTAGGTCATGTTATTTCACTGGAGGAGTAGCAGAGACCCTATGAAGGTGAAGGGCGTTTTGGATTGGAAGCAACCCAAGTGCATTAGGATATCGAAGTTTTCTTGGATTAGCAGGCTATTATCGGCGTTTTATTGAAGGTTTTTCCAAGATAGCGAGACCTCTCACTCAACTTTTGAAGAAGGAGAAGAAGTTTGAATGGACTAAATCTTGTGAACAAAGTTTTCAGGAATTGAAGAAGAGGTTAACTTCAGCGTCAGTACTTGTTCTGCCGGATATTCATAAGGATTTTGAAGTTTACTGCGATACCTCAAAGCAAGGTCTCGGATGTGTATTGATGCAAGAAGGTAAAGTCTTAGCTTATGCCTCAAGACAACCTGCGACCCCATGAAGAAAATTACCCAACTCATGATTTGGAGTTAGCGGCAGTTGTGCACGACTCAAAATTTGGAGGCATTATTTGATTGGGAATCGATGTGAGATTTATACGGATCATAAGAGTTTGAAATACATTTTTACTCAGCCGGATCTCAATCTCTGCAGAGAAGATGGTTGGAATTAGTTAAAGATTATGATATTGGCATCCATTATCATCCCGGAAAAGCTAATGTTGTTGCGGATGCTTTAAGTAGGAAAAGTTATTGCAACAATGTTATGGTTCAGGAAAGTCAGCCAACACTTCATGAAGAGTTCAGACGCCTCAACTTGGAATTGGTAAATGAAGGTTGCGTTTTCAATATCGAAGTGCACTCAACCCTGGAAGATCAGATCGAGAGGCTCAAAAGAATGATAGTGGTATCAGACCTAAAAGATGGTATGAAGAAAGGAAAATTTCCGAATTTTACGAGGATGAGAAAGGTACCATTTGGTTTGGAAAAGAATTGTAGTTCCTAACCGAAAGAAATCAAAGATGTGATTTTAAAAGAGGCTCATGATTCATTTATTCTATTCATCCGGAAATGCGAAAATGTACTCGATTTGAAAGAAAAATATTGGTGGTCGAATATGAAAAGAGAAGTTGGTGATTTCGTGGCTCGTTGTGATATTTGTCAATTAGTTAAAGCAGAGCATCAGAGACCAGCAGGATTGTTACAACCCTTGCATATTCCTGTTTAGAAATGGGAAGAAATAGGAATGGATTTTATCACCGGACTTCCCAGAACTAAGTCCGGATATGATTCAATATGGGTTATTGTGGATAGATTGACTAAGGTTGCACACTTTATTCCTGTGAAGACAACATATTCTGATGATAAACTCGCAGAGCTATACATGGACAAAATTGTATGTTTGCATGGTGTGCCAAAGAAGATCGTGTCAGATCGAGGTTCCTAGTTTACCTCGAGGTTTTGGCAGAAGTTGCATGAGGTTCTGGGCACAAACCTAAACTTCAGTACTGCATACCATCCTCAGACAGATGGTCAGACGGAAAGGATAAATCAAATACTAGAAGATATGCTGAGAGCTTGTGCTTTGACATACAGTTCATCTTGGGATCGGAATTTGTCGTATGCAGAATTCTCGTACAATAACAGTTACCAGTCAAGTTTAAAGATGGCACCTTTTGAAGCTCTTTACGGAAGAAAATGCCGAACACCGTTGTATTGGAAAGAGACAGAGGGGGGACAAGTAATCGGGCCTGATATTCTGAAAGAAGCAGAAGAGCAAGTGAGAGTGATTCGTCAGAATTTAAAAACAGCTCAGTCAAGGCAGAAAAGTTATGCTGATAATCGTCGTCGGGATTTAAGCTTTGCACCTGGTGATCATGTGTATCTGAAAGTTTCACCCCTAAAGGGAATCGTCGTTTGAGTTAGCGGAAACTTGCACCTCGCTATATCGGTCCATTTCGGTGGTTGCGGAAGAGGAGAAGTTGCTTATAAGTTGAAACTTCCTCTCCGGTTGTCAAATGTGCATGATGTCTTCCATGTTTCTCAGCTAAAGAAATGTCTTGAGTGCACGAAGAGCAGTTGCCATTTGAAGAGATGGAACTAAAGGAAGATCTCTCTTATCCAGTATCCGTCGTAATCTTGGATGAAGCGGGCGTAGAACCAAGCCGTGTGATCAAGTTTTGCAAAGTTCGATTGGAGCAACCATTCCGAGAAAGAAGCAACTTGGGAGCGAGAAGAGGACCTCGAGCCGAGTTTCCGATCTCTTTCTTTCTCCGTCCGAATCTCTGGTCGAGATTCTCTCTAAGGGGTAGGTTTGTAACATCCCATTTTCATTGTTCCAAAAATTATTTTAAAATTTATTAAATTCAAAATTTGGATCTTCCTCGGTGTTCTAATTAACCTGGCATCCATATCCTCCGAAACTGGAGTTCAATTCTTTATTGTCCATAAAGTTAAAATTTCATATTAGGTCCTTATCCAAAATTTCACCCGAGTTCCAAAATGCTCCAAAATCTCAAAATACATTGAATTAGGTTTCAAATATTCTATAATGATTTTGGAAAATTTTCTAAGATTTATAGAGTCTCTTTGCTATTTTATCTCTCGCTTTCATCAAATCCATTATATTCGTCCGAAATTATCTAAATTTCAAAATTCTCTAAAACAATTCTGAAACCAATTTTGTTAGGTTCCAAATATTCCATAGTATTTTTGAGAATTTTCCAAGATTTCTAGAGGCTTCTATCTATTTTATCCTTCGCGCTTTATTCTCAAGACTATTCATTTGGACCCACTCGTCGAACAACAGTTCGTCTTCAACCTCCAGACTGAGGATTTTTTCCCGTAGCTCTCTGTTCAATGTCCAAAAGAGAAAAATATTTATAACTTCTTCATTTTCGCATCAAATCAAGGAGAGTTGAAGCGTTGCGACCGTATTGATGCAAGGATTCAATTCCTGCCGTTACCCATCCTTAATCGAGCGAAGCGGCGCAATTAAGCGTTAATGACAATTTATTGCTCGGTCATTATCTCGGCGTTTCTTCACCTCACCGGCGTGCGGGTACTCAAAAGCTTCGTCTTGCTGTGCTCTACCCCATGCTCACTTTGCCCCTTTGATTGATCGTTTTCTTTTCCAAAACTCGCGAAAACCGCAGCCCAACGTCGACCAAAGACGCGGCGAGCCAACTTTTGATCCGGTGAGCCAAATCAAATTCCGTTCGCGTCATTTCGTGCATCTTGTCGCAAAGATCAAAAGCCCTCAAGAAAATTTGGGTTTCATTACAGACGGCGGCGAATTTGGCGTTTGAACACCGTTGGCCTAACCATCTTTGCGGCGTTGGTTCGTCGTCTCCGGTAAGCCTCTTCGAAATCCGATCTCACCTTTGGATTCGCGGTGTCGAGCTCTTCATGATGCTCACCCTATCTTCCATTTCGCTGGCCGGCCGCCCCTGGCCCTATCCCCCCATGCGCCATGGATTTTGCTCTGTTCTCGCGAATGAACATTCTTTGCTCTGATGTTTTTCTGTTTTTTCCTTTTAATTCAACTTCAAACAATTGTTTCTCCTCCGTCGTAACTCCGAATCGAGTGATTCAAATTTCTAAATTCATATAAATTCATCCTCTATCTGCCAGTATTTTTATTATAATTTTTAGTTTCTATTTATTTTATTTTATTCATTTCATGCACCGTTTTGCGCGTAGTCGAAGAAGCGGTCGTCGTCGCCGACGAAGGAGAAGACCTCGAGAATAGTGCAGCGCGCTTCGTTGTGAAGGCAAGTCTCCTTGAAGCACGTTGATCCCATTGTTTATAACTGTTTTATAAAAGTTTGCAACTTGCATGGCTATTTACATAAACCGATGATGTTAAAATATAGAATGTTAGTTATGCCCATTTGAAATAACATCCTTGCTGTTTGATTACCATGCCTTTGTAACCCTAAGATTTAATCATGAAATCATGTATTATGTGATTAACCTTGTTTAGTACGGTAGATTGTGCTTAGGATTGGCGTTGATCAAAATACCTATGATGGGATAAATTCTAAAATGTTGTTGAAATGTGTTTTATCAAAGCTGTAGCAAGGTGATTGCTGCTGTGATTGTAAAATAAAATAAAATAAAATGGTTTAGATTGGGGCGGAATGGTTTGTCGGTAGTGCGGATGGAGCTTGGTTTTGGTTTGTGAAAGCCGCCTAATCAATTTAAGGATCGACGCTTATGATTTGTCCATTCTAAGCATTACCGTGCAACCACAAGTCTATAATGGGTACGACTGGTGAACAATTTGTAGAAACCTAACTTAGACTACTTGATTGGTGGAATGTGAGTCGGATGGAGGCATGTCGTATTTCTCACACAGCGCAAGAGGGGCTTCAGATTGGCGGATGGAACCCTAACAGCGGTGAAACCTCAGCGGGTGGGTCAGGTTAGGCGTATACATTGTAAAGGCCTTGTCATGATCTCTCTGCCGGCACACCAAAGGAAGTGTGTTCGTAGCGCTTGGCATTAAAGAGATGATCATGTCTTGTGGGTAAAGCTGTACACCTCTGCAGAGTAAATCTATTCGAATAGCCGTGCCTACGGTCAAAGGCAAAGCGAAGAATGCTTTCATACTGGTAGACTTGGTTTTGGTTTTCAAAATAACTGATGCTTTGGGAATTCGGGAGTGGTTAGAACTCTCGAATGTTTATTTGGCGGATTGAGCCAACCAGGTAGATGGAACCTGTTTTGAATCATGACAGATGGAGTCATGTGATGGTTAAACAAGATCTTTCAAAATGGGCGGTTAGAGCCTGTATACTAGTGTTGGTAGTTGGAACCTTCACTAGAGTTAGTAATAATTTCAATTGTACAAATAATTGTTAAAACTGCTTTGTGAAAATTATTATTAATAATGTTTGTTAAATCCGGCTTTGTGCAAAAGAACCCTATTAAGCCTTCCTTGGAAAGCCCTTCATGATGCATTTTCCCAGACTTGCGGAGTACGTTTGTACTCACATGCTACACAAAATTTTCACATCAGAGAATTATCAAGATGCAGTCGAAAGACAATGAATTCTATGGCGAGGAGTTCGTTGGAGATCGCCAAGATAACTAAGCGCGTGCTCCTAGTCGTCGCCTGTGGTGTCTTTTGGGTTCTATCTTGTTGTTTTTTTTTTGTGTTTCCGCTGCTGAGCACTCTGGTCATGTGACCAGGAGATGTAATAAATAGCCATGTGGCTGGTAATTTATGTTTATGCTATATTTTGTTTTCTCTTCGTTACATTCGTTATGATAATCATCGCTTCCTTTGTGTGTACTAGCAAGCGATGCGGGACTAGTCTGAAATACAGGAGATTCCGGATGGTAAATCTGGGGTCCCACAACTTAGTACTACGAAAGGTGCAGAAGCAAGATAACCGTAATAAGCTATCACCTAAATGGGAAGATCCCAATGTAGTGGTCGAAGTAACTCGACCCAGATCAGTATGGCTATCGACGACAGAAGGAGCGGTCTTTGGCAACACATGGAACATCGACCAGTTGAGAAAATTTCATGCATGAATAATAAAGACCATGCATCACAACCAAGATTCAGGTAAGTACAAGTTCATTCAAATTAACTAAAGTTCACTATTACATATTAGGCAGGTACCCTACTGCTACTTGCCCTCGAAGGCATCGCGCCGCTTTTTCTGCAACCACGGGGACTAGAAGAGGATGGTCCCCGAGATGGGCCTTCACCCTTCGTATGGGTTGGAAGAGGACGCGAAGACCGGATGCTTGTCGATGGAGAAGGTGACCTCCCGCCGAGGCGGCGGTGTGTCGATAGAGCATGGAGCGCGAGTGGGCGCTAAGTCGATGAAGCTATTTTGAGCTTCACCTTCTTCTCCTCTGGCGGTGGCAGCATCTTCTCCCCTAGCGTAGGTAGAGGTGACCTCGTCTTCTTCGACGGCGACTTTTTCTTCCTAGCCAGCCTCATCTTCCTCCAATCAGACCTCCCTCTCAATGTCCTCCCATCGATCTCCTCCTCATCATCGGAGATGATGATCCGCCCCGAAGAAACTATGGCTAGTGGCATAGGGTGAAGATTCTCCGAGGATCTCCAGAGATGGGGATGATGGTGGAGTGGAAACCATGGGTGCATTTGAAGAACTAAAGCGCTACGAGCAGAAGGTGAGGAAGAAAGCAGAGTGTGGGAGATGACTACAAGTCCCGTCTATTTATAGCTCTAGGAATGAGTCTGCTGTAGCAATGGCTCCATCAAGATCCACTTTGGTCCCAATCCATGAGGCGTCCGTTGCACTTCTACACAAATACGAAAACCAAAGTGACGCTAAGTTATGACATTGATTGAATGACGCACCACGTGGAAGCCGAAGGGGTTCGAAGGTTTCAACAGTATCCAACCATTTGAATGGAGTTATATTGTTAACCTACTTCGACCGTTTAGATGTCAAAAAAATATATTGGGCCTTACCTATATGCTCGGGGGCTCATGCGCTTGAGTGTATGGTCGGGGCTCTGTTTTTATGCTCATGCTCTACTCCTTTCTCGTCTGATCATCGACCAGGAGTTGAGGGCTACACCATGCATTTTCGACGCATATGCTCTATCCTTTACTCGATACCTTCATTGAGCAGAAGGTCGGGAACTACATCGCTCGATCTTTTCTTTACCTGGCTCCACTCTCGGGTCGATAAACCTATGGAATAAGGGGTTGAGAGTCACAATAGGTATCTTTGATGCTGATGCTTCACTTTTTGCTCTATCCAGTTATCGGGTAGGGAGTTGGGGGATACATAACAACTTTGTGCTTACGTCAATCTACTCCCTACTCGATGATATCATCGAGTAAGAAGTTAGGGGCTACAGGTAACTCTGTACCTTGCTCTATTTTCTGGTCGATACTGGAGTTAGGGGCTACAGGTAATTCTATACCTTGCTCTATTTTCTGGTCGATACTGCTATCGAGCGGGGCGTTGTAGTTGCAATTTTCTTTATTTATTTTACATGCGATTTTTTCACGCATTTACTCGATCGCATACATAGCATGTCAGCGAACAAAACCAAAAGGTGGCCATGCCTGACCCAACGACGAGCAATTCTATCCTGCGCTCATACAAGCACTAGATTGTCGAACATCTAAAGCTCAGCGGACTACAGGAGACGAGGCCCCTAGTCGATTCTACTGAAAGGATCAAGTTGGCCTAGAGGGGGGTGAATAGGCAACTTTATAATCTTTTAAGTCTTAATAAAAACTTTTCTCAATTAAAATATCAACAAAAAGAATTCGAATAGAAATTTAGCACAAATCTGTTTCAGTAAGATCAGAAATGAAGAAGAACTTGAATGATTACAGACGATAAGATGAACACACAGAAATAAAGTCCATACAAGTTATGTAGAAATTGAAATTATCATGCATGCTTTATATACAAGCTAACATAGGTAATAATGGACCGTACTCAAACTGTTGCTACTACGTACTAGATGAATAAATAGAACTACTAAAAAATAAATTCTCCATATTGTGAATAGAACTAACTAGTATATCTAATATTCTAAAATTAATCAATGCAGTACAACTAATTATCACAAGAAAGTAATAGATCTACAACAATACATTATACGATAAACTACTCTAAATAGCTACATGTCTAAAACAAAACTATCTAACCATCTACCTACTACCTAATACAACTGCGGATCTAATTGTTTTATTTACTAACCTACAATTGTTTCAAAATAAAATCTACAAATAAGCATGAAAATCATATCTCAAATGGAGAGATCCACTCCTCCCTCTCTCTTTTTCTCCTCTTCCCATTTCCTCTCCTCTCTTCTCTTCCTCTCCCCCTCTCCTCTCCTCTCCTCATTTTCTTTCTTTTTTGCCTGAATGGTTCTCTCCATTTGGCCTTCGCTTAGTTGGTTTAAAAGGCTTGGTTTTTGTAACTATTTCAAATGGTAACAGAGGTCTCTGTCGTCAAATCAAATAGTGACTAATGTCGTAGCAAGCCTATGTGGTAGTTTGTCATTAGCTCGTTTGCGACAGACAACTCTGTCATTATTTCATTTGACGACAGAGTATATTTTTTTAATATTTTAACTATTTATTTCTGTAATATTATTATGAAAAAGTTGGGGTATGACTGCTCTCTCTCTATCGTCTTTAACGCTTAGCAGCCAACTGTATCTGAATTCAATGCATACGTCGGTTGCGTCCAATCCAACATTATGGCAACTGCAACCCAACTTTAGCTACGTACTCGCGAGTTTGATCTCGTCGACCTTCTATATATCGATGGGTCCCAGCAAATGATACACTTCCAAAGCACTACAAATCGTCCAGTTTCTTATAGTGGCTGTCTGCAGCTAGCCAGGCAGCCAGCTCTCCGAAGCAATGAGTTATTTGCTGAAGACTAGGAGTGAACCTAAGCAGCAGACAGCAGCGTCTTCGGAAGAACAGCAGGAAAAGGTACTTTGCCTTTTTCTCGGCGTGCATGTTAATTAAGTGGATGCGATGTGGTAGTCATCGAGGATATACTTGGTGTCTATGTCTTTTATTCCGATACATATCATTTGGCTTTGTTGTGCATGTTGGTAATATTATGCCGTCACAATATGCTTTGTGGATTAAAAATTGGGACCGACCAGAACCTGGACAATTCATGCTCTGGTGTCCAGTAGTCATTGTGTTGTCGAAACTCTTATTGTAGTGCGAGATGAGCCCATTGGATCTCCTCCCGTAGTGCAATAAAAAACAATGGAACTGCAGCCACCAAACATTGAACGCCGGAACAAACAACCGCCCTAGTGCAAAAAACCATTGCAACAACATGATGCAACAAATAACACTCTAGTGCAACAATCAACAAAAAATATTGCAACAAATAAGAACTATGGTTAAAAAATTTAACTACCCTTTTGCACAAATAACCTATTGTTGCGACAATTGAAACTACTATCACAAGAGATAAAGCTCTTGCTGCAACAACTGTTGATTCCATGTGACATCAGGAGGTGGCTATATAGCTGGTTCCGAATTGCTGTGATGTATGAAACTTTCGACGTCAGCCTTAGGCTGGACCGCTGGAGGCGCGCGTTAGTGCCATTAAATGGCAAATAGGACAGCAGCAACGGCGGGCTCGCGCGAGCAAGAGAGCTCAGGCTGAGAGCAGATCAAAATGTAAGGGAGGCCTCCCACACGAGCTCTGCAAGACAGAAGGGGAGGAGGTGTGTGCGAGAGACAAGTGGGTTGGAGGTGTGTAGTCAGCGACGAATTTCATTTCAAAACAAATTTCGGCGCCCACTGAAATCACTAAAATTTGGTAACAGAAATTTCAGTGTAATTTCGTTCAGTGTAATTTCGGGACGAAATAATTCAGCAGAAATTTGAATTTTTTTTATAAATTTGAATCAATGGACAAATTCAAATGAACCCACCAAAATATAACTTGAACAAGTGTATTTCGGGACCTACCAAAAGAACCGAATTTGAACGAAATTAGAATCCCTGATCGATGGGTATGTTGAGCAGCTGGAGTGAGCACTAGATAAGGGTTGCACATAGTTTTCTTGTAGAAAATTAAACATAACACTTCCTAATCAGCAGATAAAATTCCTGACCTGTTTAGAATGGCGTACCTGAACAAAGCAAACAAAGCCGGTGCAAATGTCAATCCGATGAAACGGTAGAAAATTCGACTGATAAAAAAGAAAAAATAGTTGACTGATAAGTAGAAATTCCGAAAATAAATAGTGACGAGGTACCAAAATAGTGTATCATTTACACAGAGTTATCTAGAACACCGGCAAGGCAAGACATAACCAAATGTCCTAATTATTGCATATCGTTGATATTTACCTGCAGATAAATGAGGTTCGGGGGCTTCTGGGCAGCCTGGTGGCCGAGATGCCGATCTTCTTGTCAGACGCCACCATCCGCCGGTTCCTCCGAGCAAGAGACTGGAGCACAGAGCACGCAATCAAGTCTTTGAAAGAAACTGTCAAGTGGAGGCGTGAGTACAAGCCTGAGACAATTTGTTGGGTGCGTATGAAAATCATAAATCATAGCATTCGTTATTTGCAGCGATCCTCTGTGTCTGGTGTTCTACGATGACGTATTACATAAAGCATGTTTCTGTTTGGAACCAATGTTAGGAGGACATATCTGAAAAGGAGAACGAGGCTAAGAGAGCATATATAGCCGACTATCTCGATAAAAATGGAAGAAGTTTCGTCATAACAATGCCGACAATAAAGGTTAATATTACATGATTACCTACAGCCTATCTATAGATCTCATTAATCTAATCATAATATAACCTAGGAGTCATGAAATTCCTCATTACATGTTCATATGTATTCCTCATTAATAAAACTAGTCATTAACCTGTACACCTATACGGGCTATAACAATTTTAGAGACATAATACATTACGTAGAAATAAGCAATTTATATTTTACAGTTTAGTCAAACTCTAATTTGAACATGGATGCTACTACTTTTTTCTAGACATAGAGAGATACTTCAATTTTTTCTCTTTTTTCATAATTTGGTTCGAGATCTAATTATTCTATTTGTAATATGATTTTATATCATATATATAATATAAAATTAATGTGGATATCTTCTTATTTTATAATTTATATATTTATTTGACAGTTTTTAGGATCATGTTTAATTAGTTAATAATTACATTCTTTTAGATGGATCACTACCCAAGAAATTATACTACCTAATTCTCAGAATGTGCATCACTGTGGATATTGACCAAGTCTTTCATGCATTACTTTTACTGCTATATTATAATATGATTACATATCACAAATTTAAATTTATTAGATGGGAGTATATTTCGTGATGTATATGTTTCAAAGTGAATCTTGTATTAAGAGACTTTTTACAATCCTTGGAGGTACTATAATTTACATTGAGATAGTGTTATATAAGACCCAAGAATTTCATGTGCTCAACATATTACCAGTTACCACCATTTACATTTTCCATCACTTTACCATTCTTTTAACTATAATTTCAACATGCATCCAAAAACAATTATGACTTCTACTAAATAATATTGACAAGAATTTGCATAACAACAAGAACAAGAAAAATAACAAATTAAACCTTGAAATTATTCGCCAAAGCACATCCGAGTCCATGTACCTAGGAACACCCAAGACTTTGCACTTGGGTACGCCTGGATCAAGATGCGTTCAGAGTAATCTTTACATTTTGACAACGATAATAATCAATAATATAGATAATTAAATAAATGGCTAAACTTCTCCATTAACATTAAACACCAACTAAGTTCACGTTACCTTTGTTATGAATACGGGACTCCAACTAAATTGGCTAAGAACTATAATATTCATGAGTGTACACTAAAACTGGTTATTCGTGGAAGATGAAGTTACAAGTGACATAGTGGCACTACTCCCATCTTATGCATGTTGCCTTCAGTGATCATCTAAAACATTAAAATAAGAAAGGGTGAGTCCATGACTCAGCAAGTACATAATAAAATAGTAAGCATTTATCACACTTAATCCATGAATCATCATTTATCATTCGTAATGCCATGGAAAATTATTTGCATACTCATATACTCATCACATAACGTATACCGGTATTGCTAAGTGCACATATGTCGATGCCTTACCCTCTCATACACTCCACCTGGTAGAGGTGCCTACCGAAATAGGTCTTTCATGCTTACACTAGGTAGGTTATAGATGCCCACATAGATCAACTCTTTCCATCACAAATGCACACATGCAAATGACATGAGTTATTAACATATTTCATCATTTGCATTATTCTCATCATCATAGCATATCATCTTTCATAATAAACGAAAGAAATCATGAAAGCATCATTATAGCAAGTTTGCAATAAGAACAATAAGAATTAACTATCCATGTCATCATTTTACCATGCACTTGACTTTTTACCCATGAGGAATAGAATGGCATACGGTTGAAGCCAAACCCATAATCACACCTCCTACAACTAGTAAACCCACCTCGAAATCATTCCATAATAGTACATACATCAAACATAATATCATCGCTCCTACATACATCCCCGGACTTAACTTTATACCTCGCCAGACAGTTTACCCATAGCTGCCCCGGCGGTCAGAGGGCCATAACTCCTAGCTTATTAGTCCAAAAATAGTAACCATATATTTTAGGAAAACTACATAAGATTATCTACAATTTTATTGTTATCCAAAAGTTTCAATTAATTTATTTAAACCCTCGTTTCCAGCTCTGAAGACCGATATGTGGATTTACGAGACAACAAAATTAATAATTTTGTAACTATTTTTATACAACTCTAAATATAGCAAACCATAGTATCTCTGGAATCTAGGAAAAATTACCTAGCTTGTTCTAGTTTTGGCATAATTTAATTTAACCATTATCTAGCCCTAAACCGCATATTAACACTACTACTCCCAGTAGCGATGGTTCTTGGACAGTAAATTTCTACATGCCATAACTTCCAAACTGCTTAACCGCATTTTACATTCTTGTGCTCTAATGAAACTTTAGAGAATAAGCTACTGTTCTTACAACTTACACAGGTGACAAAACTGATTGTGGATACCCCAGAACTCAACCCAAAAACAGAAACCACTATTGAATGAATATCAATCTCTTCCAAATTCCATCACAGTGCTCTCAAACTACCACACCTACCACCATTTCAACCATAACTCCGCTCCACTACAGTTTTAACATACCCAATACTAATCTATATTTTATAACTATGTCCCGAAGATCCACTGGAAATGTTGATATCGGCAACCTTCCTCGATCCCCTTGCATTCCTCACTCCTTCACAATTCCCGAGACTATTGCATCACATCCTCCAAGATCTTTGTCACCTCCTGCACAGGGTTACACGAACCTATTTCAATTTAGGTACACGGTTTGATGAGGAACATGAAAAGACATGAGGGATGTTGCCGGGGCACGGCCAGCATGACAACTGACCATGAGGACAACGACGACAGTGGCAATGGGAGGCACGGTGGCTAGGTGACAGTAGGTGGCTAGTAGCACGCAGGGCAGTGTGGTAGCTGGCACGGGCGTGAAATGGTGCAATGGCTGGTGGGGCATGAGGTGGCGCATGAAGGGCAGTAGCGGGTGCATTGGTGAGGCGAGGTTGGGGACGGCATGGCTAGGGTTAGGGTTAGCCACCCCCATGCCATTTTTATGCCCAGCACGGAAGCTAAGTCCGACCTGGCCACAACACACCTACGAAGGCCGGCTCGGCTTTGCCTAGCCCGGCCTACACTTCTTTTTTTAAATCGGGATATTCATACCAAGAGGTACCAAAAGTTAGTACCTCTTGGTACTATCTTAATGTAAATTTTAGTACCTCCTAAAGAGGGTAAAAAATTCTCCTTGTATTAATTACATACAAAATCAGATATCCAATTTAACTAATTTTATGTATATTGATGGTCAAATTTAAAACTGTTTGATTGAAATTATGTCATGTTGCATTTGGTATCTTCTTTTTTGGGTTTCATGTGCTCATTTAGCACCTTACATTTGGAATTAGAGAATAATATATAGGGTTTTGATAAATATCACCCGGATGTTTTCTTAGCAAAGAAACATCCAAATTTTGGAGCGTTGGATCTGCGGTGAGATCCGTAAGAAGGGTGGACAAAATAAATTGGCTTGAACATATATAACTTATCAAGTTCTCTGCGAGGTAAACAACTACCCCCAGTACATGGCTGTGTAGGGTTCCTGCATATGCATGCGCCCAACAATCATCTGCTCCTACTAGCCATGTTAATTAATTAAGGGTGAATGTTCTGTTAATCGAAGTCCAATTAATTAACCTAGCCCGACACATCCAGTTAATGGCAATCGACACTGCTTTTCCTGAGCCTAATTTAATATCATATTCAAACTATTAGCACTTAATCCAGGCATAATACTTTATATGTAACAAAAATATGATCAAGTTGTTTTTGCTTCCTGTGATTATTGTGTGGAGCTTACCACAGACTTTCTTCATATTGGTACTTTTGAAAGCTCCATATATGCTGGCAAATATGCATGTGCTAATTACCATGTGGTCTTTTTTTGCACGCATGCATAGACTCTGTAATCATACATGTAAAAGCTCCATATATGCTGGCAAATATACATATACTTATTACCATGTGGCCTCTTCCTACAGACCTGCATGGATTTTATTACTTAGTTCGTTTTTTTCCACTAATATATATGTATGGGGTCTTCAGGCATTACAATAGACCCAAAAAAAATGTTAACTCTGAAGTTACGTATATTTGATAGAAATTTTTTTTTGCAACTTTTGAATTTTCTTATTTTATCTATGTTGAGCATGAATCATAATAAATTTACATCATTTTTTTTCTCTTTGATGTACGTGTCTGGAGTCTTCCCTAAGGATGTTGGGCATGCATCATAATTGCTTATTACATACATAATACAAACAGACTTGCATTAGGGATGTGTTGTTGGGATCAGATTCATGCAGCCACATATGAGTTCCATTTTCAGTACAATGGACTTGTTATGTAAGTGCTCATAGCTCATCAATCAATTTCATTAAAAAAAGTTACAGGTGCCTAAATTTACAATATGAAAGAAGATATATTATTGTACAAATCATATTTTGCCACCTAAGCAGTATCAGTGTTGTATATGAATCACACTTTTAAAAGAGAGATAGAAAGAGAGTCCTGGTTGCATAAAAGATATACTTGATTTCGGAGGATATTTTTATTATTTTTAAATGGACATACTAAGACACTAATCCAAACCTATTTCTAAACATGGACTCTTTGCACTATTTAATCACAACCTCACAGCCATAGATCATGATCTTGTGTAAAAATTTAACGATTGAGATGATTTTTTCTTTTCAAATTAATATGAGAATTTCTAAATTTTTTATTTTTCTCTTATTAATATGGTAATTTCTATCTTTTTATCTCTTAGGATTAACATGGAGTCTCGTAAAGTTTCCTCCAATTACTATAGATATAGATAGATATGATAACATGATACAACAGTAACTTAGGGGCTAAGTATCCAATTTGTACTTCTGAGATTAGGAGCTCGATCAGCCTTATCTATGTTGCTTTGTAGTTTTTGTTTCTGGAAAGGAACTCGGAAATATTCAGTTTTCCGATACTGATAAAAAAGGGAAATATATTAAACTTCTAAGAAAAAGGTGTACTAGCAAGTTGTTGTGTTACAAATTATGTTTGAAACATTAATAGAGGAGATAGAAACTGAGGGAACATACCATTGTAAATCACTAATCTTATTGGGCTTAGAATTTTTTTGAAATACAGTAAGAACTCGTTTATATTTCTGAATAAAACGTATAACTTGCGGAAGAAAATTTTAGTTCAAATTGGTAGAGGAGATAGAGTGCAGGAACATACGACAGTAAATTGCTAATCTTATTCGCCATACAAGTTATTGAAATACATTGGAATAATGCAATCTTTTATTTTTATTTTTCAGAATAAAATGTACAACTTGGTCAAAACAATACACAAGTTATTGAAATTTTAAGAAACAACAAAGAAATAATGACCTCAACAACTTTGACACAAATTAAACTAAAAGACATAATCAAAATAAATTATGTGGTTTTGAAGATTCAGACACAAGACCTAGTGTATGAGATAAAAGCTCACTAACCAACTAGTCACAACTAGTTTTGTTTAATGGTACAAAAGGTTTTACCAAATATGGTGTTCAACTGCACACCTATGAACCACTACAGGTCTGCCCTTGGGCGTAAGCATCTGCGGTTCTGTGATCGACAACTAGATTATTAGGGCACAATACATTTGTACATTGTTTCATGAGTAAACTATGTCAGGATTCCAATTGTAGTGGTTTGGAATTTTTAAGATCTTAGAATTATTTGTGTTGTACTTTTAATAAATTTTAAATATAGTTGTTGGTTTTAGTCTTACGAAATAATAGAGTTATTCGTGTGAAGTGTGCACTCCTAATGAAAATTTTCTAGTTCAGCAACTACTTATGAAGAAGAATGGAACTATTACATTCATGCAAATGGAGTATGCACGAGTGACATTTTTCGAACTATTTATTGTCATTCTGATTTCGTAATGTTCACTTGTTTAACAGACTAAAACTTCAGGGAAGGAGCAGATAAAATACCTTGTATATATCCTAGAGAATTTGGTCACGAACTCATCAGATGAACAAGAAGAGCATGTTGTTTGGTTGTGTGACTTCCGTGGCTGGGCAATATCAAATGCGCCATTGTCGGTGACCCGTGAAATCATGCACATACTTCAAAACTACTATGCAGGGATGATAGCCGTGGCAATTCTTAGCAACCCGCCAAAGATTTTTGAATCTTTTGGAAGGTGCTCCTAGACTAAAAGTTATAACTATACAATTTTTCAACATATTGCTATTTGGTGTCTCCACGGTTCTTGGACTGGCGGTTGCATAGTTCATAGTTCATAGGGAGGCAGGTCTCCTGTAAGAACTGCCTATAATGCTCTGCACTCTTGCATTCTATTTTGGTATGCACTTACACACTACTAAATCAACACAGTCCTCTTTCTGTAATGTCTTAGTTTGGTGATTGTATTAGTGAATATGTTTGTATTAACTATCCATGCCCTTTAATTGCAGATAGCAAAGCACTTCCTGGATACAAAGATGAAAAATAAAGTGAAGTTCGTGTATACTAACAGTCCAGAGAGCCAGAAGATAATATCTGATATGTTTGATTTGAACACGCTGGAATCCGCATTTGGAGGAAGAAACACAGCTGGCCTTGACATCGGAAAGTATGCTGAGAGAATGAGAACAGGAGATGAGCTGAGACGAGCTTCGACGCATGAAACGGGCAATAGATTAATTTAGGCAAGCTTACTAACTATTTAATTTCTTATCAACTGCTATCACCTTTTATTATTGTTGTATGTACAATTTATAAAATTTTATCACCCAGTGGTATGATATATGGAAAGTTATGATGGATGAAGCAATAACTGTCGCATGTGTTCTTGACTTGACTGTTCAGAAGTTAGAACTATACAAAAGATGCAAACCTTAAATTTAGCAAGAATGTAATCCTTAGTTGCAATGCAAGACTTCATGATGAAAACATTTGGCTCTATCTTCGGATGGGAGGTATAGCTACGATTGATCGATGTGACGTTGACAAATGAGGCTAGTTGACCGAGACGATCAAGTCCATCCTATAATCGCTACACTACACCCTTTATCGTTATCAACCGTGCCCAACACAGTTGACCTTTCCTGTAAGCAATAGAGAATCAAGCAAGCATGAAATAAGCACAATCTGAATTAGACAATGGAAGATGAAGTTCTATTGAATAATAGAGAGGCCTGAAGTCACCGTAATTGGCCTAGTCAACACAAGTACACAACTAATATTTTCTAAACGAAAAACAATATAAATAAGCCTAAGGACTAAAAGTGGCAACCACAAGGGTTATAAGGACATGGTGACTAAGGAGGAGCCTTCCTAGGGTTGTGCACCAATAGATGGGTGCACATAGCCTAAGCTCGGATCGAACACCATTACAAGGCCTAAGTTGGACCAATAGTTGATGCAACATCTCTCTTTGATAATTGTGACATGTAGACAATGAAACTGAAGGTGGGGCCAGATTTGTTGGAAAGGTCTTGTCGTAAGCTTTCAAGCAGTACTCGAACACCTTCAACAGACTCTGTATATTGAAAATTATGATTATTTTAAAATAGGGTTGTAAGGCTGACTCCGAATTGGACAAAATTGAAGCAAGGTCGGCCTAGACTTGTTGTGGTAGTAGTGCTCCTCCCCTCACCTTGTTTACTGAGTAGAATAACATCACATGACTTAGCTAGCAATCCATTCTCAATAGGAAAATTATGAACTCCTAGAAACGAGCTCACCAGATAAGCGAGCTCACCTGATAATTCAACTGTTGTACACATGCCCTAGTCATAGGTCCTTGCCTAGCATCTTGTGGAGGAGTTTTGTGTTTATCCAAGGAAGTGATCTACTCATCACTTTATGTGTCTCATCTTCTCCATTTCACATACAATAAATTATGATAGTTTTGGAAGAGGCCAGGTAACTAGATGTGCAAGTGTATACCTAGCCCACCAAAGTTTAAATCCCATATTTGGTGGTGGTGTGCACCAATTTGATGTGTACAAACATGAGTGAACGTTCAGTACGAAAGTGCATGATCATGCTTCGTGATAACTTGGGTGGCTCCGATAAATTTCAAACATGTGTAGAGCATGTGCACATGTGCGTTTATATGAGTGGTTTAAATATGTTGTGTATTGAGTTTGTGGGTCTGCCTTGTGCTCTCTAAAATGTTATCAGGCCCTACCAAAAGGGAGTAATGAAATCTTGATGAAATGTATCACTCAGGAAGAGGGCAATAAGATATTGCTCGATATCCATGGAGGCATCTACGGCAACTATGCGTCCTATCGCACCTTAGTCTGAAATTTTTTCCGATAAGGGTTCTATTGGCCGATCGCCTCCGAGGATGCTTGCGAGTAGTGAAAAGAGCGAAGCGCCAATTTTACGGCAAGCAAACCACCTGACCAGCCCAAGCCCTATAAACTATTCCTCTGTCTTGGACTTTCTCCATCTGGGTCTTGGATATCATGGGACCGTTCCCAAAAGCCCAAGGAGGTTACAAGTTCCTGGTTGTGGCTATCGACACGTTCACTAAGTGGATCGAAGCCGAACCCGTTAGGAACATTACCTTAGAAGCGGCTAAGATGTTCATGAGGAGCATCATTACTCGATTCGGCATCCCTAATCCAGTAATCATAGACAACGGTAGCCAGTTCAAGAGCAATGCTTGCGAAGAATTGGGTATCAAATTTTGCTTCGCCTCCATAGCTCACCGTCAAAGTAACGGATAGGTCGAACGTGCCAACGGCATAATCGTGCAGGGGATCAAGACCCACGTGTTCGATAGGCTCAAGGCTTACTCGACTCAGTGGGCGAGAGAACTCCCCACAGTGCTGTGGGCTGTTCGTACATCGACTAGTCGAGCCACTGGTGAAACACTGTTTTTCTTGGTCTACGGAGCAGAAGCGGTGCTTCCGACCGAGTTAACATTCAGGTCACCTCGTGTGGACAACTACTCGGAAGAGGAACTGGATCAAGTGCGAACAGATGACGTAAATCTACTCGAGGAGTACAGGGGTCGAGCATCCATTCGAGTAGCCAAGTATCAACAAGCCTTGCGTTGTTACCATAGCAAGAAAATCCAGGCAAGAGCAACTGGGGACTTCGTACTACGAAAGGTGCAAAAGCAAGATAACCGTAATAAGCTATCACCTAAATGGGAAGGTCCCAACGTAGTGGTTAAAGTAACACGACCCGGATCAGTACGGCTATCGACGACAGAAGGAGCGATGTTTGGCAACACATGGAACATCGATCAGTTGAGAAAATTTCATGCATGAATAATAAAGACCATGCTTCACAACCAAGATTCAGGTAAGTATGAGTTCATTCAAATTAACTAAAGTTCTCTATTACATATTTTGCAGGTACCCTACTGCTACTTGCCCTCGGAGGCATCGCGCCGCTTCTTCTGCAACCACAGGGACTAGAAGAGGATGGTCCCAGGGATGGGCCTTCGCCCTTCGTATGGGTCGGAAGAGGACGCAAAGGCCCAGACGCTTGTCGACGGAGAAGGTAACCTCCCCGTCGTCGAGGGCGGCGGTGTGTCGGTAGAGCATGGAGCGTGAGTGGGTGCCGAGTCGATGAAGCTATTTTGAGCTTCACCTTCTTCTCCTCAGGCGGTGGCGGCATCTTCTCCCCTAGCGTAGGTGGAGGTGACCTCGTCTTCTTCGACGGCGACTTTTTCTTCCCAGCCAGCCTCATCTTCCTCCTCCGGTAAGACCTCCCTCTCAATGTACTCCCAGTCGATCTCCTCATTATTGGAGATGATGATCCGCCTCGAAGAAACTATGGCTAGTGGCATAGGGGGAAGATTCTCCGAGGATCTCCAGAGATGGGGATGATGGTGGAGTGGAAGTCATGGGTGTTGTTGAAGAACTAAAGCGCTACGAGCAGAAGGCGAGGAAGAAAGCGGAGTGTGGGAGACGACAACAAGTCCCGTCTATTTATAGCTCTGGGAATGGGTCACACTGTAGCAACGGCTCCATCAAGATCCGCTTTGGTCCCAATCCACGAGGCGTCTGTTGCACTTCCACACAAATACGAAAACCATAGAGACGCTAAGTTATGACATTGATTGAATGACGCACCACGTGAAAGCCGAAGGGCACGAAGGTTGCAATAGTATCCAACCATTGGAATGGAGTTATATTAGAGCCTACTTCGACCGTTCAGATGTCAAAAAAAATATATTGGGCCTTACCCATATGCTCGGGGGCTCATGCGCTTGGGTGTATGGTCGGGCGCTACTGTTTTTTATGCTCATCCTCCTCCTTTCTCGATACGGTCATCCACCAGGGAGTCGGGAGCTACACCATGCATTTTCGACACATATGCTCTATCTTTTACTCGATGCCTTCATCGAGCAAAAGGTCGGGAGCTACATCGCTCGATCTTTTCTTTACCTGGCTCCACTCTCGGGTCGATAAACCTATCGAAAAAGGGGTTGGGAGTCACAACAGGTATCTTTGATGCTGATGCTTCACCTTTTGCTCGATCCAGTTATCGGGTAGGGAGTTAGGGGATACATCACGACTTTGTGCTTACATCAATCTACTCGAGTAAGGAGTTGCGGGCTATAGGTAACTCTCTACCTTTCTCTATTTTACGGTCGATCTCGCTATCGGCGGCGTTGTAGGTGCAATTTTCTTTATTTCTTTTACATGCGATTTTTTTCACGCATTTACTCGATCACATACATAGCATGTCAGCGAACAAAACCAAAGGGTGGCCATGCCTGAACCCGACGACAAGAAATTCTATCCTGTGCGCATATGAGCACTAGATTGTCAAACATCTAAAGCTTAGCGGACTGCGGGAGATGAGGCCCCTAGTCGATTCTACATGCGCTACTCAGCAAGTTCATGTTCGCTACAAAGTGTTAAGCCGGGTAGTCGATGAAGACTTGCAAAAATCATGTAGTTTCACTCCAACTTATATAGCATTTACATTATATACGGCCTCTTCGAGTATACGCTCGGGGGCTAAGCCATTTAATGAAAGTTTTTCTAGCCCATTGTGCAGATACGATCAAGGATGCGCGTGGCTACGAAACAACTTATCAAGGGTATATGAGTGCTAAGATTGGATTTTGCATCTACTTGTGCTACTCTATTTCATCGACAAGGAAATAGCAGGCAAAGCATGAAAGAGAAGCAAATTGATTAGCATAATCACAAAAGACCGCAGTAGCAACAAAGGTTGAAATATTACATCGGCGTTCAAGTCAAAGGACTCTAGCTAGTGTCATCACCATCGTCGATAAGAGACAGCTCCAACTGGGCCACGAACCTCTCAGCAAGGTCTCCAAAGGACTCGATGTAGTCGACAGCCTCGCTCGCCTCACATGTGAATCCTTCGTCCAATATCGAGAGGTCCAGGCTAGGATGATGGCTCTTCACGAGGCCGAGCATGAGGTCATGTGCTCGAGCGTCTCCGACTGCAGAGTGGCAAGTACCGCATCCACTGTAGCCTTTTCGACCTCGACCACCTTCTTGCTCGTTTCCGTCTTGTCTCGATTGACCTTGTCCTTGAGCCACGCTGCATCAGCAGCAGCTTTCTTAGCCTTTAGCTTCTCTACCTCCGCTCTCAGCTTCTTCGCCTCTCCCTTATGTTTCTCTCTGTCTCTGCCTTCAGTTTTTCGCCTCTCCTTTCTGCTTCTCAGCCTCAGCTTTGGCAGTTTTCAAATCGGTCCTGAGTGCCTCTAGCTCGGCATCTTTCATCTTGACTATTTGCTGATTGGTAGCCAAGAGCCACTCCAATTGTTGATGGCTTGCTCGCAGAAAGCTTCAGCTTCGAGCAAGGTATCTGCAGCGCGCTACGAAAAGAAGCCAAGAAGCGTCAAAGCAAGAGCAAAGAATGGGGTAGAGCACAGAGTAGAGTTGTTCGTGGTCACATACTCGAATCCGGGACTTCATGACGGACCAGTACTTCGGAGGCGCATGCGAAGCCAGAGGAGGTGGAGCTGTTGTTGTAGTAGGAGCAGCGACGGTGGCGACCGCACTAAGAGACAACAAGGCAGCCACAATGATGTCATCGACAGTGACGGGTGATCCTTTCCTGTAGGATATTCTCTACCTGACATCTCCGAAAAAAGAAGAAAGAATCATGAAGAAGCAGAGGTGACTTACTTCGTCAGACCAAACTTCACCTCACATTCTTCTTCTACACAGTGGTTTTCGCCATGACTGGTCTGGTCCCGGCAGTTGGCTTCTCGATCAGTGTAGCTGGTGGAGAAGGAAATGCCGGTGAGTCAGCAGCCAACGATGAAACCTGCGAACAAGTGGTAACTATGAACAAAATGTTTGTCAAAAATGAACTCGACAAGCATTACCCGATAGTGGTGTCACCTGCTCAATCGCCCTGGTTGATGGAGAGCCCGCTCGAGGAGGTTTCTGTTGGGGAGCTACCGACTTCAGCACATCGGTCCCCCAGGTGTACCGCTGGTCGTCCAGAATCTGTTGGATCACATTAGAAGGAACCTCATAACATCCAAGCGAGCGATTGAAGATCACCTGGTTGGCTGATCTCGATGATGAGGTACGAGGACGTTTGGTCGGTCGACAAGGCACTAGAGAAATAGACCTCCTCGCTCAAGGGGACTCAGCCACCTCTCGCTCCAGAGCCACTTCACCATCGCTTGGGATGGTGGTAAGCGCCGGATCGTTCAAGGGAGGGACGATGTTGGCGGGGACAAAGCTCGATGCTTGACTATCGTCTTGGGTCAACTCGTCGTCCTTCAGGCCGATGGCTCCCGTGATCGCCCCACCATCATCGTCGAACTTGGCTTCCTGAGGTGATACTGGGTTAAGGTGGATGGCAGATGCACGAACGATGCATTACAAAACACGACACAGTACTCACATCTAGTCGAGGATTGGTGAGAGAGTATGCCTCGATGCCGCAAGCGTCAGGTTCTGAGCCCTAGAACATTTTGCTCAGCCTGGAGGAGAAGTCCGAGTCTAACAAATCTGGCAAGCTGCAAGTCAGTTCATCACTCATCGGCTAAAGCAAAAAGAACAACAGTATTACAAGTGCTTACTTCCAGGATTGTCCCTGGTGGCAACATCGACTCTGGAGTAGTCCCAAGCCAAGTGATCCCGGCACTT
This sequence comes from Otatea glauca, assembly GCA_036346275.1. Lineage (NCBI taxonomy): Eukaryota > Viridiplantae > Streptophyta > Magnoliopsida > Poales > Poaceae > Otatea > Otatea glauca. Next base: position 21,265,916 of record CM070719.1, on the reverse strand, counting down.
CTGCGGACTTGACCGGCGCATGATAAAATCTCTGGATACATGCCACCCAGTCAACCCGATCTTCCTCAACTCACCGATCTTCGTGATGTAATTAGCATTGCGGGCGGTCGAAGGAGCATCTTTCATCCAGAGGTCAATCGAATTGGGGAAGAGTGGTCGATAAGCTAGAGGGCAATTCACGGTGTCTAAAATGGTGATGTAAAACCACTGCTTCTTCTAATCCGACTGCCAGGAAGAGGTTATGGGGATAGGAATATATGTGCTTGATGCTCCTCTACTGGCACCCCCAACAACATCATTCTTTATCTCTCTCTTTAGACTATAGAAGTGGCCGAATAGATTGAGGCTGGGCTGGATACCCAGCTAGGCCTCACAGAGATGGACAAACACACTGAACATGGTAATGGAATTGGGGCTTAGGTGGAAGAGTTGGATCTTGTAGAAGTCAAGAACCGAGAAGGGGGAAAATTAAGTCCTTGACGGAAGAAGGCCTCGAATACAATGGTCTCATCCTCATTTTTAGTGGTGGGATACGGCTCACTTTATGACGACCTCCAATGGAAGAACTCCTGAGGAGGAACGAAGCCATCCTTCGCCAATTCGGCAAGGCGCTCTCTGTCATCGATGATTTCACCTTTAGGAGGGTCATGTCCTCGAAGATCGCTTCGCCGCTAGGTGAAGCAGATGTGGCTGTCTCAGGATTCTTCTTCAGCGATGGGTGAACTCCGCCGCTGGCTGAAGGGCTAGACGCCACTAAGGAATTTGGGGGATGGATTCTTTGAAGGTGGTAGCGCAAGGGTTTAAGGAGCGCGACGGAAGGCTTCAAAAATAAGACTGGAGGCAAAAAGGAGGGGAATGGCTACTGTTCTAAACCTGGGGATTTATAAGCTAAAAACCTTTTTAGGCGAACGGTTCACTCCCCACAACGCGACGCTTCAATCAGCGCGAAAAGCTGAATGATGGTACTGCACCAATCTAGACATTGTAGACGAGAGTAATAAATGCTCAACTACCCAATGTTTAGATTTTCTGGATTTTTTTTCTAACTCTGCTTAGAGTTGAGTTGATAAGTCAACATCGAGTAACTTGTGGCTAACCTAAGGACTCGAGTTGGGCTGATGGCAGGGCGCTCGACCCGGCAACATCTTTACTCGATACTTGGTGATTCCCAATCTACTCGAATCAATTCGACCGCAAGCCAGCGGGGTATTACTCGACCAAGTAAGAACTTGGCAGTAGTCGACCCAGCGCTTGAGCGGACGCTCTGCTGGGCAAAGTTCGGGGGCTACTATCGAATATCTAAATATGTGATATGCGTACATGCAGGATACGCAAAGGATATGTCCTAACGACATATAGGAACTCCGGATATCACGGGCTCGATTCTATGGGATAAGATATACGCGGAGGGGATATTTGCATATTGGGAAGGACTCGATCACTTTTCCATTACGAGGAAACCGACTTGAGTACGCCTAGCATCCAGGGAAGTTTGGATATGCTGCAAAGATCACGCGACGATGGACTCCTTATCGGCTACGATCTGGTATCCCAAACCGACTACAACTCAACCTGAGGCTGTGCTACCCCAACTATATAAGGCCGGGGGTAGGTATCCTCAGGGCAAAGACTTAAAAAACCAGAGAACAGGAGAAGACATTTAAGAGCTTTTAGAAGAGGCAGAGCATCCAGGAGCCGACGAACCACGCTTCGTCAACCTCCAGCCATAGTTTAGCCATTGCCTAGGTCAAATCTTCATTGTAACTAGGACTAGACACCTTGCTCTGTACTTGATACACCAATTTCATACATCATCCGCACAGGAAGTAGGTATTACTCCATTCGAGGGCCTTAACCTGTATACATTGGGTGCCGCTGTCTTCATACTTGACTTTGCTAAATCGAAGGTACACGTAATCATAAATTTATTGTCGAGATCTAACCTTCGACAAGCACAAGTTGATATTATGGGAAGAGAACCACATATGGATGAGCTTTTCATCACGTGAGAACATAATGATTGATTTCTGACATGGTTCAAAGATAAGGCGAAGGACTTCGTGAGTGAGGATGTCAAATGGTTGGCTGATGGACCAAGGTTTAATGTACAGACATGGCAGGGGTACGATATTGATGGCTGCACCTTTTACACTAAAAGTCAAGATGCAAAGAGTATTGTTCAAAACAATGGTGTCAGCATAGATGCTATGTCCGATGATCACTCGAAAAGAGGATTCTCAACCGCAATGAACTACTATAGGATGATCAAAGAAATTTTGGAGCTTGATTACAAAATATACCAAGTTCCATTATTCCGACGTAAGTGGGTGGGACTTCCACATGGAGTGAAGATCAACAAGAGATGGTTTACTCTTGTGGATCTGAATAGACTCGCATACAAAGATGAATCATTTGTCCTTGCGAAGCAAGCAACTCAAGTCTTCTACGTGAGTGATCCGGCCAATCCGAAGTTGCACATCATCCTTCATGGGAAGAGGCAGATTGTTGGAGTTGAAAAAATCGTAGATGAAGAAGAGTACAACCAATTCGATGAAATACCTCCGTTTGCAGATGGGGCATGTCTTAGTGGTGACGACGACACACATGAAACAAATTACATGCGTGTAGATCATCAATAAGGGTTGTATTGTAAATGAAGGAACTATTGTAATGTTTGTTCATTTTATCTGGCCGTTTATTTGGATTAACGGCCGTTACTATTTAGCATGTCTGTTTTATTTGGGTAAAGTTGTAAGATTTCCATGTGACATGGAACATTGTCACATACATGAGATGAATGATAGCTAATTAATTTGCTTTCAATGCCATTTGAGTTGTTCATGCATTCAATTGTCATTCTTTAATTACATTCACATCATGTCATACTTCCCTTTATGTCATCATTTATTGTCATTTCTTTATACCTACCGAGAGCATTTTGCCATATCTTTTGGAAGGATATTCCTTTTGAGGAAATTATTTTTGGGAAAGCTTCTAACTAGTCTAAAGTTTATTTTTGGAAATTTTCAAAAAAACTTCTACTTTATTTTAAAAAGTTTTGACTTCTGTACTCTTTAAGCAAAAATCATGCGTACGAAGTGAAATTTGGCATATCTTTTAACTGCTTACTATTTTCTCAAAATTTCTTTTTGGAAAAGCTATGGAGTATACCAAAGTATGTTTCTTCAAAATTTCAAATAATTTAAACTATGTTTTAAAAAGTTATGGCCTTTTTTCTCTTTGATCATATGTTGAAAATTCAGAGTTCCCTCTTTTTGATCAAATACGTCATCTCAATTGATTCATAAAAGGAACCGATTGTGATGATTGAATCAACACAATCGGTTCCATTTAGGAAACGATTGTGATGAATAGATCACATCACAATCAGTTCCTAAATGGAACCGATTGAGATTGCTTTTTTTTTGCTATCGGTTTGGATTAAAAACTGACTATGATTGAGTTTTTTCGCTGTCGGTTTGGATTGAAAATCGAATGGGATTGCCCCTTTTTGCTGTCGGTTTGGATTGAAAACCGATTTGGATTGCCTTCTTTTTACTGTCGGTTTGGACTAAAAACAGACTGTGATTTCATTCTTTTTTCCGTCAGTTTAGATTAAAAACCGACTAGGATTGAGTTTTTTTGTTGTCGGGTTGGATTAAAAACCGACAGAGATACTCTTCTTACCAGTATTAATACTGGGCCACTTGGTCATTACTCTCCCGCAACCCACAAATTAAATCCCCTGTCATCCTAACCCTAGGTACCCCAATCTCTCGCAGCCCCCATGTGAGGACCCGAATATGCAAATCCGAACCCTCTATGTATACTGCACTAGTCCTAGATCACGCTAGTGCACACAGGCTCAACATAAATGAATACCACAATCATACACAGCGGAAACATTATGAAAGACATCATATATTAAATAATACTCATTGAATGACCTTAAGGTCAACTTACATGACTATGCCTCGCAAGACTGAATAAAAAATTAAACTACAGCGGATTGAAAACGTAGATAAACCCCTCAGTATACCACATGCAACTAACAAGGCTCGCACCCTAAACATTCGTCTCTTCCTGGTACTTCTCCTCCAGCACTGATGTTGACTCCTCAACTGGTGATGTTGTTGTTGGCAAGGGTGAGTACTTAAAGCACTCAACAAGTTGTGCACAAAATGCAATTCTATCATAACTATATGCAACGCTTATTCCAAAGGAATGGCTAACATGGCTATTTTGCAGTAAAGCAGTATTCACAAACAAGTACGATAAACAGATTGTAAAGACAGTAGGACAAATAACAGTAGTAAGATATATTTAGCATTTCTCAAGTAACCAAAGGTATCCAATCCTAAGTCAAATTCCAAACCATCCAATGGCAACCCGCCATCCATCCCATGTTTTCATTTAATTAAATCTAACCCCTGACTGTAATTCTCGAGCTTTGCTCGATATCATGCACGGCTATCCGAATAGATTTACACTCTGCAGATGTTATGCACTTTACCCACATGATACAACCAAACACCGCAAAGGCGAGTGATCATAACAAAACCATTACAATGCTTTGTCTTAACCCAGTACTACCTGCTGAGGTTTCAACACTAAGAGTTAAACCCCCACAACAGGGCCCCACTCTTGCACCATGTGAGTTAATTCGTGAATCTGGGACTCACACCACCACTAGCAGTACCAAAGCTAAGACATTGCAAATTAATCAGCTAGGCTGTCCCATACCAAACATGTGGTTGCATGTTTGACTTAGGTCAAAGGCTTGCAAGGTTAAGTCCCTAAAGTGACTAGGGCAAGACTTCTACATTCCCTTTGCCCTTCGGCCCAACTTGGTACACTGTCCCTTGCCACTTGCCCCAATCTAAATGATTACCACCCCAGTTGATTACCAAGCACCACGTGCCATCAACAATTCAACATCATTGCGTGACATCCCTCTCCACTATAACTCAATCTCATTGTGTGACAACACCTGATACACCAATTCATATTCATGTTCCATATTCCATTAGTCAAGATTAAACATTGTTGACTCAAGTACATGTGATGACGTGGCATGTCTAAGCATACTAACACGATCTAACCAACCCATGTTGATTTTAGTATTAACCAACTATTAATGACCAATCTAGGGTGACAAATAAATCATGGCGTACAAATGACAAGGTAGGGTATATATCAATTTGGTAGAATAGCTAAGTCCCAATTTAATTTGAAAAAGTTGTATGCATGAAATAATTATGCAATAAGGTAAAAACAATATAGCAGTTTCATAATCAGGGTTCGATATGATCAAAGCACAACTTGCTTTGGAAAAGGTATTGATCTTGTTCTGGAACTTGCTCTTGGGTTGACGGATCTTCCTCAGATGCGTCACATAACTCAACGCCTATACGAAACGAGAGAGAAACTCAAATAAACACCAAAAAAGAGAGCAAACAAAGTTTAAAAATCAAATAAAATTCACCATTAAATAGGTCTCAATTTTACAAATTTTAAGAAATTTGAATCACCTCAATCAGAGCTCGTATGAGGGAGAACAGGCTCTCGGAAGATTCAAAAATCTAAAAATCAGATAATTAGAAAAATAAAATAATAAATCGAATTATTTTTAATTAGAAAAAGGCTATTATTGCTTCATTATGACGTCAGCATTGCGTCACTATTGATCCAAACCAACCTAATCGCGACATGTGTCCCTTGGTCCATCCGAATCTGGCCTGCTGACGCGTGGGTTTCGCGCTATGGCTGATTCGGCGCCACCGCAACGCTTACGCAACACGCCAAGCAATCGCCTCATCGGCAGAGCAGATGACTTGGTGGCCATGCGTCAACCCAGGGATACAACCGCCTAGGACTCCGGCGCTCGCGTCCCGATGGTCGTCGGTGATGAACGAGAAGCACACCTACAGACTCGCCTCAACACTGCCAATCTCTCGTGCGGGCACTCGAACGATGGAAACGACGCTTCTTCTTCAACGACAGTCGGGTCACACGACGTTCTCCCTCTCCGGCGAGCCTCTGACGGATCTAAAGTACGCACAAGGTGTATTGGATGACGACGAACCCGATGCGAGTGGTCCCGAGCTTCGCGGTGGCTTGACGGCGATGAATTGTTAAAGACAAGATCTCAGCGGTGCACGGTGGAAAGTTTCAATCGCAGACGAACGTCAGCCGCTTCCTCGCAATTGATCGAGGGTTTTTGATGCGGACGAGTTTGCGCAGCCGAGGTGTCTCTTAAATAGTGCTAGGAGTCCACGCTTCGCCCGCTTCCCACACGGTGTCCATGGAGGCCACGGCATGAACTCTGAGTCCAAGTCGAAGAAGACGGCGCTAGGATGCGCCACTTGGCAGAACACAAGGGCTTGATTCGCTTTGACGCGGCCAAATCCGAAACGTCAATGGAATCCAACGGTTACAGTTAGCTGATGGACTGATCCAATACACAAAGACTCCCACCATGCGATTAAGAACCGATGGTAGGCAGGGTTATGGTTTCTGCACCTCAACGTGAAATCTCGGCCAAGCAAACACGATCCAATGGTCGAGCTTATCGTGGCACGTAGCTTAAAGATGACCATCGGATGCTCATCCAACAGCCGGCGGTCAAGGTTCTAGAAACCAGGTCAAGCGGGTTGGCTATCCGCACAGTTAATGAGCTTGGCCCATACTGTTCCGAATGAATTTCCAGGCTTTTTGATTTAAATTTAATTCCAAAAATTCATTTAATTTATTTAGATCAGATAAAATGCTAGGAAAAATCCAAAAAAATTCTCATAAATACTTTGAGACATTTTGAACTCAAATAAAATATTGTTAGCAAAACTTTATTTAAATTTTATCTATAAATAATTAGTTTTCACAAAAGGGCTATATACTTAATTTAAAATAAATTCAAATAAATTCCAAAAAAATCCAATAATTTCAAAAAATCTATAAAATTCTTAAATCACACCATAAATTAAATAATGGGAAAAATTGGGATGTTACACCCCATCGCCCTTGTCGCCCCCTCCCCGCAGCCAGTCGCCGCCAAGCTCCCCCATCACCACTGTGCTCCCCCTCCTCGCAGTCGGTCGCTGCCGAGCTCCCCCTCCCCCATCACCACCGAGCTCCCCCGGTCGCCCTCGTGCTCACCTCCATGACCACTGATGTGTGCCATTAGGAAGCTGTAAAGTACAAGGAAATAATTTAGAATGCAGTGTAACGATCGATTCACATTCAACTGAACATCACCTTAAGTTAACCAGAACATATGATCAAACAGCTTGTTGATAATTGCGCGGATCAACGTGTTTGTAGAAACATAAAAGAAGATGAATGTTTCTTTTGAGATTTGAACCATGACTGAATTCTGAGTTTACAACCCAACAAACACAGCTAACTAGCTATACAAATCAATGTGGCCCTATGCTTTAATAACTAGCTAACTAATGTGGTTGTCTGCCTAATGCATGACGCTTCATCTCGACACAACTATTTATGTTAATTTGAAAAATAAATGTAACAATTGAGCTTACGAAAAGAAGGCAAATTAAGCTGCAGAACGCAGAGACATATATCAAACTACTCCAATATGTTAATTCATCTTGAGGCAAATATGGTTAGTCGACCTACCAATGAATGATTTCACAGGGTGTCTCCCTGGCTGTGTGGGGAATCTATTAAGTCAGCTGCAAATTTTCCTTGCATATGAGAACATGTTAACCGGTGAATTTCCAGCCATGAGTACAAATTTAATTAGTCTCAATTGGCTAGATCTTTCTACAAACCAACTGCATAGTGCAATTCCAGAATCTATCGTGATGGTAGAGAATCTCCAACTGCTTAACCTCGATGGAAATAGCTTCGTGGGCTCCATCCCATCAAATACTGCAATGCTAAAGAATCTAAAAATAGCTTCTTGTATGGTGCGTATGTGCTGAAAGGCCGTACTCCATTTGAGAGGTATCTATTTGGGAATCCCGATGTTTTAGAGGAGTTCACAAGGATAAAAAGTACGCCTGTCGGGACCTGAATATACAAATCCGGACACTCTGTGTATATTGCACTGGTCCAGGATCACGCTAGTGCACACTGGCTCAACATAGATGTTATCACAAGCATACACAGCGGAATATAGGATAAACTCCATTAAATAATAACTGTTGTCTTACATGATTATTGTCTCACAAGATTTAACTAGGAAATAGCAAATATGCGGAAGCAGAAATAAAGTAAACGTAGTAACTCCCCAGTTCACCATAGGCAACTGACGAGGCTCGGACCCTAAGCAATCGCATCATCACGATACTCCTCCATGACTGGCGTAGTCTCTTCCACTTCTGAAGTTGTTGTTGTGGGGTGAGTACATAAAGCACTCAACAAATTGTGCACATCAATGCAAGTCTAATATTCTATATGCATGGCTTATTCAAAGGAATGGCTAACATGGCTATTTTCCAGTAAAGAAGCATTTATAGAAGAGTAGAGTAATTAGATTGAAAAGACAGCAAAACAAATAACAATAATAACTAGATTCAACTTTTCAAGTAAACAAAGTATTCCATCCTAAGTCAAGTTCCAATTTTTCCATGGCAACCTGCCATCCCAACAAGTTTTCAGTTAATAAAAATCTAACCCTTAACTCTAATTCCCGAGCATTGCTCAATACCGCGAGCACGGCTATTCGAACAGATTTTATACTTTGCAGAGGTTATGCAATTTACCCACACGATACAACCAAACACCACAAAGGCGAGTGACCATAACAAAGCCTTTACAATGCACTGCCTAGACCCAGTATTGTTCGCTAAGGTTTCAACACTGAAGGGTTACACAACAACAGGGCCCCCCTCTTGCGCCATGTGAGTCTACCCAATCCTGGAACTCACTATACACTACAGCAGCACCGAAATCTGGACATTAAAAATTACTTGGCTAGGCTGTCCCATTCCAAACGTGTGGTTGCAAGAAAGACTCAAGTCAAAGACTTGCAAGGTTAAGTCCTTAGAGTGATCGAAGCAAGACCTCCACATACCCTCTGCCCATCGGCCCACCTTGGCATGCTCTGCCCTTGCCACTTGCTCCAATCTAAAATGATTACCACCCCACTTGATTCCAAGCACCACGTGCCATCAACAATTCAACATCGTTGCGTGACATCCCTCGTCACTACAACTCAATCTCATTATGTGACAACGCATGACACACCAAGTTCCATAACATGTTTCCATATTCCATTAGTCAAGATTAACTTTCAATATTCCAAGTATGTGATATGTTAACCAACTATAGTAAACCATCGATATTGATTATTAATGTTAACCAACTATAGTAAACCAATCTAGGGTGACAATAGATCATGGCATACAATGATAAGGTAGGGTATAGATCAATTGGTACATTAACTAAGTCCCAATTTAATTGAAAACAATTGTATACGTGAAATAGCATGCAGTAAAGTAAAACAATATAGCGATTTTATAAACATGGGTTCAACATGATCAAAGCACAACTTGCCTTGGAATAGGTTCTGATCTTGCTCTGAACTTGGTTCTTGAAGCGATGAATCCTCCTCCGAAACACCGAGCAACTCAACGTCTACGCGAATCGAGACAAGAATAGCAAATAAACACTAAAATAGAGAGTAAATAGGCTCCAAAAATCAAATAAAATTCACCATTAAATAGATCTTGATTTTACAAACTTTTAAAAATTTGATTCACCCGAATCCGAGTTCAATTGCAAAAGTTATAGCTATTCAAAGTTTAAATAAATTCTGAAAATACTGAAAATAGAAATTCCGAATTTCCAAAATTATTTTTATAAAGAAAAATCGCATTATTGCGATAGCGACACGTGGACCAATCATGGGTCACTACGTCGCCTTGGTCTACAGACCCGGTCCACGGAACCTCCTCTGGTCCACCGTGAACCCGGCGCACGGCGCTTCGATTCCCGCGCTGCCACGTGTCGGCATGCCATTGACCGAACCGAGCGACGCGATCTAACCCACACAAGCGCGATCTAATGGTCATCAATCAAAGCATATGTGGCAAAATCCCGACCGCTTACCTCCGATCTAACGATTGACGTTACGGTGGCGTTCTTTGTTGATCTTTGCAACAAGGCACGATGTCGATGGTCCGATGAAGATCCGACGACTCCCAAGCTTCCCGACGTGGATGGCGGCACGGCGGCGCAACTCCCACCGGACTCGAAGACGATGACCTCGACGAAGGCGCTGCGATGACAGAACGGTGACGAATCTCCACGAATTTGACGAAGCGCGACACGGTGATCTCAGATCTGGAACCCAAACAGCAAATCGCGGCTTGGCGGTGACAGAAAATGAAGAAGACGAGCGGCGGCACTTTCGGAATGTCGGAGAGCTAACGCGCGACAATGACGGCGGCTAGGGCTACGGGTGTGCGCTGGAACAGCGAACCTCGGGGGTCTCCCACGCCTTTTATAGCCTCGATGGCGCCTGCGAAAAGGCAATCCTAAGTCTGTGGTGGCGGCGGTGAATCGATGGCGAACTCGGAAACCCGATTGCGAATACGATCCGATACCTTCTTTCCAAATCCAGCGGTGCGACCTTCCTTTCCTAATCCGACACGGCTCAACCTTCACCGTCCGATCTCCATCCAATGGCTCCTGGCGCTAGGGTTTCGACTCCTCTACAAATCACAGCGCTCGCTGCGATCGACACCGATCACCGCGATGGCGGCTTGATGAAGAGCGTCGCGATGGAGATCCAATGGCCGATAGCCTCGGCCGCGGCGGCCTTGGGCGAGCAGGCCGCACCGCACTAAACTCACCTTCATTTTCCCTTGTTTTCTTTAAAAATAATTCTGAAACTATTTTAATTTGATTTAGGCTGTAAAAATATTAGGAAAAATCCCAAAAATTCTCATAAATACTTTATATTAACTTTTCCTATATTTAATTGATTTTATCAAAAGGCCAATATACTTAATTTGAAATAAATCCAAATAAATTCCAAAAAAAAATTCAGAAAAGTCACAAATGCATAAATAACAATAAAATAATAATAAAGGCAAATTTTGGGATGTTACAAACCTCCCCCCTTAACAGAATCTTGACCCTGAGATTTAGGGCTAACTAAGAAATAGGTTCGGGAATTCTGACTTCAGATCCTCCTCACGCTCCCTGGTTGCTTCATTCTCTGAATGATTTCTCCACTGAACTCTGCAAAAGCGAATAGACTTATTCCTGGTTTTGCGCTCCATTACGTCCAAAATTTTAATTGGATGCTCCTTGTAGGTCAGATCCTCCTTCAGTTCAATTGCATTTAATGGCATCTGCTCTACTAGCACTCGAAGACAGTTCTTAAGCTGTGACACATGGAACACATCATGTACACCTGTCATCGATTGCGGCAATTCCAGTTGATAAGCAACCTCTCCTCGACGATTCAAGATCTTAAACGGTCCAACATATCTTGGAGCAAGCTTTCCCTTGGCGTGAAACCTTTTAACACCTTTCAGAAGGGTAACCCTAAGATACACAAAATCATCTGGCTCAAAACTCAAATCACGACGACAGTTATCCGCGTAGCTCTTATCCCTTGATTGTGTTATCTTCAGCCTCTCTCTGATCATAGCAACTTTGCTCTTGGTTTCCTTGAGAATATCGGTCCAAATACCATACGATCTCTGGTCTCATTCCAATTCAATGGGAGTGCGACACATGCGTCCATATAAAGCCTCAAATGGTGATATCTGTAAGCTTGCTTGATAACTATTATTGTAATTGAATTCTACATATGGCAAACATTTATCCCATGAAGTAGTATAAGCCAATGCACAGGCTCTCAGCATATCCACTAGAATCTGATTAACCCTCTGTCTATCCATCTGTCTGCGGATGATACGCTCCACTAACGTTCAATCGAGTTCCCATAGCTTCATGTAGTTTATCCCAGAACCTTGAGGTAAATTGAGTACCTCTATCAGAAACTATCTTCTTAGGCACACCATGCAAACAAACAATCCTAGCCATGTACAGCTTCGCTAATTGTTCTCCAGAGTAAGTCGTCTTGACTAGAATGAAGTGAGCCACTTTGGTCAGTCGATCCACAATGACCCATATAGAATCATACCCACTTTGAGTTTTCGGCAATCCGGTGATAAAATCCATACTGATTTATTCCCATTTCCATTCAGGAACCTTTAGCGGTTGCAGCAAACCTGCTGGCCTCTGGTGCATTGCCTTAACTCTTTGGCATATGTCACACAGCGCAATGTGCTCGGCCACTTCACGCTTCATTTTGGGCCACGAACCTTTCCCTCAAGTCTGATACATTTAGCACTTCTGGTGAATCCGATTACTTGGAATCATGAGTCTCTTCTAAAATCAACTGCTTAAGCTCTGGTTTTTTGGGTACACAAATTCGTCCTTTGAACCACATGGTACCTTGGTCATCCACAATAAAATCTTTAGCTAATCCTTCCTCCTTCTTAGACTTGATTCGATAAATCTTCTCATCATTCTTTTGTCCTTCCCGAATTTGATCTTCAAGCGTTGGCTTCACCTCTAATGCAGCTAAGAATCCTTCTAGAACCACTTCCAATTTTAGCCTCTGAAGTTCCTTGCACAACACTGACTGTTCTTCTTGTACTGACATATTGCGACACAACTCTTACGACTCAAGGCATCATCCACCACATTTGCTTTTCCCGGATGGTAATGAATTCCCACGTTATAATCCTTGATTAATTCCAACCATTTCTTTTGCCTCATATTGAGATCTGACAGGGTGACAATATATTTCAGACTTTTATGGTCTGTATATATCTCACACCGATTGCCGATTAGATAATGCATACAATTTCAAGGCATGCACTACGATGCCAATTCCAAACCATGCGTAGGATAATTCCCTTCGTGTGGCCTCAATTGCCTCAACGCATATGAAACTAATTTGCCGTTTTGCATCAACACGCATCCAAGACCTTGTCTTGAAGCATCGCAGTATATATCAAAAGTACTCTGGACATCCGGCAAAACCAGCACTGGGGTTGTCGTCAGATGCTTCTTTAATTCCTGAAAACTCTTTCCGCACTCTGGCGTCCATACAAACTTCTTCTCCTTTTTCAACAACTGCGTGAGAGGTCTCGCAATTGTCAAAAATCCCTCTATGAACTAGCGGTAATAACCTGCCATTCCCAGGAAACTATGTACCTGAGTAACAGACTTCGGCTGCTCCCAATGCAAGACTGCCTCCACTTTGCTCGGGTCTACTGCCACTCCTTTCACAGTCATCACATGACCCAGGAATTCCACTTTTTCTTTCCAGAAGTCACACTTCCTAAACTTTGCATATAGCTATTCCTCTTGCGACTTCTAAAGAACTAGCCAAAAATGATTCGCATGCTCTTCTTCTGTCTTGGAATATACCAGTATATCATCTATAAATACCACCACAAACTTGTCCAGATATTCCATAAAAACCTTGTTCATCATATTCATGAAATATGCCGTCACATTAGTCAATTCGACATGACTGTAAACTCATAATGTCCATACCTCGTTGAGAATGCGGTCTTCGGAATATCTTCCGATCGAATCTTCAGTTGGTGATATCCTGACCGAAGATCTATCTTAGAGAAAACTCCAGCTCCTCTCAACTAATCAAATAAATTATCGATTCTTGGCAACGGGTACTTGTTCTTAATCGTCACTTCATTAAGTGCAAGATAATCAATACACATCCTGAGACTTCTGTCCTTTTTCCTGACAAACAAAACTGGCGCTCCCCACGGCGACGAACTTTGTCTTATAAAACCTTTCTCTAACAACTCCTCGATCTGCTTCTTCATCTCTACCAATTCATCAGTAGGCATCCGATAAGGCCTTTTTGCTATCGGTGCTATCCCAGGCACTAACTCAATGACAAATTCAACATCACGGTCTGGTGGCATACCAGGTAAATCTTCGGGAAATACATCTGAATACTCTCTGACTACTGGCACATCTTCTATGCTGGTGACTTTCAAGCTATTGACCATTAACTGTCCATCACAAACTGCGGTCGCTTGAAATTCCACCTTCTCTCCCTAGGGCTCTCAATTGATACAACTCTTCGCCACAAGCCAAAAGCTGTCCTATGCTTGGACAACGGACCATCCAAGAATAACGTCCAAAGCTTGGGTATCTAAGATGATCGAGTTCGTTAGGAACTCTATCCTATTAATAAGCGACCTAACTCCCAAACACCCAAGGCTAGAATTTGCTTTCGAGATCACGGGGCTTGGACTAACATCACACAATTAAGATTTTTCACCCTCAAACCATTTTCAATTGCAAAAGCTTGAGAAACAAGCGAATGTGAAGCTCCAAAATCAAACAAAACATTGCAGTCACGAGTTTACGAAACTTACCCGATCGACGTCAATGCTTCACGAGCTCCATCTGATAATGTGGTTGACCCTACCTCTTACGGTACCTTGAGGCGTCACTCCTGCTCATCCGACTCACGGTTTGCTCGACATAGGTGCCTTGGTAGGTGTCATTCCAAGATTGAAAGCGGCATTGGTTCCCTCGGCGGTGTCGATAACTCTATCACGATGACCGTGGCGCGGTGTTCTTTGTCTTGCTAGCGGCTTGCGGTTGAAACCTAGCAAACTATTGTGATGTCATTCTCAAGCGTAGATGGTTAGGGCGTCCACCACGATTACTCATCAAGCGCTTACGATTCTCTCCCGATTATTTACACTTGTCCTCGGGATCAAAGCTTTATTAACCAACTCTTGGAAGTCCGGGAAGTTGTGGGTGTCGGCCCAACTTGCGATCTGAGTTTAGCCCTTTCATAAAGCGGGATTGCCTGGCTTTATCCGTCGCTACGTCTTCAGGGGCATAGCGAGCTAGCTGAGTGAACTTATTCAAATAGTCAGCCAATGATTGGCCTCCTTTCTTTAGAGCCCTGAATTCTTCCTTCTTCAGGTTCATCATTCCCTCAGGTTCATGATATTGGAGGAAAGCTATTGCAAATTCTTCCCAGATGATCTCCATTGGTGCCTCATGAGCAGCACAGTAGTTCTCCCACCATTCTGCGGTAGTGCCTTCTAGCTAATGGGATGCATAAAGAACTTTTTATACCCTTTGCATTGAGTGATGTGCGCTTCACAGTCGATAGTCCTTAGCCAATCATCGGCTTCAAGGGTTAACATTTCCGAAAAGGTTGGCGGTCGAGTCATCATAAAATCGATAACTTGGAGTAAGGGCGGGGTGCACCATTATGGTTCTAAATGCGAGGTTGTTGTTGGTTGCGACCATGTTAGTCATTTCTTTGCATCTGTTTGCATGATGGTCTGCATCGGCTGCGTGCCTGCAAGAAAAGCTCCCAAATTATGCATGTCCCTTGTGGCGCGGTTGTGGTGGTACTCCATCATTGGGATTGCCACTATGGCGAAGACCACTTCTGAAGCACCGTTGTTGCCACGAGTGTTCACCATCGCTAATTGCTTCTTGGGTTAGGAAGGTAGATGTAGCATAGATAAAATGCAAGAATTTCTAAGGTGGGGAAAGCTGGTTAAATCCGGACTTAAACAACTTTATTAATACTTCGTATGGTTGCTTACAAAAGCCTAAGAGCTATGCAACACATCTTTGCACACTCGACAAACAAAGAACCAAACTAAACACACAACCTTAATGGTATTAATATGGTAAAGACTATCTTAAAGACGCGACTCAACACTCGAGTCTCAACTCAAACTAAGACTCTCACTCATCCAGCCACACTGGTGAGGTTGACCAGTGCATACACGGTGGATGGGCGGCATGTGAGCAAACCTATTACGATGACCCTTGGTGGCTTCTTTGCAACAACGTGCACCTCATGCTCCTCTGGCTCCATCTCTCGCTCTTACGGATCCTCCATATCTTCTTGACTCCTCAAGCGGCTCTTGAGCGTCCACGAACTTCGGTCTTGGCTTCTGCAAGGCCTCCTCTAGCTCCCTGATCACCCTAGCGGCTGCTGCACGGGTCTCTCGAAGATCCTGCTCTGTCAGTCTCAGTGCCTCGCACACTATTTCCAGCTCCCGAGTAGTGTCCCTCATGTGCTCCTCTGGGTGATAGCGAACTCACCAAGGTGTCTGCAGTAGCACTCCTCCTCCACGATCTGCGGCGTCGGGATGCTCGCCTGGTGGGTGAAGCTGAACATCGTGTCGCAAAGCTCGTCGGCGTGGTCGTGGCAAACACGACGAAGTCGCGAGTCGGCGACCTCTGGATCCCAACCTCGAATGAGAACCACCTCACGGTGATGTGGACCAGCCTGTTGGCTTCCTCGTTCTCCCGTGCGTAGATGATCGGCTCATAAATGCACCCTCGCTACACCCGTTGGTGACCGGTGCCACGCGGTAAAGTGGGCGAGAAAGCGTCCAAGCTCTAAAGAACTCTCCACAATTCCATGGCATAGCCACACTCTCTCTCTCCAAAGTGCGGAAGATCGGCATCTATTCAAAATAAACTTTGCATAAGTCCTCCACATGAACCGGCAATGAGAAAGCGATAATTTCAGCAAAGGTGAGAATAGAAGAGCAGGATGAGTCCAAAGTTTCTTATTAGTCAAATTTATCTTTTTCTTTAGAAAATAATTTTGGACACTCCTAAAAGATAACCAACTACCTAGGGCCAAGACCTACAGTCAGCATGGCTCTGATACAACCTCTGTCGGGACCCGAATATACAAATCCAGACCCTCTATGTATATTACACTAGTGCAGGATCACGCTAGTGAACACAGGCTCAACATAGATCTTATCACAACCATACACAGCGGAACATAGGATAAACTTCATTAAATAATAACTATTGTCTTACATGATTATTGTCTCGCAAGACTTTACTAGGAAATAGCAAATATGCGGCGGCGGAAATAAAGTAAACATAGTAGCTCCCCAGTTCATCACAGGCAACTGACGAGGCTTGGACCTTAAGCAATCGCATTATCACGATACTCCTCCATGACTGACGTAGTCTCTTCCTCTTCTGAAGTTGTTGTTGTGGGGTGAGTATATAAAGCACTCAACAAGTTTTGCCGAGAAAAGCAAGTCTAATATTCTATATGCATGGCTTATTCCAAGGAATGGCTAACATGGCTATTTTCTAGTAAGCGACATTTATAGAAGAGTAGAGTAATTAAATTGAAAAGAAAGTAAAACAAATAACAATAATAACTAGATTCAACTTTTCAAGTAAACAAGGTATTCCATCCTAAGTCAAGTTCCAATTTTTCCATGGCAACTGTCATCCCAACAAGTTTTGATTAATAAAGCCTAACCCTTAGCGTAATTCTGAGCATTGCTCAATACATGAGCACGGCTATTGAACAGATTTTACACACTGCACGGGTTATGCAATTTACCCACGATGCAACCAAACACCACAAAGCGAGTGGCCGTAACAAAGCCTTTACAATGCTCGACCTAGACCCGATCTTTGTTCGCTAAGGTTTCAACACTGAAGGGTTACACCACAACAGAGCCCCCCTCTTGCGCCATGTGAGTCTACCCAATCCTGAAACTCACTATACACCACAGCAGCACCGAAATCTAGACATTACAAATTAGTTGGCTAGGTTGTCCCATTCCAGACTTGTGGTTGCACGAAAGACTCAAGTCAAAGGCTTGCAAGGTTAAGTCCCTAGAGTGATCGAAGCAAGACCTCCACATATCCTCTGCCCATCGGCCCACCTTGGCATGCTCTCCCCTTGCCACTTGCTCCAATCTAAAAGGATTAGCACCCCAGTTGATTACCAAGCACCACGTGCCATCAACAATTCAACATCATTGCGTGACATCCCTCGTCACTACAACTCAATCTCATTATGTGACAACTCATGACACACCAAGTCCCACAACATGGTTCCATATTCCATTAGTCAAGATTAACTTTTAATATTCCAAGTATGTGATATGTACGTGGCATGGCTAAGCAACTAATACGATCTAACCATCCATGTTGATTATTAATGTTAACTAACTATAGTGAACCAATCTAGGGTGACAATAGATCATGGCATACAATGACAAGGTAGGGTATAGATCAATTGGTACATTAACTAAGTCCCAATTTAATTGAAAACAATTGTATACGTGAAATAGCATCTTTGTAAAGTAAAACAATATAGCGATTTTATAAACATGGGTTCAACATGATCAAAGCACAACTTGCCTTGGAATAGGTTCGATCTTTCTACGAACTTGGGTCTTGAAGCAATAGATAGTCCTCCGGAACACGAGCAACTCAATGTCTCAGTGAATCGAGACAAGAATAGCAAATAAACACCAAACCAGAGAGAAACAAACTCCAAAAATCAAATACAATCCAACATTAAATATATCTTCATTTTAAAATTGTTTAGAAGTTTGAATCACCCAAATCCGAGTTCAATTGCAAAATTTATAGCTATAGAAAGTTTAAATAAATTACGAAAATAGAAATTTGAAATTCCCGAATTGTTTTTATAAAAAATCGCATTATTGCGATAGCGACACGTGGTCCAATCACAGGTCACCACTCCGCCTTGGTCTCTGAGACCGGTCCACGGAACCTCCTCGATCCACTTTGTGAACCGGCGCGATGCTTCGGTTCCGCTTTCGCCATGTGTCGGCGCGCCATTGGCGAACCGAGCGACTGATCTGACCCACATAAGCGCGATCTAATGGTCATTAATCAAAGCATAAGTGGCGAAATCCCGAGTGCTTACCTCTGATCTAACGACTAACGTTACCGGTGGCGTTCTTTGTTGATGCTCTGACGTGCGCGATGTCGATGGTTCGATGAAGATCCGAGCGGCTCCGAGCTTCCCGGCGTAGATGGCGGCATGATGGCGCAACTCCCAGCGAAGCGAAGGCGATGACCTCGGCGAAAGCTGCGGCGCGGAATGATGAAGAATCTCCACGAATCGCGAAGCACAACATAGCGATCGAAGTGCGGAACCCAAGCGGCCGTCGTGCAGCGGCGAAAAATGAAGAAGGCGAGCAGCGGCACTTCCGGAACGGTGAGCTAACATGCAACAACGGCGGCTGCTGGCGGCGGTGGGGCTCTGGTGTATTTGGAATAGCGAACCTCAGGGTCTCCACGCCTTTATAGCCTCGACAAGCGCAAGAAAAGGCAACCCTAAGTCTACGGCGGCGGTGGTGAATCGATGATGAACTTCGAAGCTTCGATGCGAGATGACAACCAAGGATCGTCCGATCTCGATGAGCAGTCACGATTACTCTCAGGCGTACGATCCGATCCCTTCTTTCCAAATCCAGCAGCGCGATCTTCCCTTTTCTAATCCGGCGTGGCTCAACTTTCACCGTGCGATCTTGATCCAATGGCTCACAAGTGCTAGGGTTTTCGACTCCCTCGCAAATCACGGCGCTCCCAGCGATCGATGGTCGATCACCAGCGATGGCGCGCTTGATGAAGACCACGCGATGGAGATCAAATGGGCGATAGCCTCGGAAACGCAGCGATGCGGGCGAGCAGGCGCGCCGCGCGAGACTCTGCTGCATACGATGCTAGGCTTGACCTAGTCTTATTCACCAAATTTTTCGGGTTTTCTTTAAAAATAATTACCAAAACTTTTTTAATTTGATTTAAGCTATAAAAATATCAGGAAAAATCCCAAAAAATTCTCATAAATACTTTGAGATATTTAGAACTCAAAAAAAATATTTTTGGCAAAACTTTATATTAACTTTTCCTATATAATTGATTTTATCAAAAGGCCAATATACTTATTTGAAATAAATCCAAATAAATTCCAAAAAAAATTCAATAAATTCATAAAAGTCACAAAATTCATAAATAACAATAAAATAATAATAAAGGAAATTTTTGGATGTTACAACGCTTGAGGCGGATGGTGAGAGAAGAACATCGCTATCAAGAGCGAGAACCATACGCGCACCACCTCGGTTCCACGGCTATGAATGGAAGAAGGCGAGTGGGCACGACTAGCCGAGTAGTCTTGTGAACTCGGGACAATGATGCCTTACTGCCACCTATGTGAGGCGAGCACATGGTAGGTATTAGCAAGGATGAAGAAAACCTCTGACGGTCGACTTGTAATCCAAACCCCACGATCGTGATTGTCTCCACCATCGTAAGACATCTATCTTAGTACATTGCAGTTGACCCTTCTGTTGTATTTTATAACTAATTTGTACTCGCTTCTTGCGAGGAGGTAAGCCAACAGATAGAGTAGGGGATATTTAGAGCCAAGGGTCAAAGGACATCCTATCTTGGTGATCGGAAGCCAACCATAAGGGCAGTGCTTGCCACAAAGGCGGGCTATCTGAAGAGTCCTTCTTCCAAGAGGGCGCTTGCGATGTGAGATCAAGATCATAAGAGGCATGTGCGGAGTGCCTCAAGGACACGTTGAGGTAGGAGCTAAGGGAGGAGATCAAGGAGGAGATGATGACATGTGAGGAGTGCTTGAGGCCAAGATGATGGCGATGATCTCCTAGAGTCGAGTCGGATGGCCTCGCCTCTTGTAGAAAGGCATGTGCCCGCCCTAGTAGTGTGGTTCCAACAATGGTCGGTCTAGTCCCCACCTAAAGGTAATTTTCTTGACTTAAGCGTACAAGAGTAACTCCTATAATGTTTCGATCAAATTGAGCACTTCTTGCGGCGCGCCAAGTGCCGACTCACCATGATTGAAGATGAATTTCCCATTGAGGTTGGCCAGCGGGTTGCATTTCCATGCAAGGAGACCGACCACGGTGTATGGTAAGCCTTTTGGAAAGGGATACATGAGGGTGCAGGTTGACTATGTCCATGAAGACTTCCTATTTCATTTCTTTGGAGTTCCCCAATGAAGATATCACTACTCTCGGTAAAGCACGAATATCGTTCATCAAGTGGCCCACAGTGGTGTCGTACTACTCAAGGTAAAAATCTCCTACATCTTCTTGATCATTATAGTTTCGCAACATGTTACATATGCTTGTGCTTTGTAGGTTCCTATCATACATATGCTTGCTCCTGCTCCTACTCCCACCATCCTGATAAGTCCTATGCAGAGTGAAAAGCTGGTGCGCAAAAAGACCAACACAACAGCAAAAGAACCACAAGAGGCCTTGGAGACTCCTTCTATCAAGAATGCAAAGTTGACAGAGGCCACAAAGCCCCCTCAAATACAAGGAAAGCCCCTTGTCCCGCGCCGAAGACTCATACGTCCAAAAGGAAAGTTGGCGGAGGCCACAGAGCACCCTCAAGATTTTACGGGGTAAGTACATGGAAAGCCCCTTTTGGCTAGCAACGTATTGAATGCTCTAGGCAAGTGGACTCGCTTGCTCTATAAATGGTACATTAACAAGGTGAATGAGGCAAAGCATCATGTCGATTTCAATGTGAGGTATAGAGCGGGTTATTTCCATCGCGAGGAGCATGGACATTCCTAATCAGTTTTGAGGATCTGTTCTGTTTGTACCAACTGATTGCCATCGATATTTCTATTGTACGATCCTGGACGCTGCGAGTATCGCACCATACAACATGAGCCTATGACTTTTATGAGATTTTGTATAATGTTTTTTAACATTCAACACGAGTTGCAGGATAATGAGGTAGTGAGCCGTGATGGGTCAACACCTAGTTGGGTTCATTGACCCCGATCTTGTGTCTGCGACCATGGCTAGGCTTCAATTGGACTTCCTTACCGACTACATCAAGCTGTCATTGTAGGCTGAGGAGAAAAATGACTTCATTCTATTCCCGTACCACAAGGAGTAAGTAGTATTTTACGCTTCAATTACTTGTACGCACTTAAACCGTGTATAAACTTACTTTCTTTCACTACATACTATTTAATAAGCAACCATTGGGTTCTACTCGTGCTCGCTCCAAGTGAAAACAAAGTCTACACTTTTAACTCGCTCAGGAAGAGACCGATGGTCTAAGTGATCAAGCCTGTTTTGCAAAAGTAAGTACATTGCTCTAACCTAACACTTTTTGTATTTAACCCGTTTATTTTTTGACTCAATGGCATCTCTCAATATATGTAGGGTTTCTCATCTTACGTCATTGAAGGAAGGTGACACGATGACAAATGAAGCGGCCATCTAGAGTGGAAGCGCTTCAAGGTACATGTTCTAGCTTAGGATTAATTTTTCGACATCTATTCTTCATCTCTTAATTTCATTTTCTTTGTTCTTAGTGTCATCAATAGAACAACGACGACACAATGCGGCTTTTCGTCATGCATCACATCTTTGGTCGTGGTCGGCGGTGTAGACGTTTTCCTAAGGTATATGTAAATGCATAATAATACAATTAGCCTTTTACATACAAATTTTAAACTTAAATTGATGCACTCATTTCTATTTTGCAGAAGATCGATATCCCCCTCAAGAGCTTACAAAGCAAAGAACTCAACAAACTATGAGACCACTTATGCCAATGATACTAGATAGAAGTTATAGGTGAGGGCGATAGGTTTAGAGACAGACAGAGCTCCTACTAGTCCATATGTAAACAATGTGATATATGTCTTGGTATTAAGCATATATGTTTGTGTTCTATATTGTGAGCAGATGTGATGTATATTGTAAAATGTTTGTGTTCTACATATATTGTGAATGTGATATGCATACTATGTGTAATCTGTGATATATATTGTGAATGTGATGTATATTGAAAAATGTTTGTGTTCTACTATGTAATATGTACTGTTTATGGAGAATGTACAAAAGCCTCAAGCCCTCATCACAATTGGTTATGAGAAAGAACAGATTGTGATGATAATTTATCTGTCGAGCGAGAACCAGCGTGATAGTGCCTCCTCATCACTATCTAATGACTTTTGTATCGCCACCAAAATCATTGTGATGACGAAAAAGAACCGATTGTGATGTACATTCCTGTAGTAGTGAGTGGAGTAACCACATGAAGATGAGGCTACATGGGAACAAGAAGTTCGCCTTAAGAGTGAATTCCCATATTTCTTCCTTAAGCTTGCCAAATCTAGAGGACTAGATTTTGTTTAAGGGGGTTGGTCCATAACATCCCAAATTTCACAAAATTGAAATACAAACTATCCAAGTTGATTTGAGAATTTAATTTGAATTTTATCATTTTCCTAGATTTTATGAATTTTTGGTATTTAAAAAAAATGTTTTATCAAATAACCTAGTTGATATTCTGATTTTCAAGCTTCAAATTCAAAACATCTCAAGTCTAGAAATATTATATTTAAGTCCTAAATAATCCATAAAGACGCTTCAAAAAGTTTCCTGAAATTTTAAATTTGGTTGATGCTTCAAAAAAATCAAATTATGAAAGTTGAATTGAAACTGAATTACTAAAAGCGTTTTCAAGAAAATACTATGACTGCTTATGCTTTGAACATTTTACAAAAACATTAGCACAACTTTAGGATCATCTCCAAAATTTTTCATAAAATTTGAAGCTTGTTTGATATCTTAAAGAATTTCAAAACCCTAGCTACAAAATAACAACCAAAATAAAATCAATTAAAATCTTAAAATGGAAAGCGCTTAGCCCAAAGTTGTGTTCATAATGGTGAAGCATATTCGATCAAATCGCTTTCTGTTCTATTTCCTCTCTCTCCCCTCACTAATGAGTTGGGTTTGCATGTCAGTCGACCCTCGCTCAATGCGTGCCCAGGCACTCGCCCATGCCACGCCGTGCGCACTCTAGCGTGATCACACCCGCCGTAGCCTAGACAATAGCTTGCCACCACATTGAGGCCTTCGCTGGGCACTTGATTCGCCCAAGCAATCCCACATGACCACCTCGCGCCAAGGCCCGGTAAATGCACCACCAATATGCCTTTGCCATCTTGCTGTGCACACCAGAGATGATAAGGATTTCACTACACCCTGCTGCCCCACTGGCTCCGCCACTGCCACTGGCACCTCGCAGGCACCCAAATGTCACTGGAAAATCCTTCATTCTTGCTCTACCATTGTCTTCTTCCTCCTGGCCGAAGAACCCCGCTCACAGTCTCACGCCGAAGTCACCTTCCCCATGACTATATTAGAGCACCATGACCATCTTGACTTTCCCGCTTTACCTACTTCTTTCTCGACCCGAGAGCGACTACATGTGCCGTTGTGTACCACTATTCTCTTGCTGAGAACCTAGAAAGTGAGCGAGCTCAATTGGTTGCATTGGTGAGCCATTCCTCAATTCCTTGGATCAGGAGCTCCTTAGGGCACCATGATCACATTCCCCTTCTCCCCTGCGGTTTGAATTGCCATTAGTGCCACCACCATAGGTGTTGTCTTCTCCGAGCATGGCCAACATCGCCTATGTTCTCCAGTAAGTCTCCGACATTGCCAATCCCGAAATAGAGTCTCTAGACCCCTAGATGTTTCCCTCACTTGCCTAGGGCGATCATATATGTGCTTCTCCCTCTGCTATTCTCCATGGCCGCCGCTCATCTTAGCCACCGGCACACTCCGATCAACCCCGACCACCACTGGAGGTTCCACAGTCCCCTTTGCTCCCCTCTAGCTAACTAGACCACCCACTTAGCCTAATTCATTGCCATTCATCACCGGGAGCCTCACCGAGCAGCGCCTGTTCTAGGTCAGCGGCAGTGAGCCCTATCTGTCGGAGGCACACACGCATGACCATCTCACGACAATCTTATTCCTTTGTGGGTCGGAAATAACCTAATTAACTTGGTTCTAAACATGTGTCATTGACATATGTGCGGCTAAATTAATGATTTAGTTTAAACCTAAAATGGTATTTAAGGTATTGAGTCACTCATATGTGGACTCCCCATGTTAGTTATTTCTTTTCAAAAACAATAAAACTCGACAAGTAGGCCCCACATGTCAGCCACTATAAATTCAAGTTAAAACCTAGAAAATGAGAAATGCACTTGCAGTTCAATTGAAAATACACTTTCTCTGTTAGAAGACATATTTTCCTAAAAATACGTTTCAACCGTCAACCCTTTTCCATTTTAGCTGATTTTCATCCCATTTAAAATTCAAACACTCACAACTTTTGCAAATGACTCCAAATTGAGTGAAACCAGTTTCTATACTTTTCTAAATCATGAATTTTTATTTCAACATAAATATTTGAATTTAATCTCTATTTTAGTTCATTTGGCTCTTACGTTTGCTTTACGGTAAACTACGTTATGCGCCTTGCTATGGGGGCAAATGAGTGCGATATGGATAGATTGTTATGGTTATTTTCTACGATGGTGATGAACTATCGTGGTTATTGTGTGTGTGAATTTTAATTACGATGCCATAGAAAGGTCAAATATCAAAGTTAGGTCTAGGTGATGTGGCTCTTGTCATGATCTCTTGGTCATACACCAAAGAAAGTGTAAAAAAGTGGCAAAAAGTGTTGGTTATGTCGGAGGGTAAAGATGTGTGCCTCTGCAAATTGTAATTTTTTGAAGAGCCATTCTCGCTGTTATGAGACTTGGTGCTTGACTTTACAAATTTAGTTTGCAATCTACTACTTGTTATTATTGACCAAATGTCGCTTTATACAAAAGAACTTGGTAGGATGGCCATTCTTTAACATAGCCTTACTTTATGCTTGTATTCATAGAGTCTATCCTTGGTAAGCCATGCATATTAATTATATATTTGTGATACTCTACAAGTCTTACGATACAAAAGTACTCACACTTGCTTGTTGACATTTAATCGGTGGATGAAGAAGCCACGTTCCCCAGCAGCTCATACTCTCGCATGTTAAGGGAACTATAGTGATGTGCTTTTCTAGGGCTTAATCCTTATCGGTTGACTATGAATATTACAGGCTAAGGTATACCACGGGATCTTATGCTACGCTACTTTTGTTTGGCCTCTAAGGCCTTGTTGTAAGAACCATGTATTACGGACATTTGTATTTTATGAAATGTGTTGTGTATGAATGTGATCACCGGGATGTAAACAACGATACAAAACAACCCTTTCTTGCTGGCCTATCATTGCGGTTCGGCTAGAACCGGCGGTGATAACACTATCCTTGCTAGTTCATAAGCTAGACCGGCACAAATGCTCGATCGAAGAAAAAACGGCAGTGATAGTAACTTATCACTGCTGGTTCTAAAACAAACCGGCATTGATACTATAACCGGCTAGAACCGACAGTGATAATTGAGGAAGTGATAATATTTTTGAAAAGTCATAACTTTTTCATACGGAGTCGGATGGAGACAAAATTTATATGAAAATTGTAGCTCTCGATGAGATCTACAACTTTGTGGTTGACAACTTTTTATTTGAAATCATTTAGATGTCCAAATAATCATTGAAACATTCGGATACGAAAGGATAAAAGGAAAATATATCTTATAGTAGTTGAGAAGTGTATGGGTGATGAGATGGTAAGGTGAGTTGGCGCGTTCTGCGAGTCACGAGTTCGAATCCTAGCCACGCATGCCGTATTTTTCTTGAAAATCGCGTGACATGTGACTTACAGCGCGTGGCGTAGTAAATACAGGGTGGTGTAGGTGCAAATAATTTTTTTATTTTACTGAGTGATTTTTGGATTTGTAGTGGGCGGACTATCATTGCCGGTTCTAGAACCAGCAGTGATAGTCTGTCAGTTCCAATATCCGGCAGTGATGCCAGTTTGGAACCGGTAGTGATCACGGTTTCTGTAGTAGTGAAATGTGTGTATTAGCCACTAATCATGGGACTAGTATAATATACATATGAGGCCCTATGGTATTCCACACCAGAAGGGAAGGTCTCAATATTTGTCAGATTCGGCATCGGTTTCGCCTAGTTGATTTCATATTTGGCATTGGATTAGGAGATCACTATCCAGCGGATCGAATATTACGATTGTATTTTGAATAATTCGGGTAATTCTATTCGGATAATTACGGCACATATTTTAGCAATTTCAATTGGGCCCAAACAAATAGCCCAAGCTAGGCCTCACGGCTCCACCCTCCTACCGCCATCCCGTGTCACCGCCAGCTGAGCACACTACTACAGAACAGTACATCACTATCGTTTTATCTGTATCGGTTCTTAAGTTTTTAAGAAAAAATGATTGTGATAGATAACCCGGAGGGTGTTAGTAATAATCACTATCGGTTACGAGATTATAAGTGATTGTGATGTAGACTAGGCATATCGAATCGGTTCTCAACTAAAAGCGATAGTGATGTGGGCGATCATCGCTATCGGTTCCAAGAAAGAAGCGATAGTGATGATCGCGTACACATCACTATCGGTTCTTTTCATAGAAGCGATAGTAATGTATGTATACATCACTATCGGTTCCAAGAAAAAAGCGATAGTGATGTGCGTGATCATCACTATCGCTTTTATGAAAAGAACCGATAGTGATAACCGTGCACATCACTATCGCTTCTCTAAAAGGAACTGATAAAAAGAACCGATAGTGATGACCGTGCACATCACTATCACTTCTCGAATAGAACCGATAGTGATGTGTGCACTCATCACTATCGCTTCTTTTGTTGGAGCGGATAGTGATGATCATGCACATTACTATCGCTTTTTAGTTGAAGCAGTTGTGATGATTACACTTTGTGTCGGTTTTCTATACAAAACCGATAGTGATATGTAATCATTTGTGTCGGTTTTTCCAGAGAAAACCGAGTATGATGTTTGATTTTCTGTCAGTCTTTACAAAAACCAAGAGTGATGATGTTTTCCTGTGGTTCAAATATGACAATACAAATCCTCGCGAAAAAAGGAAACACAATGTAAGAGATTGGTTTGCGTAAGTTCTTAACCACCAAGCAATCCAAATTCGATAATATAAGCCGAGAAAATGTTTTATATTACACATCACTATCGGTTTCGATATACACATCCACACATGCATTTCTTCATAAGTTCGAGTAGATGATCAAAGCTTGAACAACCTTGGATATTGCGATCGATGTGCCACCAATCAATGAGTTTCATCATTTAGTACTACTACACATATGTTTGGACATTACTTTTTGGTAGCATGTTGTGTCGGTTTTTCATTGTAAACAAATAGGGACACTAATATTTGAGTCCGTTTTTCAGTAAAAAGCGATAGTGTTATTTTCCATTTTGTGTCAATTTTATATCAAACCGTCTGAGATGACTAAATTATTTGTATCGATTCTTGTTAAAAGCAAACACGAGATGAGGATATTATTTATATCGGTTTTTATATGAAACCGATTCAGATGGTGAAATTATTTGTATCAGTTCTTGTTGAAAACCGACACAGATGAGGATATTATTTGTATCGGTTCTTGTTGAAAACCGACACAGATGAGGTATTATTTGTATCGGTTTTGTATGAAACCGATACATATGATGAAATTAGTTATGTCGGTTCTTGTTGGCTGATATAGATGAGGTATTATTTGTATCGGTTTTATATGAAACCGATCTGAGATGATAAAATTATTTATATCGGTTCTTGTTAAAAACCGACACAGATGAGGATATTATTTGTATCGGTTTTATATGAAAACCGACACAAATGAATGTATAGTTGCAATCGGTTTCACTTCAAGGCGCCTCTTATAATTGCCATCGGTTTCACTAGAAAGCGATACAATTAAGTAAGTTATTGCAATCAGTTCACGAACAAGCCCGACACGAGATAGCCCCCACACAAATATAGAGTCCGGTCGGCGAGGTCACTCGATCGACCCCTTCACTAACTTCCTTCACCGCCGCCCCTCCAAGCGCCGTCGTCTCAAGCCACCGCACCGGGTCTCCTCGCCTCCCGCTCCAGCGGCGCCTCCAGCCGCCCTTCTGGTAAGGGTCTCAAGCTAGGTCTCAAACTATTGCCTACAAGCCGCCCCTCAAGCGTTGTCGCCTCAAGCCGCCATGCTGGTTCTCCCTCGCCTCCCGCTCCACAGCACCCCTCAAGCCGCCACTGTGGCGGGTCTCCACCGCTTGGTCGGGACTTGCAGTAAACCCTAACTCATTATGATATTGGTACTTTTCTATTTGGAGATGCTTCTTGTGGTGCGATTTTGATTCTTGTAAGTTTTTGGGTATAAATGTCTGAGAAAAAGCAGAAAAGGTGTGAAAGAGCGGTCTGGCGGCGTTCTTGAGGGAGGGCGGCATGGTGGAGGACATGGGCGGGTACCTCAACTAACTTTGTCCTAAAGTAAGACTCGTGCAGGACATCAAGCCTTCTTGGTGTTGGCGTCAAAAACTTGATGTAGGATTTCTCACAACAACACACGACGAACACACAGTTCGAGCGTGCGGTCGATTTGACACATGTAAACAAGGTAAAAAATATAAAATTCACGAGCCGATCGTAAAGATCAATCGGCTTAGACTCAATCAACTTGAAGCGATCAAGATCAAAGTAACAAGATAAGTCTAATTAGCGATTAAGGCTAATCGGAGGATAAAGGTAGATCAATTACGAAGAAGGCGATGCGCAACAAAATTAGAATAAATCAAACACGGGCGTAATTGATGAAGATCAACAATCGGTGATGCGTAACTTTATTGATCAAAATCGATTACAAGGGCTAAATTACAAGAACTACTCTAGTCGACGCGGAAAAAGTAAGAAAGTAAAGGCGGTTGATTTTATTGAGTTGTCCCTCGCATCTTGCTTGACCCTTCTTTTATACTGTTGGCGATCGTATCCTTTTACAATCGTTTGAAGTCACGATCCGTATCGGCCTTATCTAGGACAATTATTTCCTTAAAGATCTTGCTATTACCAAATATCTTCAAATCTTTCCAATTTGTCTGTAACCACGGGCATCGATTTTATTGCCGATTTTGACTAGACTTGCCAAATTTTGGTAAAACATATGCCCTCCATTTTTAGAGATGACTTGTCATCTGTCAAAAATCGCAATAATCGACTTTTCGATCGGCTTAACTATTGAACTTCACTCAATAAGCTGCTACTTTATTTGCGTAGTAATTCTCGACATGTAAGTAGTGCGTTTTAGCGCCCGTGTCTTTTGAGATTCGTTTCCGCGCTTCAAATTTTTACCTTGCTATAAAATCGGCCCCCTCGATCATTCTTCACGCGCTTTAGCTCTCGTGATCTTTACAATCGGCTTCCTCACCTTGCTTCACGATCCGAGTCAATCGGCTTCATACCTTAACCTCTTGAATCTTCTTAACACCAAGATCATTGAATGGATCCTTCCGGTACTAATCCGATTCCCAGATGATTGATCAGTTTTCCTTGGTCCTCTAGGAAATTTAGACACAGACTACAATTATTAATCAAGAAGTAACTCGCCTTCCATTATCGGCTAGAGGTATAATATTGAGGGCTAGAGTAAGAGTTTTAGGGCTTGGCATTGCACTTAAAGGGTGGAAGAAGCTGGTATAGCCGTGTAGCGACCCAAAAGAGTCTGGGAAAGAATGGGTATAGCCGAGTGCATTCCTTTGTGTTTAGCGATCCGAAGCCAATGAGTCCTTAGTGGCCACGGCTTGTTATTTACAGTCGGATGCCTTTAATGCCTTTATATTCGCGCGGTGCAGTATTAACCTTGTTGGATGTCGCTCAACTTTCTTTACTGAGACGGACCAGGGAACAAGTATCGACCTTTAGCACCAAACCCAAATATAAACTTATTCGGTCCAAAGTTGAAGGCTGGTCCAAGTACATATAAACAATAATAAAGTAAATGGATTAATATCGGATGAAGAGCACGTTGCTTTCCTTAACTTTGTGGCTTGGTGATTTACATTGCGTGAAGCTTCATTAGGGCCAACCAGTGTATCGGACCATTGCGAAGGATTGGTAGAAGGCGTCGGTGGCACTTGGAAAAATGTTTCGGGCGATGTACCAAATGATGCACATTATTAGAAGTCGGATTTACACGGGTTTTGCGATTTTACCGTGGGTAACATGGGTGGTTCCTTATGGTTTATCCAAGTGCATTTGCATTGCTTTTAGCCGAGCCCTTTGGTTTGGAACCTTGCGATGATCTGACCTTCCCAAGAAGACAACCCGGAGCGCCATTCCCCAATATCGAGCAAGCCGATCTTTTGGTGAGCAGTTCATCATGTGCTCTGGAAATGAGATGAAAATCACAATGACCGATTCGAGGAAGTACTGTCTTTCTTCCTTCATCGAGCAATGAAGATTTGAAGCAATGAGACTTCTTTAGTTATAGCTCTGTGGCGATTTTCCTTGGCCTTCATTTTTGCATCTTCAAGTAAGCAGTTCTTCCATGCCCTAGGAAACACTCGACTTGTATAAAATTTTCATTTCTCCTTGCATTCTTCATGCTGGCCTCCATACAAGAAATCGGAGATACCGGCCGTCATCTGAATTCTACCATCGTCAAATGCTTTTACGCAAGGCAACTAGGATTTGGTCAAGTGATCCCAAGTTTTGACTTCTTGATCGGCTCGAGCCAAGAGCGAGTCATAATGCTATATCGGTGAGATCGTCCTTGAAGTAGCCGGATGACACCGCAAGTTCGATCTACGCCACACTTTTTCCTGAACACGGGACAGGCGGGAGGTTATACTACATGGTGGTCGATTATTGCGAGAAGCTCTCTATCGGTCAAAGTCTCTATCGAACATCATCAGCGAATTCTTTACGAATCTTCGGAGCCGGCGTTAGTATCTAACGATTCGGCATTGAGGCCACCGTGCGGATATACTAACACTGCGTAGATGTTTCTAGCGAGTATCGGCTTTTAGAGTTTAAATCTTAGTCTTGTCATCTATGAAATTTGCCTTTAATCTAATTTTGTTTCTTACGTAGAACAAGGCTATTGGAAAGAGGGTGGCTTGGGCCCATGGTGTGACCAACCAAGAAAGCAACAACAATCATTGCCATCACGAGGTTATGCTTACGGGTCTTTGGGCATTGAGCCCATCTGTCGGTTGGAGAAGCGAAACAACCCAATAATTCCCTTTATCGGCTTTCTTTTAATCTTCAACCAATTTTCATCGACCGGTTTATTTATCCGATAAACTCTTGAGAAAGAAGCAAAAATATACCAAAGCTGCTGCCAAGAAGGTACCTAAGCCCAATGAGCGAGGCGGCGAGCTCGCCACATCGCGTCGGCTCTTTGGAGAGGTAAAAAGTCATACCTTTAGTTAAGTATATTATGTCTTTTAATACGTCGGCTTACCCTTTATTTTACTCCCTTTAGCCAGCGCAATCGGCTCAAGTCGCGAAGATCTTAACGATCTTCGAAGATCTGCACCACTCTCTCCCTACGGCCGATTCAACAGCTCCACGCCGATGCGCGAGCTTTACGACCGACAAATCTGTTGGGTTTCTCCTGGCCGATCTCGATGACCGGAGATCATGGCCCGCGATGACTCGACACGAGATCGGAGAATCCTCGAAGTATCAAAGGAGGCATCGGCGTAGTCACCTCTACTCCACGCCACGAAAGAAAAATTGAACAAGCTCTTTGACCTGGTCACGAGACCACAATCGGGATCTTGGCGAACAATCGGCCGATCCGCGATGCCTTATCGGCGATTGAAGGTGATACGCCCCGAGAGGCCATGGAAGCTCTCCTCAGCGTGTGCCATGCGGGCGAGAGGAGATCTGAGGTGGAAGCGGTGAGGCAAGAATAGTGGCGCAAAGCTCAAGAAGCCAAAGAAAACTTTGGGCGAGCTCATGGGTGATGCTAAGGCCAAGAAGCAAAGTTTGATCACGAATCTGGTGATCAAGACTCTGAAGAACTCCTTGGTCAGCTCGAATCGACTTAGAAGTTTCTCATGGAGGAGCTGGCAAAGACGGAGAAGCTAATCATAGAGGGCCAGCAAACACTTGAGAAAACATCATCGGCTATCAAGGATCGGTGGTGAAGGGCCAGAGGATGGCGAGCAGAGGGGGTGAATGGTCGCAAATAAAATTTCCCCCAAAATACTCCAACAAAAACCTCGACAAGATCGCTCAAAGGAAATCGTGAAAAACCTGAAAAACTAGACAACTATGTGTACCCCAAGCTTGCATTGATAAGTACCAATACTGGTTGTCTAGTGTCCAAGATAAAGAGGAATCAATTCAAACTCTTGCTTTTAGAAAGGACATCAATTCAAATCACAAAAGTCACTTTCAGAAAAGCAAAAGCAGAATTTCCAGAACTTTTCCTCAATTTGCACAGGAGGTTGGTGGGTTTCTGCAGCTCACAAAATTTTGAGACTTTTTCTCCCTATGAGCATCAGAGTCGTGAAGAACTCCACCAAATTTATCCTCAAAAGCCTTATATAAAAACAGGAAAAATCTAAGAACACAGTCTGGTCAAGAACTTCGATCAGAAAGTTTGGGGCTCGGTTTTCACCTCATGGCGCCCAAGCGGTGCAACAAGAGAACTCAAAATTTTTCTGCAAGTGGATGTCGAGTCCCACCTCCTCCAACAAAAATCACTTGAAAAATATTTATGTAGATTTTTATAGAAATCAAACACTGACTGCTGCGTGAAGAACAAGTTACGAACAAAGTTAGAACTTGAAAGAAAATATGTTCTCTACTCAATCCAAGAGTGCAAAGAGATGTAAAACCATATGAACACACTCAAAACATCCAAGATCAGCAGAATTTAGAAGGAGGAGACAAATCCAAATTACATGAAAGTAAATTGCGAGAATGTAATTGCGGGAAAGTAAATGCTGAATTTAAATTGCGTAAAGTAAAGACATAATGTAAATCATAAAATAAATTCAGAGGTGGATGGATAAAACTTTCATTTCTGGAAGGAGAGGTTACAAAGCCTCACTTTCTTGTGGGCAAAGCTCAAAGGAGCATTCACAAACCTCAAAACCTTCAAGGGAAGGAGGCTACCCTCCGCCCTTATTTATACTACTCTTGGGCCACCTACCACCCTTGGATGAGTCCCTCAACCTAGAGCACTCATCTAAGGGCTAGGATTAACCCACACACACAGCCATGCAAGAGGCTAACCCAAAACCCACACACATAGGGTTTTCTTGCAGTTTTCAAAGCATACTACCTAGACCGCTAACCTATCAACTAGACCTCAATCAAGCCCTCATTGATCCACGCGGCATCTAGCTAGCATCAACTCCTTTCCTTGTCTTCTTGACTTGCCCGGACTCCATCTCCGATCATCTTTGGCGATCTCCCAGCCGTCTGGACCTCAGGCGCTCCTCGCCTAGTCCGGTCATCCTTCGCCTCACCATGACCTAGCAGTCGTCACTGCAACCATCAAAGACAAGGAAACACATCACATAGCAATGCCCACAATGATATGCAATAAACCCATCCAACTCATCACTCTGGTGCCCATACGGCGGTACTACCACTCTGACAGAGACAACTCAAATTGCTTCATTTTGAAAATCAATCCAAATCAAACTTAAACTTGAGCACACCTTGCTCAAATAAAGTCAAATACTCATCACAAACATGGATGGACCTCCACATGGTCCTTGGTGGGACTTGCTAAGACCGTGGTGGCGTAAAAAACAAATGACCAAAGTGGTGCGGTGCGAGGAGCGCAAAAGAAGGCGATCGCAACATTGATGAAGTTCAATGTGTGATTGCAAAGCTCTTGGTCTTATTGTCGACTTTAAGCGCCACTCTCCAAATTCGAGCATTTAAAATTAAATCATGAAATGTAAAACTTACGCTTGGTTGTTTTGAAAACACTTATACGCACTTTTGTAACTTTTATAATCAATTTGTTATTAGATTTTAACCTTGCTTGCTAGTAATTGTATCTTGAGTGCGCAATCCTTTGGTAGATTAACGACATCGTGTTAATCTTGGCCTTTTGAGCGTGATCCTTAGTCGGCTAGGATCCAACCCAAGCGCTAGGATAGTACTTCTTTAAATATTTCCGTTAATAGCTTTAGGCAAAACATATCCTTCAATGTCTCTATTAAATGCAATTTCCACCGACTAGCCGATTAACTTTGTATGGTCTTTCCCACGTAGGTGACTATTTTTGAATCGGTTATCCTTGAACCAACGAGGCAATATCGTTTTCCATACTAAATCGGCTTGATCGAAAGACTTAGGCATGACCTTTTATTATGCGCCCTCGCAACCACGATTTTATTCTTCTTAAGCCGATCAGCGTGGACAAGCGTAATTACGCCAACTCATCCAAGTTGTCGATCATCAAATTGTTATAATCTGAGCGACAAACCATTACATGCGGCTACTCGTATGGATTCAATGTTGATCTCCACGGGTAGAACGACTTCACGACCATACACCAAGTGGTAAGGTGAAAGTTTAGTTGCTCGTGACAAGCTAGCGATACGCCCAAGCGACTCGATAGAGTCGAGTGCAAATTCCTTGGTTTTCATCGATCTTTCTTTTGATCAAATTAATTAGCGTTTTGTTGGATGACTCGGCGTCCGTTGCTTTGGCGTAGTATGGGGATGAATTCATCGGTTTAATCCCTAGATTTGTCGCGTAACTCACGAAACTCATTAGACATGAACACGTCCCTTGATCGGTTGTAATTGTTTGCGGTATTCCAAACCGATGGACAATGTGCTCATTGACAAAACCGATGGCCGACGACGGTCACTTTCTTGAGTGGTATAGTTTCAACCCATTTAGAGAAATAATCGATTGCGACCAAAATAAACTTATGGCCTTTACTTGAAGAGGATATATTTGGCGATTACATCTATTCCCCAACCTCGAAAGGCCATGGCTTGATAATTTGGTGCAAAGTCGATCTTTGGTGCTAATTGTATATTGCCAAATTTCGACAAGTCAGCAACCTTTATAATATTTAAAACAATCCTCTAGCATTATTGGCCAAAAAATAACCTGTTCGTCTAAGGATCCATTTCATCTTATGAGCCAAATGGTGAGATCCACAAATACCTTCATGTACTTCACCCATTGCTACCAGCGCTTCTTGGCTCCAAGACACCTCAACGACAAGCCTTCCATCGTCAGATAATACAATGTCTCGTCCATAACAATATACTTTAAAGCTTGTTGCCTAATCTTGCGTTCCGTCGGCTTGGATGGATCAATCGGCTAATTCTTTATTTGTGTTCTCAATCCACGACATCTCGCACATGCGACTTTATACACTAGCTCGATTACGATATCGGCCAAAGTCTTTGTATCACGATGCTGTTGAGCGAGGGCATTAGCTTTATCGTTCAACTCTCGAGGACATGACCAATAGAAAATGATGTAAATGAGCGATGATCTCGAAGCATTGTTCTAAATATTTCAACAATACCGTCTCGACATTGGTATT
Organism: Otatea glauca; assembly: GCA_036346275.1. Taxonomy (NCBI): domain Eukaryota; kingdom Viridiplantae; phylum Streptophyta; class Magnoliopsida; order Poales; family Poaceae; genus Otatea; species Otatea glauca. The sequence continues at coordinate 21,229,756 of CM070719.1, read as the reverse complement.
CTCCTTTTATCTGTTTGCACAATTAACATATAATCCCGTATGCCTCAAGCACTTTTCGCTCGATATTTTCTAATAATTGTAAACACTTGAGCAACGCTTCATACTCTGCTGATTATTTGAGCATCGGTTGTTTACAGAAACATAAATTCAAAGTTATGCCCTTTGGGTGATATAAGCACTATCTCGATTCCATCGCCTTCTCTGCGTCTGACGAGTCAAAGAACAATTGCCAGGAGCTACATATACCAAGTCTGCGGCGGTGTCATGTCTGATATAAAATCGGCGAACTTGTCCCTTAAGCGCTTTAGCCGATTCATAAATCAGTCGAACTCTATCAAGGCATAAGCCCATTTGCCAAGTCGACCTCGTAATATCGGAGTGATAACATATATTTTATAACATCGGTTTACATATTACTTTACAAGCCGATGCTAAAATATAATGTCTTAGCTTTGTACAAGAGAAATATAAAGACAAGCATAATTTCTCGATGAAAATTTTTGGCAACCGACATCAAGAAGGTGTCGGCAAATAAAAATAACCCTTTCTTTTTCGTCAATTTCTTGTGCTAAAGCAGGACCGATAGTCTCGTCCTCGGCCGATATATATAACTTTGAAGGAATCCCTTTTTGGCGCTGACCAAAGCGGAGGATTGGCTAAATAGTCTTTAACGTCGTCGAAAGCCTTTTCTTGATCGGTACCACATACTGAATTCTTGATTATCCTTTAATTTCAAAAGTGGGGTAAAAGCATGGATCCGACGGAGAGATTGAGATAAACCTTGAGATAGTTAATTGTGCGATCAACCACGTAATTCGTTTTTGCATGTTGGCGGCATTGTGTTGACTATGGATTTAACTCTTGCTTGATTGACTTCAATACCTCTTTCATGTACCATAAAGCCTAAAATTGCCCGGTAGACACACCAAGCGCACATTTGAAAGGATTCATCTTCAAGCCATGTGATCTTATGTTACGGAAAACCTTTTCTAAATCGGCCAAATCTTTGCAAATCATTTGCCGATTTCACTCTTTATCGTCGATGTATATTTCAATGATGTGACGAATTAAGTCATGAAAAATCATATTCATGGCTCGTTGATATGTTGCCCGGTGTTTTTAAGCCAAAAGTCATAACCGTCCACTTGAATAAACCTATAGCACCGGGACATCTAAAAGCCGTTTTGGTATATAAACACGCCATGAATATCGATTGTATCCGGCATTCCGTCTAGAAAACTTATGATCTTATTCACGATGCGGCATCGATAAGCATATCGCTATTGGCATCAGTATTCATCTTTTGGTGTCGCTTTGTTTAAATCTCTAAAGTCGACACAAACTCGAAGTTTTCCGTTTTTCTTCATATTTGGAACAATGTTGAAAACCCATTCGCATATCGGCAAGGCCTTATAAATTTAGCCTCCAAAAATTGCTCTATTTCTTCTTTTATAATTTTATACAGGGCGGATTAAAACACCTAAGTCTTGTTTAAGCAGTAGATAACCTTGCTTAATGGGTAGCGATGTTCTACCAATTGTCGGCTTAAACCGGGCATTCGTGATACTCCCAAGCAAAACAATCTTTATATTCTCGAAGAATATTGATTAACTTTTCTTTGTATTTTACACCTAACTTCGCACTAATATAAGTTGGTCTTTTTCTATCGCCACTACCTATATCAACTTCTTCAAGCAAATCGGTGGACGTGAAGCCTTGACCCAACTTTTCAATCTCTTGGAAGTCTTCTATAGCCTCATAGCTATCCGTCGTTTGCGATAGCTTTGCATTTTGTCTTGTAATGCCTTCTTTGTTTCTTTTGTCCCCATCGGCGCAACTATTCATTTGCTCGATCAAGCGTGCACAGCTTGACTGATCGGCACCGATCTGTTTTGCTCATGCGGTGAAATCGCGATCTTCTAGTGTTTTCCCGATATGCATTCGGCTTCCTCATGTTGCCAGTCGCATCAAAAGCGGCCATGGCAATATGAGCGATGTGTCGGCGTGACAACTTCAACTTCTTCTCCGTTCCACTGGACAAGCGCTTGATGCATAGTCGATGGGATGCAGCAGTTGGCGTGAATCCAATCTCTTTCAAGCAGAGAACGCTGTAATTTCCTTTGGCGTCAATAACAAAAAATGCGGTCGGCAAAGTCTTCTGCAAGCGATCGGTTCTGTAACCATGGCGCCTTTGGCTTCAAGGATCGTCATCATGAAGTCGTTTAAAACCATGTTAGTTTTAATCAAGCCTTCATCGGACTTACCCGATTTCTTGCAAGTCGTATAGGGCATCAAGTTTCTTTGTGGCTCCCCCGTCTACCGAGCATCCTTGATATCGACTTTCCATTTATATACCCTTTGGATATAATGGTTTGGATCACGATGATCATCTCTTGGTTTTTCAAATATAGCGTTTTGAGCGCTGAACATGATTGAGTAAAAGTTTCTTTAGTCATTCGGTTTGATCTTGAATTAGTAGGCATTGTGAACACCATATTGATGTCCATTGGAGGTGTATCGTCCTAATCATAGGAGAATCTAAATCATCTGCCGATTCAAAATCTTCCTCGGCTTGTTCCTTTTTTCCACTCTTTCTTGACAACCTTGAATGGAATGAAGCTCATTGAAAGTATCATCCCTCCTTTTCTGCGTCGGCTTCCGGATCTCTTGAGTCCTTAGCCTCACAAGCCGTCTGCAGCTGTGATCGGCTAAGGCGGTGGACACCACACAGGCTTGGGCTCTCACGGGCTTCGTGTCGGCGGCCAAATCTTCACGATGCGAGTTGGTCCTTAGCGTTTCGACTTGGTCAAATGCCTGGTTTGGTTCGATATTCTCTCATGAAGCAGGCTTCTGTAACCTTTGTTGTGATCTCGAATCGGCCCAGACTGACCTATCTCTAGCCGATTGTCTTGGCCAATCGTCTCGAGGTAATGCTCCATTGGACATGTATACGGAGATGGTAGTGCAACTCCCCTTTCCCAACAAAGCGCCAAAGGACATCTTTTATGGGCCCTCTCCACATTTTGGTGTGATATAAATTATCCAAGCGGCTAGTAGAATATCGTGGTGGCTATTCATCCTTTCATATTTCTCCATCAAGCGAGAAAATGTTGGTCGACCTTTTAGTGATTGCCTTGATGGCGATTTCTCGACCTTGTACCATTTGCCCACGAGGATTTCCCTTGGGTTTAATGGTTTCAATTTTTCTTTCATGATCGGCTTTTATTTGTAAGGAGGCGATCGTAATTTTCAATGTCGGCCACCGTTTGAATTATTGAATATTGACTTGCGCTCCTCCTTTGGCTCATCATGCATCGGCTCTTTTCCTTTGGCGAACATTGAACCATGTTAATTAGGAATGGGTTAGCGTCAACTTGCATGGTCGGCTCATCGGCAAATTTTAGCCAACCATCTTCAATAGCCGATTTGAATCTGTTGTGAAAAATATTGCAATCGTTAGTATTGTGAGAAAAGAATGGTGCCACTTGCAATACTGCGTTTCTTGATCTCGTCGGTGATGGTATAATATGTCCCTCGGGCAACCGTATTACCTTGTCTTGTAATAATAAATCAAAATACGATCACACTTGGAAATATCAAAGGCATACTTAACCTTCGACTTATTTCTAGTCGGCTTTAGCCAGAACAAACTAGTGATTTTTAGACCCTTTTACCCATTTGGCTATATTTATTTACCTTCATCGTCCTACGAAGAATCGCTTGGACAATAATCCACCATATTGACTTTAACTTTATCCTTTTCTTTATTGCCGTTATTTTTGAATCTATCTTTAAACACTTTGTTATCACGGGAATTGGCTTTCACGAGCCGATACGATGAAGCAAATGGCTTAAATCGTTGAACTCTTGCCCTCGAACTTCTCTCTAAGTGGTGGAATTAATCCGTGAAAAATTTGAAGGACCATGTGGAGGTCCATCAATGTTTGTGATGAGTGTTTGACTTTATTTGAGCAAGGTGTGCTCAAGTTTGAGTTTGATTTGGAATTATTTTCAAAATGAAGCAATTTGAGTTGTCTCTCGCGAGTGGCGATGTCGGCCCGTATAGTTGCGTGATAGTGATGAGTTGAATGGTTTATTGCATATCATTGTGGGCATTGCTATGTGATGTATTTCCTTATCTTTGATGGTTGCTGAGGCTGACGGTGCTGGGTCATGGTGAGGCGGAGGATGGCCGGAACTAGGCGGGGCGTCGAAGGTCGAGACGGTTGGGAGATCGTCGGAAGATGATCGGAGGCGGAATCGGGCAAGTCAAGAAGACAAGGAAAGGAGATGATGCTAGCTAGATGCTGCGTGGATCAATGAGGCCGTCGGATTGAGGTCTAGTTGATAGATTAGCGGGTCTAGGAAGTATGCTTTGAAAACCGTGCAAGAAAACCCGAATATGTGTGTGGGTTTTAGGTTAGCCCTGCATGGCTGTGTGTGGGTTAATCCTAGCCCTTAGATGAGTGCTCTAGGGTTGAGGACTCATCCAAGGGTGGTAGATAGCCCAAGAGTAGTATAAATAGGGGTGGAGGGTAGCCTCCTCTCTTTGAAGAGTTTGAGGTTTGTGAATGCTCCTTTGAGCTTTGCCCACATGAAAGTGAGGCTTTGTAACCTCTCTTCCAGAAATGAAAGTTTTATCCATCCTTCTCTGAATTTATTTTGCGCATTTACATTATGTCCTTACTTCACATAATTTAAATTCAGCATTTACTTTCATAATTACATTCTACTTAATTTACTTTCACGCAATTTGGATTTGCCTCCCTTCCTTCTAAATGCTGTTGATTTTGGATGTTTAGAGTGTGTTCATATGGTTTTACATCTCTTTTGCACTCTTGGATTGAGTAGAGAACATCTTTTCTTTCAAGTTCCAACTTTGGTCAGAACTTGTTCTTTGCGCAGCATTTAGTATTTGAATTTTATTAACATATAGAAAAATCCTTTTTAAGTTATTCTTATTTGAGGAGGTGAGGGACTCTGATATACACCTGCATAAAAATTTTGGAGGTCTTTTGTTGCACCGTTTGGGCGCCATGAGGTGAAAACCGAGCCCCAAATTTTCTGCTCGAAGTTCTTGACTGACTGTGTTCTTCGATTTCTCCTGTTTTTTCTGTAATGCTTTTTGAGGTGAAATTTGGTAGAGTTCTTCACGACTCTGTTTCGCATAGAGAGAAAAATTCTCAAAATTTTGTGAGCTGCAGAATCCCGGCTCCTGTTCAAATTGAGGACAAGTTCTAAAATTCTGCTTTTGCTTTTCGAAAGTGACTTTTGTGATTTGAATTGATGTCCTTTCTAAAAGCAAGAGTTTCATTGATTCCTCTTTATCTTGGACACTAGACAACCAGGATTGTGACTCAAAAATCCCCACATATTTTATGGTACTTATCCATACAAGCTTAGGGAATTTTATAGTTGTCTAGTTTTGGGTTTTCACGATTTCCTTTGAGCAATGTTGTCGAGGTTTTGTTGGAGTATTTTGGGAGAAAATTTATTTGCGACCATTCACCCCCTCTATTCGCCATCTCGGTTTGGTATCGAGCCGGTTTTGCTCTTCCATAGATCTTGACCGGTCTCAAGAGCCATGGCGATGGACAAGTATTCCACCAAGCCTCCCATTTTTTGGAGTCGATTTTCCATTACGGAAGTCGCGCGTGGAGTCATACATCCTGCCCGGAGGCTTCGATATGGCGAAGGTGAAACTCCCATATGAGGTTCTGCTTAGGTAAAGCGTCACGGCCGGCAATATGGTGACGTTGAGGCAAATGCTAAGGCAAGAACATCCTCATCTGGGGTCTTAGCGCATTGAGTATCACGGGATTTCTCACCTTCATTACGCTCATGAGATTTGGGTGACCCTCGATGCTTACCATGAGGCCACTACCCAAATCAAGGCGGTTCGATAGGACCAATTCAAGCGTGAGTTCAACAAGTTTGAACGACACGCTAGTGAAATCTTGATGAGTGCTTGATCGTTTTACCAAGATCTTGGCGATCTTGAGCGATTGGTTGCATATACCACGACTCGGATAATGCTCGACATTTCTTGATCGCTTTCGATTTGCGTGTTTGGGAGATGAAGGTGACCACCATCAAGGACACCAGACTTATCGACTCGACTCTTGGCGGGCTTTATTCCCGCCTCAAGACTCATGAGATCGATGTAGTCTCCGCGGAAGACGCAATCTCGATCGATGGCCTTGGTCACGATCCCATTGGATCTTCTTCTTGATCCTTCTATTGGTTTCTCTCTTTACGCCCTTTGTGAGCTAGCGATGACCAAGCTGGAAAAATTTCGAGAAAATGAGCTTGCTCTCTTCTCGCTCATAAGTTTTCTCATGCATACACAGAGGGTGAGAGAGAAGAAGAGTGGTATGATCACACGCTTGTGTAGTGGACCCAACCACATTCGGGCTAAGCATCCCCAAGGTGGAGAAGGGCAAAACGGCGTTGGCGGTTCGGGCAAGAACGACTACACCGACAAGAACCGCAACAAGAGCCTCCGGTTCGTGAGCAAGCGGCGTGAGAAGAGATATCACAACTTCTCCAAGAACAAGAAGCTCTTCCACCGTGTCCTCGCGGCGAGCGACATCAACCTCTCCGACAACGAGACATGGATCGGCGAGGCGAGGATGAACCGCAAGAAAAGAAGAGGCGGACGACTTCTCGGCATGTGTTTCATGGCCGACACCAGCGACATCAGCGACTCAGGGCTCTCTGACTTTCGGACGAGGTACCCTCCTATGACCAGCTCAGCGAAGCTTTACATGTAAATTAGGAAAATTTCATGCTAGAGCTAGAGCTAGGTGTGCAGAGCTTGAGAAGGAAGTAGGTACCTTGACTCGGGAGTTAGCTTCTCTTATATCTTCTCCTCAGAGTCATTTGATGATTGCTCTTTGTGTGATGCTATTCTTGTGGAGTTGGAGAACTTAAGGACTATGCATGATAGTGTGTTGGTGAATTAGAAAGTCTTAAGTTGAAGAATGCTAGCGATAGTGCTGTTGATGCTATTCCACTAGATGCTAGTTTTCTTCATGCTCACTCTACTCCTTCTTGTGCTAATTGCCCTAAATTGCTTGCCGAAATTGATGCCATGAGCGATCACCTTAGGAAGCTTTCTTCTAGAAACGATGAACTTGAAATGCATGCTTCTAAGGACCCAGTCAGCTCATGTGAGGGCTGTAGGCAACTAAAACTTGACAATGAATCCTTAAATATCAAGTGTGCTAAACTTGCTAAGGACTTACTAGATAAGTCACAAGAAAGTTGCTTCCGATGTTATGTGATTGAGGGGGACTTGGATAAAATCCATATCGAGCTTAGGAAGAAATTAGAAGACCAAGCTCATAGAATTAGAAATGCGTCTTGCGTTTCTTGTGAGGCCCTCAAGATTGAGGCAGCCGTGCTGAGAGAGAAAAATGCACGTGCTGAGAGAGCTCATCTTTCCGGTTCTTCTTCTTCTTCCCACTGCTCTTCTTGTGCATCTTTCTTTCGAGATTGCTAGTATCTTATGAGCACTCTCGAGAAGTTTATTGGAGGCAGAAAAGAAGCTCAATCTTATTCTAGACCAATCCAAGATTAGTAGATTCAATCAAGATCTAGGATTTGATCCCTTGGAGCACTTCTGGCGCATCCTCCCACCATTGTCTTGTGGCTCTAAGAGTGGTGAAATTGTGGTAGCTCCCGGTGCGTACCACGTGTTTAGGTCTGCTTTGGGTTGTCCATAGGACTTCGACCACAAGGGCATTGCTCCATTGCTCTGCCTCTAGCTAGCGAAGTACACATGCACCTTCTATAAGAAGAATGGTCACCTAGTAGATTTACGCTTGGCGCGCCAAGATCACTCGGCGTGGCGTGTTCTGCTCTTAGGGGTATTGAGGGGTCATCCCGGACTTTGAGTGCTCCTTAAGTACCTGCTCCTTCTAGGCGAGTTAGAAAGTCGCTTTGTTTTTGAGCGGCGTCCGGGACTTGGTTTTCATCTTTGGTTCTTGAGTTTTAGTCTTGGAGCTGTTCGTGAGTCGATCTTCTCGCAGTCCTCTTGATATTCCTCGTTTTTCTCATCGAGTAGATATCAGTGACGTGATGTGTTCTACGTAGGAGTTTTAGGCAGCTTCCTTTGGGGTGGTTCGGCTTTTGCACCACGGCATGCCAACCCGATTTGAGCTCTAGATCATCTCTTAGAGTTACTCTTGATCTTCTTAGGGTTAAGCGTCGGAGAGACACTCGAGTCTAGTCTTCTTACGTGCATGGTACTCGAGAGTCGTATGGTTGATATTGGGTTCCTAAGTCTTCACTCTATCCCGATCTTGAGTCATCTTTCTCTCTAAGTGTCTTGATCGAGGTTGTCGGATGGGAAGGAGATGTTTGGATTATCGACTCTCGGTTGTTCTCGTCATATGACGGAGATTCTCGATGATTCTCTTCCTAGTCCGAGCCCGGTGATGAGTTGATCACTTTCGAGGATGCTTCTTGGTAGAGTCATCGCTAAAGGTACCATTTGCATTAATACAATTTCATTCTTAAAGATGTTGCCTTAGTAAGTATGTACGCAATACAATTTGCTTTACTGTTTCTCGGCTTATTGATGACTCTTCGAGGTGAGTTTTAAAAGTAATGCAGTAGAATCCTCGATTCATTGGGAGGAGTTAGTTCTTGGGATTTCTAGATTTGGGAGAGTCTTCGTGCTGATTTTTGTTTCTTACGGAGACTCTCTTGATTTGATTGCTTGAGTCCGTGATCTCTCATACGGCATAGGAGACTTGGTCACATTGGATTTGATCATTTGACCGAGTTAATAGCCACGATCTCATTTGTGGTTTGCCCAAACTCAAAATGGTCAAAGACTTAGTTTACTCTCCTGCCGACATGGCAAGATGGTTCTTGCTTCTCATCCCCGATCCTTTGTTGTGATGGTGATGCACGAGCAGACTTTTACATATGGACCTTTGTTGGTCGGCTAGAGTGGATCAATGGGTAGGAAGTGGTATGTTCTTGTCATTGTTGATGACTTTTGAGGTATTCTTGGGTGTTTTCATGTCCTCGAAGGATGAGACTTTTACCCATTTTAGGGGTTTGGTTCATAGGTTGTCTTTTAGGCTCCTGGTGCCCTCTGAGCTATCTGTGATGACAATGGCCTGAGTCCAAGAATTTCTATTTTGAGTTTTACGTGTGGAGTCTGGTTTGGAGCATCAATTCTCCTCTCCCTCGTCCCTCAACAAAATGGCGTAGCGATGGAAAAGAAGAAACGGGACCACTGGTAGAAATGGCCGAGGCGATGCTGAAGCGAGGACAATATTCCTAGAATGTTTTGGGCTGAGGCTATAGCTCTTGCTTGCCATGTTTCTAATCGTGTATTCTTGGGAGCACATTTGCACCGCACTTCTTCGAGTCGAGGTATGGGCGAAAGCCGGTGTTTCTCATTTTCGTGTGTTTGGTTACAAGTGTTTTATTTTGAAGTCTGGTAACTGGGATAAGTTTGAGTTTCATTCTTACGATGGTATCTTTACAGGTTATTCGACTTCTTCTCGTAGCTATAGGGTTTGGAGTTGCGATGCATAGGATCATAGAGCACTGTGAAGTGAACTTTGATGAGGCTAGCCCGAGAGCTAGACCCGATATTTGAGGCTCTTCTTCTTCCTCAAGACCATCTTTGTAGAGGATGAGGATGATGGAGATGATGGTGTTCCACAGATCCAGTCCCCTCTACACGAGGTGCCTCCTGTTTCTATTTACGCACCTCGGAAGGCCATTCCTGCCTTGACTCTCATTCGGCTAGTGGCTCTGCTCCTACCTCTTATGCATGAGGTAGAGGCCATACCATACAGACCTCCCCATCATATTCAGACATTCTCATCCACCTAATCGGATCATCAGCGTCTGTTTGAAGCGATCACTCGCTCAAAATCAAGATTTGTCGAGTTACGCCTTCCTCTGCCTTTGTTACCTCGTTTGGCGAAGGATGTGACTCATGCATTATCGTGAGTCTTGGACTAATGCTATGCATGAGGAACTTGAAAAGGAGAGGAACAAAGTCAGCGGCTGTATAAACGTCCATCTGGTCATAATGTCATTGGGACCAAGTGTGTGTTCAAAAACAAGCGAGTGAGGATGGGGTTGTCACTCGCAACAAGGCTAGGCTAGTTGCCTGGGCTTTTCTCGAGGTTGAGGTCTTGACTTTGAGGGAGACCTTTGCCACTATAGCTAGGCTAGAGGCTAATAGGATCACTTTGCATTTTACGCATCCGGGGCTTCAAGCTCTATCAAATGGATGTCAAGTGCATTCCTCAATGGCTATATTGAGGAAGAGGTTTATGTCAAACAACCTCCGGAGTTGAGAACCCTAAGTTTCAGTCATATATACAAGCTCTCCAAAGCTCTGTATGGACTCAAGCGAGCCCCGGAGCATGGTATGAGAGGCTCAAGTCTTATCTTCTCGATCATGACTTCAAAATGGGCGTAGTAGACAAGACTATTTTCATGAACACCATGAGTCGCATTTTCTTCTCGTCGGTTATGTGGATGATATCATTTTTTGGTGGCTCGTCTCATTCGCTTGTGTCTCGGTTTTACGAGGTGATGAGCCTGAGTTTGAGATGAGTATGATGGGCGAGTTGAGCTACATTTTGGCTTCAAATCAAGCGCTTTCGGGAGGGTACTTTCTTGCATCAAGGCAAGTATACAGTGACCTCTGGCAGCTAACCGATATGTCGATGGAAGCGGTGATGACTCCTATAGCCTGCTTCTTGTCCTCAAGCCCGATGAGGATGGTGAGCCTCTTGATCAAAAGGAGTTTGAACATGATCGGCTCCCTCTTGTACCTCTGCTTGAGGCGGACATACAATTATTTGTGTATGCATGTGCTCGATTTCAAGCTTCTCCTCGCGCCTCTCACACGCCGGAGTGATCAAGCGCATCTTCGGTGCCGTTGCTACCACTGATTATGGTTTTGGTACTCTTCTTCTTCTTGTCTATCTCTTAGAGCCTTTTCTGATTCTTGCGTTGTAGGATAGATAGGAAAGAGCACGCACAGCACTTGCCAATTCATTGGCACTTCTCTTGTTTCTTGGTCATCTAGGAAGCGATCAGGTTACCGCAGATCCACTGCTTTGAGGCCGAGTATATTCTTTGCTGACCGATTCTTTGTAGCTTGAGTTCTCTGGATGAGATCGACCTTGCGGGACTTTGGGTTAGAGATAGAGAGTGTGCCACTTTTTGTGACAACATACGCTATTTGCATTGCTAAAAACCGATTGCAATATTCCGGACCAAGCACATTGATATTAGATATCACTTCCTTAGAGACCATGTGGAGAAGGAGATATCGCACTTTAGTTAAATGAAAGTGACCTTTAGTTAGCGATATCTTCACCAAGCCTTTGGATAGCTCAGTTGTTGCCTTGAGGAGTGAGCTTGGAGTCGTGAGCCCTTACGACCTTTCGTGAGGGAGGTGGTTTGTATATTATGTATTATATGTTTTCTTCAGTTTTCTTTTCTTTGTGTTTTCTGGGTGACTTTGGGCTTGTTTTCTTGAGTTGAGTTCACTCACTTAGACTTCGGCATGCCTTGCATGGACCTCTTATCTTGTGCTTTAGGTTGCTATCATGCGTGATTAGGCACATTCTCTCTTCTCTCTAGGTTGAGTTCCCTCTGGGTCTTATAAGTCTAGCGGTATTGGGCCTCCTGGGTAGAGCAGGTTTGTGTGCACTCCTTAGTTGGGATCTGAGTCGACTTCCCTATATCAGTCTCTGAGGGAAGATAAGAGCGAGTCTGAGTAGTAGTAAATCTCTTCTATCTTATCTATGCTCAATAGCCATCCGGTTTCACAGTTCTCGACTTCTTCTCCTCATTTTGTTTTTACGATTATTATTGAATTCATTAGTGTTTTCTTTATGCCTAATCTTGATAATAACTCAACTTTAACAGATTTTAGCTTAAAATTGATTCATTTGTTGAGGGGAGTTTGGGAATCTGTTCATGCATTGCATTTATTTGTATTTTTCATTTTATGAGCTTTGTCTATTATGCAATTGATTTCTTCTTCATGCTATACACCATGCTACATCATTTGATGAAAATCACTAGCTTAGAGTATGTCCAAGTTCATTTAACTTGCTAAGCTTAAAAATGAAATAAACCTTAAATGAAAAACTTGATGAAACTTGTTGCTTTTACTTGCTAGGTTTCTTCTCTAGAGAGTTTGTGCCATAATTTGAGAAATTTTGGAGTTCTCTAGAGTCCTATAGCAACAGGTGAAACTAGTTTGATCCATGCTAGAGTCCTTCAATTGCTCATGAATCATTGTGCTAAAAATGAAAATTAAACAAAATTAACTCTTCTTGTGCACATACGACTCAACACCTTGCATTCACAAGACCGCTTTCCATTGCACTGATAAACTTGGAATACATCGTGTTTGACCTAGACCATCCTCTTAAGAGTTCATCTTGAGATGGTCGCATGCATAACAAAGTCAATTGGTTTTAAAAAATGCAAATAAATTAAAAACAAAGACATATGTGGGTAAAGAATGCAAATAATGTCAAACATTTGCACCCCGCTATGTCTTGTATGATTATAAATCAAAATTTGCATTAAGTGATAAATGAGCCCGAAGGACCTTGTATGCTCTTCTAGATTCCCCAAAGTGTTGAGTAGGTTGAACTCTAGGTTTTCCTTTTGATCCTTTAGAGTGGCTATTCTTCTATTTTTGAAACTAAAGCTAAGTGCTGCACTTGTCAAATCTTGCTAAAAAATGAAATATTCAAAACTAAGCTCGTATTTGCACTTGGACATGTCTTAGACTAATCTAATCTAAAAATTGACTAGCTAGGTGTCATATCTTGTCATTGTGATCAATTGGATAATCTTCAAAGCTCCCTTAGGTTGCATTTCATGCATACATAAAAGAGGAGAAAATTCCATTTTGATGCCTATATTGCCAAAGGGGAGAAAATGTAGAAAATGCATCATTAAAAAAAAGAGATAAAAATGTGCAAGCTTGTTGGTTCTTATGATCTTTGTAAATCTTTGCTATTTCTTATGGATCATAATCACATTTGGCACTTATGATTGGTTTTAGAGCTTTTGTGGAAAACTTGCTCTTTTCATGGTCTTGCTAAATTCTTTACGCCAACTTGGTCATGATTTTATATCTTTCTCTGGACCAAGTTTGGCTTTGCAATCAAATTGCTTTCTTCTTCTCTCATTCAAACTCAAATTTATGCCTTTTGTGTGGTTTGTCAATATACTCATCAAGGGAAGATTGAAGGACTATGTGGAGTCCATCCATGTTTGTGATGAGTATTTGACTTTATTTGAGCAAGGTGTGCTCAAGTTTGAGTTTGATTTGGATTGATTTTCAAAATGAAGCAATTTGAGTTGTCTTTGCTAGGAGTGGCGATCACCGGCCGTATGGCGCGATAGTGATGAGTTGGATGGTTTATTGCATATCATTGTGGGCATTGCTATGTGATGTGTTTCCTTGTCTTTGATGGTTGCGAGGCGACGGTGCTAGGTCATGTGAGGCGGAGGATGACCGGGGACTAGGCGAGGCGTCGGAGTCAGGCGGTTGGGAGATCGCGGAAGATGATCGGAGGCAGGTCGGGCAAGTCAAGAAGACAAGGAAAGGAGATGATGCTAGCTAGATGCCGCGTGGATCAATGAGGACCGTCGGATTGAGGTCTAGTTGATAAGTTAGCGGGTCTAAGTAGTATGCTTTGAAAACCGTGTAAGAAAACCGGTATGTGTGTGGGTTTTGGGTTAGCCCTTGCATGGGTGTGTGTGTGGGTTAATCCCAGCCCTTAGATGAGTGCTCTAGGGTTGAGGACTCATCCAAGGGTGGTAGTGGCCCAAGAGTAGTATAAATAGGGGTGGAGGGTAGCCTCCTCTCCTTGAAGGTTTTGAGGTTTGTGAATGCTCCTTTGAGCTTTGCCCACATGAAAGTGAGGCTTTGTAACCTCTCCTTCGAGAAATGAAAGTTTATCCATCCTTCTCTGAATTTATTTGCGCATTTACATTATGTCCTTACTTTCATAATTTAAATTCAGCATTTACTTTCCATAATTACATTCAAGCAAATTACTTTCACGCAATTTGGATTTGCCTCCCCTCCTTCTAAATGCTGTTGATTTTGATGTTTAGAGTGTGTTCATATGGTTTTACATCTCTTTTGCACTCTTGGATTGAGTAGAGAACATCTTTTCTTTCAAGTTCAATTTTGCTCAAGAACTTTTTCTTTGCGTAGTATTTAGTATTTGAATTTTATAAAAATATAGAAAAATCCTTTTTAAGTGATTCTTATTGGAGGAGGTGCGGGACTCTGATATACACCTGCATAAAAATGTTGGATTTCTTTTGTTGCACCGTTTGGGTGCCATGAGGTGAAAACCGAGCCCCAAATTTTCTACTCGAAGTTCTTGACTGACTGTGTTCTTCGATTTCTCCTGTTTTTTCTGTAAAGCTTTTTGAGGAGAAATTTGGTAGAGTTTTTCATGACTCTGTTTCACATATGGAGAAAAAGTCTCAAAATTTTGTGAGCTGTAGAAACCCACCAACCTCCTGTTCAAATCGAGGACAAGTTCTGGAAATTCTGCTTTTGCTTTTCTGAAAGTGACTTTTGTGATTTGAATTGATGTCCTTTCTAAAAGCAAGAGTTTCATTGATTCCTCTTTATCTTGGACACTAGACAACTAGGATTGTGACTAAAAAATCCCCACATATTTTATGGTACTTATCCATGCAAGCTAGGGGTACACATAGTTGTCTAGTTTTAGGGCTTTTCACGATTTCCTTTGGCGATCTTGTCGAGGTTTTGTTGGACTATTTTGGGGAAAATTTATTTGCGACCATTCACCCCCCTCTGTTCGCCATCTCGGTCCTTCAAAAGCCAAATCAGCAAGCTGGTTATCGGGCAATGTGACACTAAAACATCGATTTATAGTTTCCACTGAACCTCTTAATGTAATCGATTCACGATTCTCCAAATCTCTGAACAGAACTTGGGTCGGAAATCACGAGTTCTAAACACTTTGAAAAAATACTCGTGGAATCGGCTTTCCAAATCGTTCCACAAGTGGACCGAATTTGAAGCAAACAAATAAACCAAGTAAAGGCTTGCCGGACGGTGACAGAGAGCAGTCTTGTTTTGATCCATCGAATTGAGCCGCTCGCCGCATTCGGTGATAAAGCGTCCGATGTGTTCTAGAGTGGTAGTGAGTCATCACCAAGAATTTTGCAAAATCACAGGACTCTGAAATTGTGAGGGTAAGGCATCGATCTATGTAATCGGGATCACGACTTTACGTGGCCGATAACCTTCCCTTTAGGTGAATGCGAATTGGTCCCTTAAGACAATGGAATCTGGTTGGCCAGTTTGCATTATCGGCCTCTATGCCGTAGGCCCTTGATAATGTTGATCATAGTTGGCATTCGCCCCGAGTGCAAACTCGGGTTGCCAATATCTTGGCGTGGCAGCTGCAGTATCTTGATCATACCTATATGCGACTTGAGGTTACGGTATTGGGGCGAAGGCTACGAATAAGTTACTACCCTATGCGGACTGGATTTCGCGGGGGTAGGTTCATGTAGGTATCTTCGAGGCCCAATCATTGAAACCGATTGTGGAAAAGCATAGAGCAGAGCCCGCGTGCGCGGATTTGTTGATCGCGTACAACTTAGCGGCGTCGGTATATGCGTGGTAATGGCTCACCCCACTTGGCGAGGGTCTCTAGGCAATATTATAGTGGGTGAGTATGCATCATGGTAAGGGGTGAGGTTATAGGTGATGGTTTAAGATCGGTAGGTGTGCTGCGTATTTTGTGCTATTGAAAAAGCGGGATAATTCGCGAGCTTGCAATGGGTCAAGCGGACTACTGTGAGGCTAACTCCTCGGCTATAGTTTTAACACTATTTGCTATCATTGGCTTAAGCGTTGTCACAAGAGTCGATGATTGGTTTACTAAGGCATGGTGCCTGGTGATTAATCATAGGCGATAATTTGGCTTGGCGGCGGATATCGACTTCAGGTTACGTGACACCCATATCTCGAGGCGTTGACCGTCGGCGGTCGGATTTTTGAGTGGCGCCACGTCTAGTTTTACGATAACGACAGCATCATCTCCTCCATGCGAGCCTTCGATCTTCAATCTCGTGGCGTTGTTCTGCTGTCAAATCGTCCATTGTTGGGGCGATTATGAAGCCAATGTTGAGATCGGATGGCGGGATCGACTCTGATGAAGAATGGTCCCAGTAGCGTTGCCAAGTGTGTTGGCGTCAAAAACTTGATGTAGGGTTTACGGCGGCGCACGCTGACCGAACACTGGTTGGATCGTGCGGTCGATTTGACTGTAATTGAGCAAGGTAAAAATATGAAATTCACACGAAGAAATGTCGCGAAGATCAATCGGCTTAGACTCAACCAGCTTGAAGCCGATCGAGATCGATAACGAGGATAAATCTAATTAACTTAGATTAAGGCTAATGTCGGATGATAAAGCGGTCGATTACGAAGAAGAAGCGTCGCAGCAAAATCGAATAAATCAAACACAGGGTGTAATTGATGAAGATCAACAATCGTCGTCTGCAACTTTATTGATCAAATCGATTACAAAGACTAAGTTACAAGAGCTACTCTAGTCGGCGGAAAAAGTAAGAAAGTAAAAATTTGTTTGATTGTATTGTGTTGTGTATCTTAGCATCTTGCTTGACCCTTCTTTTATACCGTCGGTGATCGTATCCTTTTTACAATCGTTTGAAGTCTGATCGTATCGGCCTTATCTCGACGATTATTTCCTTAAAGATTTTCTTTGTTACCAAATATCTTCAAATCTTTTCAACCTGTCAGTTAACCAGGTATACGATTTTATTGCGATTTTGACTAGACTTGCCAAATTTTGGTGCAAACACACCCTTGTTAAAATAGTTTGGAAATAAGTTCAGGTATAGATTTACTTTTAAAATATTGTTAAAAAATATAGGAACTAAATTAGCGCAGCGATTTTTGAAGATATTTTTAACAATGGTATTTTGTTAACAAAAATTGTTCCATACCATTCTCCAAGCTAGATATTGTAATGCCAAGAATCTTTGAACTGCTAATTAAGACACTGCCGTGTCTAATTTTGAACTTCACTGGTGTAGCAAGACTGGGCACATTTTTATATAAAGAATCAGAGACAAAGCTAAAAAAGCTAAAAAGTCGACCCATCATGAATCACTAGATAGTATAGTGCGCTCACGCGCATGTGCAAAATCTCACTCGAAGTTTTATTATAAAAATGGTAGAAGGACCTAAATGTAATTTTAAATATTTGGGCTTAAAGAATGGCGCCCGTGCAAAATTAGCTGCTCAAGTCGTCAACTAAGTAGAAAGCGCATGCCATGCCACGTCGTCGAAAAATCGATCAAGTTTTTCTGAAAAATGTAATTTAGTTTTCCTCGTGGTGTTTTTAAATTGGTTGGCTAGGAGCTGTCGAGAAATTTGTGTAACCACGTTTTTCTATAAAGACCCACGAAATCTCATGAGTCTAAAGAATCGGGTTAAAATTTGGTTGGATAGTCTATGTTTAAAGAGTGATGTCAGTATCAATTCAGTGGAAGCATTTTTTATGAAATAAGCGGACCTAAATGTAATTTCGAATCATTTTGGATCGAAAAAACCGATGTACATGTCGAATTTTGGAACTCACGGGTCCTTTTGAAAAATAACGGTGGAAGGACATGTTCGTGTTTTTTTATGAAATAACTGGATCTAAACATAATTTTAAATCTTTGAATTCGAAAGAAGCCAAATGCTCGTGTCGAATTTGTGAAGCTGATGGGACTTTTTGCAAAATAAATGGTGAAAGGACACCGCTCGCGATTTACGATTCTTAGATCCTTTTTGCAAAAAATTGGTGGAATGACCTTTCCAAAATTTTGAATTTTTAGAGGTCTTTTTGCAAAAAAATTGTACTTGATAGCCTCCTGCGCTACCAAACTTCGACAATATATACTAGATGTGCTAGCGCGGCGAATACCTTGTGGCTGCGTGTGATATGTGATGATATGAAAAGGTGTTTTTATTTAATAAAAGATGTGCATCAAAAATATATCTAAGAACTGGAGAGATCAAAATAGAAAACCGTTTTCCTCGCTGTTCTAACGACAAGAAGATAGAAATGCTGTTTAGTTTGTTAAGGAATATAAGATGGAACAAAGCAAGCGGAGGATCATGGTTGTTTGGCGACAACAAAAGAAGAACACGTTTACGGAGGAAGTTTTTTGGTATCACGGAGATAAGCGCTAAAATTTCAGGTGTCGCTCTAGGTAGAAGCAAATAACAAAACATACAACCAAAGATGCATCCTTCGTGGCGGCGAGAATGAAAATTTTGCCACTGAATCACAACGAGGCGTAGAGGAGAGGACACTTACAACAATAGATGGTGTGCAACCATGCACGGACACACATAGAACACGATAAAAAAGCGGAGGTCAATAGTACAAAGGATCGGTGCATGAAGAGCACATCAGATGGTGTTGTATGTCATCAGGACTTCTTTGGTAATGTAGCATGACAATCAATGAGGTCTTATTTGAAATTGATCGTAAAACAATCGGTAGAAGCGATATTAAGAATCTCCTTTAATATCACGAGGATCGATAAAAATTCACTTGAATTAGGACATTTACATAAGCATGCGACATCTTGGCTCCACGAGGAAGAATTGAATGCAATTCCATCGTGAGATCAGGTCCGCATTCGGTATTCATGCCATTGCGTAGAAGCATTGCTATGGCATTGTCGAAAATGGATAGATCACTGTGTTCTTCTGAGAATAAGGCATCCGGTTTGAAACTATCGGGCGGGTGAACCATCCGTATGGTCGGGGCTCATATTGCTTTGTCAGCGTGCGTCCGGAATCAGATGAAGGGCCTAGTCTTTGAAAATGAACATGTTCTAAATAGAGCAGTGATCACCATGAAGAAAGGACGAGGAATCTAAATGTACCTACAGGAGAAATTTTGGGGCTTGAGATATCACAATTGAGGTAGCACTAAAGAGAGGCGAGATTCAATGAATTAATCACCTTTGAAAGACATATTCATTTAGGTAGGCTGGAGCGTTCTTCTCAATATGTCGGAGAGAGATCAAACTCGGGCTAACCACCGTAGCATCGCGACGCATACCAGCGAGAGGAACTGAACTTCGGCGGACAATGTTAATCCTCTCTACATCTTAGCGCTTAAGATCCACGGGCGACTCTTCTAAATGGACCTTTGTTCCTTGGTGGCGTGCACTTGGATTTCAGCGATAGGGCGCTGTTGGAGGCTATGACGGTATCAAATAACTCGATAAGGCTGCCTTGAAAGAGCGGGGTATTCTTGAGCGATTATCTAGATCGGATCGAGTATCTTGCGCGATCGGAGTTCGATCTGAAAGGACCATTTGCGTGCGTAGAAACAGAGATTGCCATCTAAAAGGCATGGTGGCAGCAAGTGTACTCCTAAAGGGTGCAATAATCTGGTTGTTAGAGCGGCTTCATGGAGATAGTCGAAACTCAAAGTCCTTGAGGTTCTTAGAGCTACGTGTGGTAGCGCACCAAGGAGAGGACACCATTGGCGGTATTGCTCAATCCGGGAGTAAGCTGTTGAATTGTCTCGGTATCCTGCTTGGTCTATCTGAATCGTGACAACAGCTTTACGATGTAAAGCTGTGATGAAACAAACTACTTATTGAAACGTTGAAAGCAGTGTTGCATAAGATAAAGCCTCAAATCGGCAATGAAATCGTTGCGAGGCAAAATCCGCTAGATACAAACCATTTCCATTGAGAAGATCATTGGGCCAGATCCTCATCACAGCTAAAACCATGAGCCCTGTTGATCTCTATCGAAGATGGATTGCACATAGCAATGGGATAGATTGGCAAGCCGGATCGCTGGTATCTCTTTATCAGTATTCCAATAACTCTTTATTTTACCATTAATACGCCCTAGCAAGTGAGAAGAGGTGTTTAAGGTTAATAAGAACAACAATCTAGGAAAAAAAAAGCGTAAAGTATTTAGGATAAAGAACTCTAAAGAGACCTGCGTATACAGGATAAAGTCACGTGAAATATTTGATAGATGATAGCTTATTTTTGACCTGTCGAGTGTAAGGAAAGCTTGACTACTTCTATGGTTTATCTTCTAACAAACTGTAACAAGGACATACCAACTATGATGCAAAAGCAACTGTATACTGTGCTCGATATTCAATAGAAGGTTATTAGACTTAGATGGGTACTCTATAAAGCCAGCGAAGAAAAACATTATTGCTTAGTCGCACCAAAATAGATTTCTAGTATGGCATGTTCTCAACTATCATGATGCAGTTTTTAAAACAAATTATCATTCACAATTTAGATGCCAGGCAACATACAATCTGGCTAAATTGATAGCCAATCTTTTATGGTAGGAAAAGCTCAATCGGGTTGTATATCTCTGGTATAAACACACATTAACAATTTTCAACTTTGAAGCGCTAGGTCGATATGTTTTTAGCAACAATAAGCGTGAGGCGAACACGACATCTATTATATTTAATTACCATCGAAGTTTCCCTAGTTAAGCTAGTATTATATATGATCATGTCTATTACATATGACTATGTCTCGTGCATAGAAAATGTATGACTGACAAAAAATCTATATATGAATCTGAGTAGATAAAGCGAAATGAGCCACTTTAAAGTGAAGCGATCATTGCTTCGTATTATTAACGAGGATTGATCATACCAACCTAAATTGTTTACCAAGCTAGAAAGCTAAGATTTACGATAGCAGGAGGGCCTGAGTAAGTAGCTATATAAGATTTTTTTTTGAAAATCATCGAATCAATTCCAAACTTTAAAACCCAAAATCGATAACTCAATGAACTGCGAAAGAATATCATTTAAGCTCATGTTTCATAGCAATAACAGCAAAGCAACGAAGGGCAACAAAAATCAATACAGTTCAGCTGTTGCAACAAAATACTTCACTTAATAAAAACAACTAAGCATTCTTTAAAAGGGCAATAATTAGCTATATGAATTAGACATCTTAAACTGAAAACGAGATGCATTAGAAGATAAAAAAGCCACGAATTGTTTTGAACTCCATGTGACCAGAGGCGAACCTCGGTTTTAACAGCATCGAATAAGCTGTGCTAATAAAAGTAACCCTGCTAGAGTGATGGAATGAACACGGCAAAGAAGCGAGACCCTGCGCCCTCTTCGTCTCGAGCCGTCCTGATCTTAGCAAATCTCGCAGGAAACCGCTGAACTGCGGCGAATCCAGCGATCGAGCCGCGAAACCCGTAGAAGCACCCGACAGACCTTCAGAGGACACCTTGGCGCCCGGTGAGTACGGCGACTAGAAGCTGGGCAAAAGCGAGCGGCGAGGGAAGCGGCGGCGCGTGGCGATTGTGGCAAAAAGCGCCGCAACTCTGCGGGATGAGCGGCGCCCAGCGTATGGATGGAGCCGACCACGTAGGGAGGAGGCGGAGGCGCGGCCGTGCGCGAAGGCAAGTGGGAGGGAGGAGAAGCCCGATCTGGCGAAATCCTCACCGCCATGGGAGGGGCGAGGCGGAAGGGTGGCGCGGAGAGGATCGGCGAAATGGGAGGCGATAGCAAAAATGAGGAAATATCGGTTTCTTTGAAGTCAAAGCCGAGACCTCACGCCGTGAGGCAGGCGTCCTACCGCTGTGCGGCGTGGTCATTTGGCGAACAACGGGCTAAATTATATGAGCTTTACAAGCGGGCGAGCCACTTGCAGCGGCGTGGCTCAATGCTTGGACCAACCGTCTGAAGCGAGCGCCATTTCTCTGTTGATGAGTGCGGTAGCGCGGACTGGCGTGCAACCACGTCGCCCTGAAGTCGGCGATGGACACGCCCGGCCATACGCGAAACTTCGAGCTTTATATCACGGTGAGTATATTAATAGATAAGATATTATTCCATCAAAACAAGTAGACTTTTACCCAAGGAAAACAAGATATTCTTTACATGATTGGTCCTTGACTCCTTGGTCCGAATAAATACTAGAATCATCAGGAATTTGGTTGAACCACTTAAAAAAAGAAAAACTTAGAATGGAGTACAACTCTAAAAAGGCAGGACAAATAACCAAGAGTAATCACCAGTACGTCATCAAGAACCTTAAATTAGTCTGACTTGAACTAGATACGCCGGATGCAAGTTATGACACCTATTGACCAACTTGAAACAAGCCATAATATGGTTCTCCTATTGGTTTGGAGGTAGCTAACATCATTTTCATGTTAATCACGGCTATTGACCACTGAAGGTCGCCACATTGAATTGAGAACCTGTCAGAAATTCCTGCTAACAAAAAAGATTAGTCATAATCCTCAGTCAGCTCCTAATTAGTTGGACTTTCTGTTAACCAGTGACTGCTGAACGTATCCAGCTCCTATATATATGAGTTTGTCACCACGAGGCATTACATAAGGTCAAATGGCTTCAAGTCTTGCGCCTTCTGTGTGCCTTGATTGTCTCTCTTGCCATCGTCTCACAGCGCGTGCTTGCTGCCAGGGCAGCTTGCCGAGACCGTACGTGGTAATGTTTCTTTTCCTGAATTAATCGCTATCTCATTTCATGTATTTTGGACGCACATAAAGAGGATTTTAACCAAGCCAATGCCGTGCCCGTCAGGCAAAATTACCTTTCATGCACAGCAAACGGGCCCACAAGGACATAAACAGCTAAATGTTGTCTGTGAGTGTTCAATGGAGTTGGAGACTATTCATCAAATTGAGAAATGAACTAATGGCAATTCACTAAAAGTGTTTACCATTGCTGAGACAGAAGAAAAGCTGTCACGTCAATGGCGAATCCAGAAAATATTAAGAACCTGACCAAACTTAACATCTAAAGCTCGTACAGAAAGGCACGTCTTTTATGGTACTTAACAATGATAAGCTACACTAAAATTCTAGAGAAATTTTACAGTGGATTATATAGATAGTAAGTAGTGGTAGTAGGAATCAAATCTAACCATTCATTCTCAAGGTATTTTAGACCTTTCCTATCCATTCATCGAGGGTGTTTTAGATTTTCACCAATTCGTTTATAGTTTTGGATTCACGAATACCAGTGATCTTCAAAACTTCTTATCCATTCATCCGTCATTCGCCGGGATCGCGGGGCGTGTTTCTAGTAAAAACGGATAGTATATGGATTTTTTTACCCTTTACCCCTCTTTCAATTTTACTACCGATACTAACTAGATCTTAATTGATTTCAACCATTAGATTGAAGGAATGGGCGAACATATTGATTTTAATTCACGTAAAAGCTCAAATTCTACACCTTGTTGTTGGTGTGCCCAAACAGTCGCCCACGCACTAACCGCGGTGACTCTGCCCATGTCATGTTCTAATACAAACGCAGTGAAGACGGCACGGCGATGGACACGATCGTGACCGGAGAATAGCTTACTTGTATGGAAGGTGCAGGGTTTTTTCCACCAGAAGGAGGAGGATCGTGCAGGAGAATACAGGCTGAACGTGCTCCAATAGTTGGTTAATTTTCTCATGACAGTGAAGAAACTAAAATACTAATTTTCTAGATTCTCAAACAGAAACTAGAACAGGCACTTAGTCGAACAGTTATTTTTTTTGGGGGGTGGCCTAATTCCGAATGGTCATTTTCCATCCGTGGCATCTCTTGTAGAAAAGCAAGCAGGTCAATGGCTCCATGTACGGCTTACCGTTCTTTTGTCAGCGAGTCGCGCACTGAGGATCGGTACAATCTCGTCGCATCAGGCAAGAAAAATATCTTCGCATTTTCTGAATTTAGAGTTCAATTTGTAATATCCAAGTCATGCACTGCAGATTGTTGAAGCTAGAAGGTACAGGCACTCGCATTTGAAGTACAATTTGTAATTTCAATACTCAAGACGTTCAATTGTGAGCGGCGCAATATTTCTCTAAACAAAACCTTAAAGAGAGCAGCTTTCTCAGGAAGCAAAGTCTAGAAAAACTTTATGAAACTAGCATTTCGCTATATGGAACATGTTCTATTTTGAGATAAGATGGAACATGTTTTCGTGTGCATTAATATTTAACAACTTTTGGAATGCATTTATTCGTTGCACAATATTAAAAGTGGTATATAAATAAATTTCCTTTTCAATTCATGTGGTCAGATTTGGATGCACAATAATTAAAGTGCATATTACTCATTTAATCTAAGTTTGTAAGACTTATATTTTGGATTATTCTGTAAATATATATAGAACATATTTTATATTTCAATATAAAATTAGTGTGATGTTCTTTTATGCCCTTAATAAATATCTAACTTTACTTCTATTCTCTACATGCATGTATGAATATACTCCTTTGGTCACAAATAGTTATCGTTTTGGACATCAACATAGTCCTCAAAACTCAACTTTGACTACTAATTTCTATTGTAATATATTTAAATATCTTGTAAATTATAATATTATAAAAGTATTTTGAAACAAATCTACACATATGATTTTCATACATCCAATCAAAATATTTAAAAAGTATCGATAGCTAAAACTTTAAAAATTTGACTACGTATCTCAAATCGATAAGTTTTTAAACCGATGCTTGAGGTAGTACTTAAAGATAATAATCGGAGATAATCTACAAGATAATATTCGATTGCTCCATCAACTTCTTTTGGCAGACAACATCGAGACAAAACAAAGGCAAATTAATAATCCAACCTGCTGTGAGAGAATACATCCTATATTGCCTATGCAAGCAGTCAAGCACATCGTAGTATAAACTTGAATTTGATCGTTTGTGACCATGTTGGATGCTCTAAGAATCCACAGCTAGCTAATAGCATATATATCGTCACTCTACAAAATCAAGGAAAAATTAGTGGGCCAAAACCCACGAATTTAAGCTAAAATCACAATTTAATTTAAATTAGTGAGCAAACCGTCAATTTAGTTCACGAATTTAACTTCGGCAGAAATTAATTAATTAAATTCATGGGTACCCACAATTTAAGTTAAATTAAGTGAGTTTCTTCAAGCACGAATTTAATTGGGTTTTCTGATTAAATTAAGTGAGGTTTATTAAACCCACGAATTTAATCATTTAACATCATTTTACAAAAAAATGTATATATATCCATATATATATCCAAATGTATGTATTTTTATATATATATATATACGCACTCAATACATATAACAACTAAAGAAGAAAAGAAAAGGCAAAAGAAAATTGAAACTAAAATTGCCAAGCGAAGAATAAATAAGAAGGATCATCTATTTTGTTCAAATCGATCGAAACACTAACACAAAGACAAACTCCACAATGAAGTTAAAGCGAGCGAAGAATTAACAAGCGAGACACCAAACCTATTACCGATACTAAAATCTGAAACCAACCTTTTAACTCTTCAAACCCGACTTAAAACTAAGTCTCAAAATGTACAAAATTTTGCATGACCTCTCTTGTAAATAGGACATCCACTCGTATTACAAAAAAACATTTGCGGTTATAATATATATATCAATCTCTCAAACCGAAGGAGACATTCTAGCAAATCCTTAGATAATCCAATCACACATCCAGCGGCAATTTGTAAACTACATGAATGACGTACAACACATTAAAACACTAATAGATACAATCCACATTCCATTAAAATAAGTCCATGACAATAAGTCGATCACAGCGTATCCATCACAACAAGTTATAAAGTACATGATTTATACCAATCGAGCTCACAATCAATTCATGCCTCGGGGTTGTTGGAGTTGTGAGTGCTACCACCGTCGTATTGTTGAAGATGTCTTCTATGATGTAAATCGTTAGTGCGTCTTTGGAGCGTGACCTAGAAACACTGCAAGTTCAAGATTAACTTAGGTTGTGCTACAAGTAACATTATCTTTGATTCACATGAATGTCAATATGAGAATATCAATAGTACTATTCAACCAAGACACAATATGAGAATATCAATATGACAGGTCAAGCTAAATAAGAATAGATACTATATATAAGAACTACGTCACGAGCTAGTCAAGATATCTTGCAATAATCATATGAACATCAATCTCATATTCAATGAAGTATCAAAGTAATACTCTCTAGTATTAACATAAGGCCAAGATTACAACTAAAATTATTTAATTCAACTTCCAAAGCCCCAATTGCATCTTTGAGTATTCAAAAGATAACAAGCGGTGAAAATAGTTCAAAGAAGCAATTAAAAGTTTTGGTAGTCATTTTAAAGTTCAATATACAAAGTACAAATATAAAGCATTCTACAAGGATAAACAATCAGTTGTACATGGGCAAACAACACATTCTACAAGGATGCCATATAAAACATTTAAAACATAAGTTCACAATTGAACAAGTTGTCTTAAGATAACTTTTCAATTCAAGAAATCGACACAATATAAGGTTGAAATCAAAAGTTATTGTGAAAGAAAAAATCAAATAGTACGTAATGAGTTAAAAATTTGTTAAACCATCACTTATCTCTGAGAACCTGACAATGAACTTTCATAAGCACACAGGTTAACCTTTTCAAGTATGAACATTGAGATGATTTGTGCAAGGTTTAAGAAAGAGTTGCCTAAATGTCCTAAATTCGACTAAGTTGTGCATTTCAACAAAAATTATCACTTTTGTAAGTGATTACTCAGTTGATATATACTAAAAATATGAACTAGATTTCCCTCTGAAGTACATGTCCATCATTGCACATGTAATCTCATATTCAATGAAGCATATGTAATCTCATATTCAAAGAATGAACTAAAGTTCCTCAGGGAAGCATATGTTCCTAGATTTGAGCAAGAGAAAGGAAGGGATGGGCGGGTAGCTCACCAAGTCATCAAGCTGCACAACAAAGTTCAAGCTAACGAAAAATTAACAAGCGAGACACACAACCTACTACCTCTACTAAAAGCCGAAACCAACCTTTTAACTCTTTAAAACGGCTTAAAACTAAGTCATTGAAATGTACAAAATTTGGCATGACCTCTCTAGTAAATAGGACATCCACTCAGCAGACAAAAAACATTTGCTGGTTATAATATATATACCAATCTCTCAAACGGATGGAGACATTCTAGCGGATCCTTAGATAATCAATCACACATCAAAGCGGCAATTTGTACTACATGCGCATTGACACCACCCATGCATGGCTATTGTTGAAGATGTCTTCTATGATGTAAATCGTTAGTAGGTCTTTGGGCGTGACCGAAACTGTAAGTTCAAGAATTGACAAACTTAGCTCGTGTCATGAAACTTAGAATGTTTTGACATCCATACATGTGATGTCGTGCGAGGGTGCTGCGGGGCCACGGGTTGAAGTACATAGGCATTCCTTGGCTTGGCATAGGTGGTGGGTACATGTAGAACGGGTTTGGAGTGGGAGCCACTGTAAGGCATGAGACAGGTACATCATGCCACATATAAATCATTCATTCAAATTTTAAATAGCAGAATTGAACCGATCCGTCTTTACTGTGGTGCCTCTCACATGAAGGTGCATTTGCATCGTGGAGTGAACATGTAGAAAGGAGGAGGAGGTGGGAGCTCTGTGGATCATAGTTTGTGATATGAAGTACACATAATAGAGTTTTTGAAAATAAAGAATGCATGAGAATATCATATAACACGAGGTGCATCTCCTAGGGGTGGTGCATGCATCGATGGGGTTTATGAATGGCAGGGAGGGTGAGCACCTGTGATGCTTCTCCTTGTGGTGGTGTAGCTGCATGTGCGGAGAAAACATGTAGAAGGAGGTGGTAGGAGCCCTATGACATAATAGTCGGTTGTGAATTCGTGATTTCTGAGCTAAGTGAATTGAGTAATGAACTCAAGTATCTTCTGAAAGCAGGGAGGCGAAACAGCGCGTTAGGTCAAGAGATTGTGGCATGATGTTGCATATAGATTGTTTGTTAGATTTTAATCACAAATGTAAACTTGGCGTTTTGTTCAAAGTTGATATTGTACTGAGATACATTTTCATGTATACGCAGTCTTCTCGGCCTGCGAGCTTCTCTCGTGCTTGCGAGACTCTTCTCGCTTAGCGAGCCTCCTCTCGCGCTTCACGAGCCTCCTCGTGCGCTTGTGCTTCCGTCTGCGGACCTCGACGGCGAGCACTCCTGTGAGAAGCCGAGGCCTCGTGGGCGGCGATCGCGATCCACAACTCCATCCCCATGGCCCACCTACAAGCGATATATCTTGAAATGTGACAATGCAATATTTTTTCCTTACTAGAGTGAAAACAAATAAAATCGGTTTATTAACGAACCTCCCATGCTTTAGGCCCCTCCCGGCGTGGTACAACACTTCCACATCGGCCAGTGCGGCCCTCAATCAACCTCGGCCCATGGCGTTGTGTCATTTGTTACGCATATGGCCTTTGCAAAAGCAACATTTTGGTGCTCTGGATGTAAATTTGCACAAAACATATTGTGTCATTCATACTTACCATCCTCTCACTAGCCCGTCGTGCACAACACATCAGGTTACGTGAATCCTACGCCTTGGTGCCCCGGATGTAAACTTCCACAAAGGTGGGAGTACTCCCACTTCGACCTCCTACGATGCAAAGTTATAAACAATTATAATCTGATACATAGTGACAAATTCACTAACAATTATAATACCGATACTTACCATGCGTTGCTCTAGGCCAATGTGTCGTGCATGCCGTGCTTGTGCTTCCCAATCTACTTCTTACATTCCCTCGATTTCTATTTGATTTTCTTGAAAATCCTCAGGCCCCATGCCAGCATCCACCTCCAAGCCTCCATGTCCTTCATTATCCAATCGACCGAGCTCTGGAGATACTCTTGTTCATCGGTGTATCCTCCTCGCCTCTCAGTCCTCTTCTCATGTTCACCTTCTTCACCCTCTTGTAAAATTGATGCGACTTGAATGCATGCATTCTTTGAGCGAATCTCAAACAACCTTTTGTGCATACTGTTGAAAACGCTTTTGGACTTCTTCAAAGCGTTATAATCGTCTTCGTTCTCAAGCGGAACCTCTCTGCACATATAATCACACCTTTGTCAAATTGTACTTATATTTAAAGCAATAATCAAATAGAGTAAATACATAGCATAAACTCACCCAAAGCCATTACATTGCATTCTGTCATGTTTAGTTGTCTTCGCCTCCTTCACGTTCTCCTTCAACACCAGTGCTTCCGATTGTGGGCGCGAATCTATCCCTTTGACTCAACCATGCGGGTAGTAAATGCGCCAAAGGCTCCCGTACAGCGTTAACCTTTGTAATGTGGCCCGTCCAGTCCAACCGGCTCTTTCGGTGCCTACAACAAAATACAAGACAAAGATGCATCAAAACAATAAGTTGTCACCTAGCTAATGCTAAAAGAGAAGATATAAGCTGTTACTGCTCCGTGTACCTCTATCAACCTCCTATCGGCGGGTTGCATCTCGGATGACTGAGATAGTTTCTGAAACCTGAAATGCAAATAATTAGTTCATAGACATTACAATGTAAATATGGAGATTAAATGATAATCAATACTACACATATACTGATGGTACCCGAAGAAGACCCACCCTCTTTAGGCGGCTCTAAGGTGCCTCAACTCTGCATCTGCCATTTGCCTCGGCCTCGTCTGCATCTGTGTCTGTCGTCCACGCCACCACCCAACGACCTCCTCTTCGTCCGCCTCGCCCATGTTGTCATGCTCATCCCAATTGCCCCTCCTCTACAACCCCTACACCCCCTCGTCCTCCTTGTGTTGCTCCCGCGCGTCTCGTGCTGCTCATGAAGCACCTCTCAGGCTGCTCTTGCCCCATTGCTCTGCGCCGACAAATATGGCGGCTGACGTCAAGGTCCTACCATGAGACCCTTGCTCCTCGACCTTACGGAGGGCGACCGCTGAACTTGCCTTTAGCTTATCAACTTTGATGCTGAACATACTCATCTGTTCAAATTTGACAAGAGTTAGTATCTGAGTTTACAAATAATTTTCAATAAGTTGCAAAAAGAATGAGAACAACTATAACACGTAAAAAATGAAGGAGACAACAATGACTTGTAGAAATGAATGAGGCAACAATAATCTTACAAAATATACATATCAAAAGTAAATCGGCGTCGGAATGCACCTACTGCTGACTCGTATTTCATTGAGGCGTGCTTGAAGGCGTGCAATCCTTCTTTGACTTTTGAGGCGTTTCGTGTGGGCGGGTTCATGTTTTCGTCTGTGGCATCGGTAGGTAATTGATCGAGTCACCCGTCGGAGACAAGGAAAGAATCCCTATAGCTTCTTCTTGATATACATCACCCACATCATCCTCTCGTTACTTGCCACATCTGAAACATCCCGGGAGGATATACTTGAGTTAACTTTAAATACAACCCACCAAGCCTTCAAACTACGGTGAGGATAGCTCGGGTAGTACACCTGCTCAACTTTGATGTGCAAGCCGCGATGTTATTGATATGGCCTGAAGCATGACGTGCTTCACCTCCACCATCCCAAAGTCATCGACACGTGTGCCGTTATGTGGATCGAACCAATGGCAATCAAAAACACAACCTTGGTTCTTTGCCACCCCCAAAAGGTATACTCAATTATGTTTTGTACAACACGTAGTAGTCTAATATATCATGCCCTTTGGAATCGGATGGCGTTGTGACTACTCATTTGTTTGAAGTGGCCATAAGTGGGCGGCTAGCTTCTAATTTCAACTGTTAAAGCGGAACCCGTTCACATCACGCGACTATAGCTCCTTGCCATCACATCACCATGTGAGGCTGTCGGAGATCCTCGAGGACGGAGGCATCACGCATACACTATATAGCAACATTCATCACTATTAGTCTAATATTAAGTTACTACAATAATTCATTTTAGAAAAATGAATAAATAGTCAAATTACATCTTGTGGAACCATTGCCTGAAGTTTAGGCCACCTTTCAACCCATCACGGCGTAGGTTATCCAATTGCTTAGTTGTGGGTTGTCGAGTTGACTTCAATTTTCTTTGTCAAATACTCTGCGTCATTTATTCTCGGGTTAAAAGGACACTACTGCTGAAATGTTGAAAACATAATTGAGAAAGTCACTTACTCAAAATATTTTCAACTACCATGTTAGTGAACATGTAAAGCATGGCCATGTTCCTCCTCATACTCAACATGGTGTGCGATTATGCGACCCAATGAGTTGACCCTTGCATTGAAAAAGCTTAAGTTATTTGAGCGGTTCTTCTTCAGCGACGCGGTACCGATTCTTACGGACATTCACGTTGTGCTTGAGTCGAAATACTTTGTTGAGAAGTTTGTGATCTCTTTACTTGCATAAGCCTCTGCGATACACCTCTACCCTTGCCTTGCTGCTTTGTAGCTCTAAGCTTTTTCAACTCCCTTTCGACTATACATCCATCCCGGGCGCACGGGACCTCAACCTTCCTTCCCAAGGTAGATGCAGCGCGGATGTTGCATCACATTCATAAAACCAGGTGGGAAAGTTTTTCCAACTTGCATACAAACAATGGAATTCCCTTCTCTAACCGCATCAACGTCTTAGAGATTTCCTTACATATGTACCTATAGAAATGGCGAGTTCGGCCAACATCCTCCACAACTCATTATCAAAATAGCCACGAAACATTACGGAACAAGTCTTTCCATGATTGGTACAAATCCTTTGGCATCTTATGGTTAGGCGAAAGGACATCATTCATTAGTTCAAGCAAGCGTTGAAGCATTTGTTGAAAAGTTGAACATCGACTTCATCGACATAAGCGGAGTGTAACGCTGCGGGGCGGTCACATTAGTCAAGTCATGCGACTTCTGCGTCAGGCGTCAAGTAGCCTATGAATTCCTTAACCTCCTCATTTGTAACCCCTCCCGGAGTTAAATTGATCCCCTGCCAAGATCATCGGCATCTCTTCCATGCGGTAAGTGATCCTCCTTAGTCGACATCTCTTACATCTGAATGGCACGCCTGCGGCCTCTCCATGATAGTGCCACACCAAATAGTTAGGCATGAACCGTTTTGCAAATGTGATCTTGCACTATATCCTTGCTTTGTATTAGTGCATTATTCTTCTTGAAGAGGTACGGGCAATACACATATTGGCTCCTCCAGTGAATGCTTGCTTCAAGAAAGCATCAGTGATCCCCCATTCCCATTTATGGTGCCCCCATCACTCCTCCATCCGTCACCCATACTTCCCCACCTTGATCGTCACCCATTATCATGGCTAAACAAATGAAACAATGTCAGCGTCTGACTAGTGGCTGGTGACAAAGACAACCTAATAGGAAAGATGTGTTCTAAACCCACCCAAGAATGGAGGCTGTGCATGGAGGCCTGTGGCGTGCGCTACGAACGAGCGCAAAGGCAGTGCGGCATAAACCATTTTGTTCTCCAACGCGCGCCTTTGATCTTTGAATGCGTGGAGGAACAATTTTATGGATTATATTAGGCGAAATCACGGTCAGGTAAACTTCAAATCGTCACGAATTATCTGAAAACCAACATTCTCGAGGCTTTCAAAATCATTTGGACAATTAGGAACGCATGGCCTCACAAGCAAATGTGAGATCGCCGTTCGAGCGAATTAACGCCTATGCTCTCTCTTGTTGACACAAACCTAAACTCTAACGTTATATGTGGCCCGAAAAAAAATATATATATCATATACGTGAATATAAAATGAGATGAAATAACTTTAAGCGAATGTAAAGAGATGAAATATATACCTTCTCGTAGCCTTGTGGGGCGTCCCGCGAAGTCGGGGAGGCCATGGGTGGCGCCGGCGATGGCGAGCAGCACTTGACCGTGGCCAGCGCCGTGATGTACTGCAGTGGTGAGCGGCCAGCAATGACGGGCGAGGTGAAGCGCCGAGGTACCCGGGTGGTGAAGCGTAGTCTGGAAGCGGCAAGAGAAGCGGCAGCTTGCATGGCGGGAGGGCGGCCAGCGTGAGGCAGCAGAGGCGATATGGCGGCAGCGCGAATGTGGCCATGGTAGCGGCAGCATCTGGCGGCAGCGTCGGCAGCTCGTAGTGGCCTTGGAAAGGCAACCATGGCGTCGCGGCGGCCCAGCGTGGCAGGCGGCTGACCGGCGGCGTATGGCCGAAGCGATCTGTGGCCGGACAAAGAGCTGCGTCATGAAGGCGAAACGTGGCCGGCCGGGCGTCGCCCATAGTGGGAAACGCCATGGCAGACGGCAAACGCCTTGGCCGGGGCAGCTGGCCGAGCAATGGCGGGCGCGGCGGCAGTAACCCAGCGGCAGCGAGAGCGGCAAAGGCGAAGTGCCTGGCCGGCGACCACTGGCCGGCGAGGCTCTGTAGGGCGAACGCCGGCCGAGGCGGGTCTCGGCCGGCCCGACGGGCAGCCAGCGGCGAGGAAAGCGGCGAAGCGGTGGCTGCCAGCCAGCCAGTGCGTAACAATGCATGGGGTAGCGGTGCGGCCTTGTGACGGTGTGAGGCAGATTGGCGGCAGCGTGGGGGCGGATGAGGAATGACCCTGGACTGACGGCGACGGCGGGCGGCCAGGTAGCGGTGAGGCGGGCCGGGCTGGTGGCGTCGCTGGTGTGGCGGTGCGGCGGCAGCGTGGGAAGCGAGAAGCGGCGTAGGCGAAGCGTGTGCGGGCGTGGGGTTTTGGCCACGGTTGTTCATGGTATGCAGACCCCACAATTTAAATGTTTAAATGCGTGGGTAATGTTTGGCCCACGATTTAAATGTTAAATTCAGTCGTCGGTAATTTAAACATGAATTTAAGCGATTAAATTAATGGGTTTTATTTTAGCTCACGAATTTAAATAAATAAATTCATGGGTTTCATTTTATTGCCAATTTAATTAAAAAGCGTGGGTTTATACAAACCGGCGAATTTAAATAAATAAATTAGTGAGTTTTTTTTTTGCCCTGCAATTTAAAAAGCCGGGAATTTTTCGCGATTCTTGTAGTGTCAGCTAGCTTCCACTAGGATCGATCGACAGATTGTATGGGATGGCTTGCTGACACGGCCATTCGTCGGCATGCGTGCAAGACGCGTTCGAGCATCTAAAATACATTCTTGCCGGTCTTCTTACGGCAGTAATGCCAAAATGCTGGCACAGTGACACTACAAATGAGCCTGCATGTGAGGCAGCCGTTCTCTTCTCATGCCGGACGTTGAAATATCTGCTGGCGATGCAGTAGTTAAAGATAGACTTGGATGGAATCCCCGTAGGATACGTTAAAGTCTAGAATTTTTTAAAAATATTTCTTAATAAAAATTTATAGAAATAATATGCGAAAAAATAAAAATAGCAGTTTTACCTATCGGCGCATGCGAAATGGCGAGAATCTCTTGGTCGCGCGAATTGAAACAGCGATGAACTTCTTGTGCCCGAGGATGAAACAGTGATTAAGTCTATGTTGCCAGTTGGATTTGGCGTAGCGTGAGAAGAGTAAAAAAGCACCCCTTGGCCTCCGCCTCTCATTCAGCGAGGCAAAAAAAAATCACCGAGCCACCAGAAAAAGATAGAGATAGAGCTGCGGAGAAAAATGAGGGGAGAAGAGGAGAGGAGGAGGGCGAGAAAGAGGAAGAGGGGAGAGGAGAGGGAGAGGAGAGAGAGGAAGAAGATTAAGTCATACATGCGAGGTAAAATTTATGCGAATAATTTAAATTTAAATTTAGTGACCAGATTAAATAAATTGGTATGTAATTAGGTTTGTATGATTTAACTAGATTAATTAGGGTTGTAAGCAATTAGTATTTGTAGAGTAGCAATAGTTAATTATGCATATGGCTTAAAGATCAAATTATTTAGTCATATTGGTAATTGAATTGTGTAGTCATGCAATAGTTTTTTACATTGATGTGTTTTGCGTAGGATTATTTAGGTATGTAAGTTATTAGCTGTATAGAGTAACAATAGTTATGGACATAAAAGCTGTGAGGGGTAATTCTGCGAGATACTATTTACTTGAAAAAATTAATGTTGGTATGGTTTAACGTTAGTTGTTTGAGTAGTAGTGTAAGTGCGTCATTGGTGGTACATAGGTCTAAGAAGTATGGATAGGTTAGGAATTTGAAAGATGTTAGTGTTATATTTATTGTGCATATATTAATAAATTACTAAAATGTTTGATAGGTATAGATGAACAAGTATAATTTAAAATACACTACTGAGAAGGGGTTCCACATGGAGGTGCGAAGAGAGTGGAACTTAGTCATTTTCCAAGTGTAATCGTGACTAGGCATCACGTCTTGAGGAACATTCATGAGAACACAGTTATAAGATGGTGTACCACATATTCTAACTGGATCATGAATTGCATGACCTCAAGTTTACTGCGGAGTAAGGTGTCGGAGATGAGATTACGTCTTTGGGAATTAGTGGGCCCAGAGGGCCAAAATCCTAGAACTCGTATGTAAGATTGGCGTGACAGAGGTTGGCCATTAGTGTTGTTAGTGCAAGCATTTTAGAAATCAAAAGTCGGCCATCTGACGTAGGAGGAGGTTGTTGGTGATGAACTAGAGGAAGTTGGGAGAACATCCAGGGCAGAATGTAGTGAGGTGGGATGTTAGTTCGAGTCATGAGGGTGTGCAAAGGCGAGGCGTTGATGTTCCAATGCGGATATCACGAGTACCAATGGGTGTAGTAGGCGTGGGAGAACATATTGAATCGTTGGTTCAAGTGATGAAGGTAGAGAACCACGAATCTGAGAGCTTTGAGTAACAACGAAGGCGATGAAGAGCATTTCCACTGCGAGTGGGGTGAAAGTCGGTTTGATAAGTTGGTCTTGTGTGTTAGTCATTCTTAGAGGATAAAGGTTCTTGAACAAAGATATCCCAGAATTCGTAGCGATATATTTGATCTTGGTGGGGTGTGATGGTGGTTAGTGAGAATGCGCAACGAGGATCTAACTAGAGGGTAGAGATCCACCTATTCTTATTGCGTTTCGTAGAAAGTTTAAGAGGGCGTTCAACCACCAGAAGGAGGTTTGCTCCTAACTATACAAATGGCGATGGCGATTTCATGCCACCTAGACCTCGGCGTTAAATCACTATCCTGACGAGGCGTTCAAGCACTACTACAATAGGTCGTTCAAGCAATAATGTGAAAGGGCGTTCAACAAGCCTTGAAGGGCTAGCTCTAACCATACAAATGAAGATGATGATGTTGATTTCATGCCACCTAGGCCCAGAAACCTTATATCCTCGGGTCCTCAGAATCCCTAACGATAATATTACATTAAACCCTATCGGGTATCCATCGTAGTACCCGTCGAGAACCAATAGATAACTACTCTTATTTTTATTATAGCGGCCTATTCAAACCATCATGGCCATAGAATGTATGGTTTGTGACTTAGTCTTTCACGAGGCATGTATCTATATGTTGTATCCCAATTTTATGAATTCCCTATGGCATATATGTATCTTAGGTGTAGTTCACATGCTATCTTTGTTGTAGTTGTTGTACTTCGCACTTTGTAATATCAATGTCGGGTTTTATTCAATGTTTTACTATGTTTTGTCGTCAAATTTGTTGCACAGAAGAGAATGAGGAACAACGAAATTTGAATTTTTATCAAAAAGTAACTAAAAATAATTTTTTAAAATACTACATGAATTATCACTAACAAATATGATTTTTGAATTTATTGAACCCTAGTTTCAACTCTAAAATTCTAGCAACTATCAAAATAACAACGATTTTAAAATTAATGCTCACAAATTCAGAGAATTTTCATATTAAATCAGTGCAAAATATTCCTCATAAATTTAATTTCCTCTAAAACAAATTTCATGATTTTAGAATTTATTTGGTTTTAGCGACGGAGGCTGTCACTATTTCATTTCACTCGATTTTTACGCATTTGCGCTATTATTTATACATATATCAGCAGAGGTATAGTTTTGTAATTTTTTAGATCAAGGTATATTTTTGCAACTTAAATAAAAAATGTATTATTTAAAAATTCTGTTTTCTCAATCGCCATCGCGGAATAGCGACAGTACTCATTGGCGATAGTTCTCTATCGCCGATCCAACAGTAACAATAGAGATTTAATCGTTGTTTCATCAGCGACGAAGTTCATACTTCGCCGTTTCAATGCGACCAAGAGATTCTCTCCATTTCATTGCTTGAGAGAGTAAAAATGCTATTTTATTTTTTGCATATTATTTACGTAAATTTTCATTAAAAAATATTATTTAAAAAATTTGAAATCTATCCCGATTCGTACATGCCGCAGAGTCGCGTGGCCCTCTGCTGTGGTGCCTCCCCTCCTCACAAGGCCTGCTTTCACCTTGCCCTCACCCTTCCCTTCCAGTCTGCGCGTGGTGGTGGCCGAGCATGTCGTGGCGATGCTCGTCCCATGTGATGCACATCGAATTGCCGCCCTCCGCTAGGAATGCCACCTCTTATCCTTCTTAGGAATGCAATGGTTACTGTGCTTATAGGTACCCATTGGGTATTGTGTACTCGTCGGAGGTTCGTGGAGCACGATCACGAGGTAATCGTGCACAGGTACCCGCCGATTGCCATCCCAATTTATATGAGATGTGATATGATCGGTGATTCTAGCGTCACATATGGGTTGCACCACTGCGTAGTATCAACCCAACTAACAGACTTTGATTCGATTTTTCTTTGTTTTAGAACTCTTATTTCTAACCTATTATTAGCTTAAAATTTGGCAAGGCATAACCGATTTGGTAAGTTTGAGGTTGAAACTAGATAGTTTTGATCGATATCAATTAAAAGGAAGTTAAGTTAAGCGAGAATTCTAGCCAACATTGATTGAAAGATGGAATTCTATACGCAGGAAGAGGACCATACAGTTCGTTGTTTGTAGCGAATCGAAGAAGGATACGATTGGATTATACACTATAAAGGAGGACAAAGCGGTGAAAATAGAACCAATAATCAATCAAGCACTTGCATCTATTTTTATTTTCTTTACAGCCGACTAGGAGTAGCTCTTGTAATTTAGACTATGTAATTCATCCTTGATCAATAAAGTGTGCATCGCCGATTGATGATCATCTTCTAATATGCCAATTTATCTAGCTTTGTTTTTTCAGATCTTAATCGCATTGTCTTTTTGGGGAAAATTATCAATACGTGTGATTTTATCGACTAAAAATAGCTAATTAGATCGGATCTATTATTGAAAACCTAATCGGTGATAGAACATTTTAGATTATAATTTCCTTACCGATTGCGAGGATCAAATCGTTTGTGCGCTCTGAGACAAGATTAAATGTGTTGTTTGTGTGAGTTTAAGCCGAGCAAATCCTTCATCAAATTTTAGCACCAACACACTTTTAGCATGCGGTTGGACCCGATGTCTTCTTTTGGTAAGTCAATTCCGCCGTCAAGGTCCTATCAGATGCTATAATCATCTCAATAATGACGATCTAACATCGAGCAGGCTGCAAGGAAATTTAGCATGGAAAGCTGCGCTTGAGGAGATGATGTTTAATTGTTATCAAAATACTCGGCGTGGTGTTACTCAAAGAACATTTCTTTGAGAGCCAATCCTTTTTGGCGACACGGGATTCTTGATGCATCGATGGTGATATATGCACCACAATATGAATTTTCCGTTATGATTAATCAATCTATGCACCATGCTTAGATGAACTAAGTAAATCGGCTTTGGTAACCACTCTTAAGCGGCGATTGCCAATAGCCTTATTAAAACCATAGCTTAAGTTAGCATCGGTTGGAAATTTGCTCAACCCTATGCAAGCTACTGCGCCAATTGTCGATCTACTCAATCTTTGGCGAATACCGAGAATTAAGTCTAATAGCGATCCTAAACCATCGATTCCGATGTAGGCTTTGATCTTGATCAAGCCAAGCGTTATTTTACCACGTGATGCGGGTGTGAGTGCGATCCACATTATCACACACACACACCGCGATGCTAAATTGGACTCCTAGACTTACCACCGTCTTCCCACGGTGGGCTCTAGAGCCGATACAACCTTAGATCGTCCACAATACTATGAGCCAATCCCACAGGGAATCTAGTTCCATATAGGGTTGTGACATACTCGAGAGCCTTTTATTCCATTTGAGCAGCGGCTGAAGGTCTAACATTGGCTATAAATGCCCATCGACCCACAACCTCCACCTATACCATATCAGCCCAGGTGACACCGAGGCGGTATACCAATTACAAGCATAATTAGCAAGTTCCTCAACCACAATCGGCTTAGGCAGTCGATTAGGTCGATCAGATATCTGTCGTATTACGAGATCAATTCAACATACAACCCAAGGGAAAAATTATAAGCTATTGAAAGTTGTATCCTGACTATATAGATTAGATACCATATCCTAACAACTTCAAGGTACCCGATTTTGTAAAAAAATTTAGAGATGATTCCATTACCATTCTAGAACATATGGGATGTTTCATCACACAATGCGGTGAAGCAACTTAGACCAATGGGTTGAGGGTAAAATTATTCCTGCTATCTTTGCGGTTTGCTTTTACAAGGTTCACAACCTTGCCCTAAATTGGTCAACTCTTGGACCCGATTTAGAAAGCGATTCAATGAATACTTTTTTGTGGGAGTTTAGAATTTAGAATTTACGATTTAAGTTCCACTAATGATTTGGGAATCGATCGATGATTACATCAAAATGTTTAGAAAAATTAGAAATTGGTGTTTTAATGTTACTGCATGATAATCGGTTAGCGATTTAGCCTTCAAGGGTTGGTGCCTAGTTAAAGGAAAAATTCGGTGGACAAGAGTTTATCAATTTAACTCACATTACACAGGATATCGGCTAAAGAAAGTCGTTTCACCAATAATAGAGGCTTTAAGGATAAGTTCAATAATAATAATAATACAAAGCTAAAGTTAATCTCATCGAATATGGTTCAAATGATTCATCGAATGATGATGAGGCTGAAATAAATATAGCGAATGGTTTAAAGGATCAAGAAATATTTGATGCATTCGTGTCTTAAGCCGACCAAGAATCGGCTAAAAAGTAAAACATGTTTTGATGTATCGAAATGTATCTGTTTTTATTTCTTTGCTAGAAAAGATATCTGAGTTATGCGAAGGGCATGTATAGGAACAAGATCACTAGATCTGGTCCTATTCTTGCACAAGACCACAGTGAAAATAGGTTAGCTATGGTATTCTCATTCATTATGATGATGAAGTGGAAAATAAGTCAAAGCATTAAACTTTCGGGACGAGCGTGGATTGAATTGGATTTTGCTTTGAAATCCATCAACATTAGAATAAGAAGAGAGGATGAAAATCGCAAATGTTCATATTTTAAGACCATTCTCATCGGAGAAGTTGTTGCCTCAATGCATCTAGAATGTTTTGATATTCAATTGCAAAATCTATAATTTGTGCATCTAGAAAATAAAATTTGAACAAGAATACTAATCATGAGATTACGCTAAGAAGTTAGGAGAAAAAATATATCACAGAGCGGTTCTAGCTGCGAACCGTCTATGAGAATAATACAGACGGTTCATAGATAAATTATGCGTGATTGTAGATATCAGATGATGACTTCCCGCCGAGACGGTTCTATCCTAGAACCGTGTATGATATTCTCTCATCACAGAGCGATTTGTTGACAACCATCTCGATGTTAATTTTCTTGTGCGGTTTAGAAACCGTTTGTGATGTCCCTTCTTATCACTAACACAGGTTTATAGGCGGTTCCGCAGCTGCGGTGATGAGATTTTGGAAGCATATGTGATGAGCTTGAGAGGTGCTTCAATGCTTTTCTTTTCTGATTGCACAAATATTAAAGCATGAATGAAGGGTAGATGGAATTACTTACCTTAACGCTTTAAATTTTGTGCAACTATATTAGGAGGAAGCATTGAAGCACTCTCGATGACTTTGTGTAGTATGCTATTAATTATCTCTATGATTAGCCATGCACTAGGGCATGTTATCAACTGTATCATCATCAGCTAGCTTCCACTAGGACCGACCGTTAGTTTAGTATGGCTTGACAGCCATTTCGTTGTCGGCATGCATGCAAGACAGCAATTTCAAAGATCTAAAATACATTCTTGCCGGTCTTTTTACGGCAATGTGCAAAATACCGGCACAGGGACACTACAAATAGGCCTGCATTGGCAGCTTTTCTCTTCTCATCCCGCCCTGTAACCTAGCTAGTACTCCTACAGACAAGCAGTACGTAGCTGCGATACACAAACATGTCGTCCAAAACCATTTTGTGCTGTGCGTAGTCATGGCAGCGTCTCTCTCTCATGGTCACGCAGGAGGCGGCGGTTGCCGCCAAAGCTGCTTGCTGATGGTAACGAGGGTAACGTACATACGTATATAGTACATGCGTTTAAAATTAAGCACTGTATATATATTTGTGCATAAACGTCTAATTTAATGGTGATTGCTGTTAAGGAACCTCGCTGTCGAATAGTCGGGTTCCCGAACAGATCTGAAGTGGAGAAACGAAAGAGGGAGACACGTGTTTAGGGAGGCAGGCGGAAGTGCTTTATTCTAATGAATTACGTATGCGTGGGGGCCCCTTCCTCCTTTATAAGCTCTCTAGGGTTTGGCTAAAGGGACATGGGCCTTCATAAATAGCCAGGGGTTTTAACACTCCCCTTGGCGCTTCATGAGATGCATATTGCCTCATTAAAACTCGAGAAAAACCCGTGGGAAAAATATTTGGAGAAAGGTACATAGCATCGCTTACTATGTTGCCTGGTGCCTCGTTAAAACCTTGCAAAAACTTCATGAAAAACTTGCTAAGGAAAAGAGTACAATTCTCCCAACTTCAATTGCTAATCTTGAGATTCATGTTGGGTATTCATATTCATCTTGAGATTTATGTGGGGTATGTGAAATATCTCCCCAGAAATCTGCACTTCTCTAAGTCTCATCATCCCAATTCCTTTCACGCACCTTTCAAGGTAGATCTGGGAGTGATTTAGTGAACAAATAAAGATTTTCACATGACTTAATGCAATATCTTGA
The DNA here is from genome assembly GCA_036346275.1 of Otatea glauca. NCBI lineage: Eukaryota > Viridiplantae > Streptophyta > Magnoliopsida > Poales > Poaceae > Otatea > Otatea glauca. The sequence goes on along the minus strand of CM070719.1, from coordinate 21,187,786 downwards.
TCTCGTTCATCTTATGCAATTAAGTGAGCATAGAAGAACTTGGGGTTGATATGCTTCGTTAGATTGCTCTTCATAACCCATCATGCTTGGGCAACACAAGGTGCATTATCTTCATAAATTATTGTAGGAGTTTGCTCAATGTTCCAAACCACATGACTTACGGATGTGGTGAACCATTCTTTTGAGCCATGCACATTCAGAGATGCTTCATACAGCGATGATTTTAGTGGTTTGTCGGCGTCGAGACAAAGTGCGGGCGACTTCCAGAAATTCTTGTTCCTCCATGGAAAACATAGCGGTTTGGGACTTGCCGGTATGTGGATGCGATAGGTAACTTGACATCGTGTATCGTTCAATTCATTGTTTGTTATACGAAAAAGCAGGCAGGAGTCTTTGCTTCCTTGGAGAGTGGAAGATGTCCTTGATCCTTTCAATGCCTTTTGGTGGGTTACGCCTTGCAGAGCTAGCAAATTCACAGTGAGCGCAATGTCAGGCCTAGTGCTATTTGCAAGGTACATAGGCGCTCAATTGCACTTTCAGATATAAGATTACGCTCAGGGACTTCCTCCCCTCTTCTCTGATGCTGCATGGATCTGAAGTGCATGGATGACCTTCAACCATTGGAATCTTTGCGAGGATATGATTTTTCAAAACCAAACCTTTCCAACACTTTACGTGTGTAGGTTGATTGATGTACAAGATTCCTCCTTGGACATGTTCAAAGTACAAGCCTAAACAAAACTGGTTTTACCCAAATCTTTCATTTCAAACTCAGGACTTCAAGTATGAGCCCTCTTCAATTTCTTCATCAGTCCCAATGATGTTCAAGTCATCTACATAGGCGGAGATTATAAATCCATTCGAGGATCATTGTATAAACACACATGGACAATCTTACATTTGTGTAGCCTTTCTTGCGAGAGAAAGTCACTCAGCGATTGTACCACATTTTCTGTTGCTTGACCCCTGGTGATTTCTCCTATTTCAGCATCTGGGGTTTCTATTGCTCCATCTTGGTTGGGATAGGAATTCCTTCGGTACTTTCATGTATATCTCGAATCAAGTTTCCCTCTGAGTATCTTTGACAACATCCATTAGCTTCATTCTCAACTTCAAGTTGGTACCATTGAGATCAAATATCTAAAGGTAATTCCATGGCGGAGAATAGGTTTCTTCATAATCAACTCCGGGCGTTGGGTGACACCGAGCTACAAGCCTAGCTTTGTACCTTACAACCGTTGTTTTCATTTCTCTAGAACAAAGACCCATTTGTGACCTCACAGGTTTACATGGGAGGTGTGCGGCATCTGACAAACACCTCTCTCTTGTTGGAGAGACTAACTCTGCCGTGATTGCCTTTTCCATTCTTTAATCTAGCCTTTTCTTGCACTCTGCGAAGATGCGAGCTGGGATCATGATCAATGATCGAGGCAATCTTCTTTGCGATATGCATCAACGTTAGTTGCTCTATTGAGGATTCTCCTTTACTACAAAGTTTATAGCCATTTCTTCATGGGGTGCTTCATGCACTTCTACTTGCTCTTATTTGCTTTTCCCTATCGCGAGGGCAAGTTCCTTTAGCTTTCATCGCCTATGTGTGCGCATTATTTCGGCTTCTGCGATGGAAGATTCAAGTCTGGAATTGCCTTTCCATTGGCTTCTTTCGGTGCAGTCTCAAGCTAGCTCCTTCTTTCCTTAGGGCATTTTCGTGATTGGTTGTGGTAAGTCCTCTGTGATTTTCTCGAACCTCGGGTACTTTGGGTTTGAGGAGCAGTTACTGTTCTTTTCTTTGAGGCCTCTGAGCAGGTTGAGGATACCTTCTATTTTCTTTGGTATTTCCACCCTCTGCGTGCATTTCTTGCTTTGGTACATGCGACTTAACCCGCCGGATCACAAAATGATCAGGCGGTTCATTGCTAAATTACCAAATCGATTATCTTCTAGACTTCTTGATTTGCTTCATTAGTTAGAGGTCATGTGCGGGATCCCGGTGGAATGCCATATGATTTCCGGCATTTTTCATCAAGGTTGATTTCCTCCCTAATGGCGAGGAAGCGATCTTGATCAAAGATGCTGTCGGAATCGGGTACGTATGCAAGTCTCGATCATGGGTTCCAATACTGATTATGGATGCACTCTCACCAAGCGTATATCGAGACTTGCGGAGAGGCCCATTCGATCCGTGAGGGTGGTATAGGTACATATACCATACACCCAAATTTTCTAAGATGGGAGATCTTGGGATGATCCGTTACTGAAAGTACGCATAGGAGAATGGGTGTTGTAGGCGATGGTGCAAATTGATAAGTCTTCTTCTGATGCGAGGATGCGTGTCCCCAACAAGTGTTGGGCAGTTACAACTTCTGCAAAGCGATCGGCAATGAACTTAATCCTCTTTATTAGTGCTTTGGTCCATTACTGCGTATGGGCGTGCTGATGCAGTGCTCAAGCTGCTATCCTGTGTGCAATAATCATCAAATGCCTTTGAAGTAAATTCTCAGAGCATTGTCCATTACGATGGACTTCCATTGCGATGGGAAAGCATTCTTAATTCTTATGATCTGCGGATCGACTTTGCAAAAGCATGGTTTCTTGTTGACAACAAGCATACATCAACCATACAGGAAGCATCGATGAGCACCATAAAGTATCGAAGCGGCCTGCGGGTGAATCGGACAAAATATCCCCACGGATGCGTTCGAGTGAAAGTTTCACTTTGCACTTTCATAGCGAGGTCTAGTTATTAATTTCGGTGGCACATGCGGGGGCACACAAAATCTTCATGATTAGAAATTTTTAACATTAATGCCATGACCTTGTGAGTTGTTCACTATATTTCTCATCATTCTAAGACAGGATGACCTAATCTACCATGCCATTAAGAAAAATAACTTCGAGCTTCTAAAGCAGTCTTTAAAAGTATACACTTGGTGCATGAATATTAGGTATAGTACCAGATTCATATGAGGACATTTTTCCTAATACCATTTTTCCACATCTGGCGTGCTTCTGATGCACAAATATTCTTTGCCATTTTCTTCATTGGTTTCGTAGAAAACCATTGGCGCGGATGTCTTTAAAGCTTAAGAGAGTGCGAGTTGATTCGAGGGTACAAAGGGCTTCTTCAATTACCAAAGTTGTACCCATAGGCAATATAATAGTGGCTCTTCTGGGCAGTTACATATGTCGCTTCCTGCGATCGTGTGTAATCTTTCGGCGTTCTTAAGTGATCGTTGAAAGTATTTAGACTCTCTTAGATGGTATTTGTTATGCTACTATAATTCCAATAAAAGCAGAGGCAAAATAATTCAAAAATTGCTTGTAAAGGAAAGAATCTTGGAATAAAGAATAAATTGCATATTTATTCATAGAGAGAGTATGCTCTTCTAGAGCTTACAATTCATTATTCAAAGAAAATGCTAACAACCATAATCTAAAGAAATGCGATTCATGCATTACTTGACTTTGGACTTTCCTTGGTGCGAAACTTTCTTTTTCACCTTGTTTGCCTTCTTTCTATGAATGGGCTTTCTCACCTTAGCTATTGGCATTGACCTGTGCGGTGCCCCTTCCGGTGGGCTGAGACATAGTTCTTGCGTAGAACGAAATCGTCTTGTGATTCCATAACATTACATCAATCGGTTAAACTATACTCAGCGTATAAATCACGATGATAATTTGCGTGCACTCTGGATAGCATTAGGGTGGAAGGTAGAAGTCTTCTCAATCTTTTCTT